>VYXF01010898.1:73530-118782 GCA_013397295.1 Polioptila caerulea
GGGATCGCCCTCAGCCGGCATCGCCCCAGAGCCGGCAGGGAGGGATCGCTCTCAGCCGGCAGGGCGGGATTGCCCTCAGCCGGCATTACCCCAAAGTCGGCAGGGAGGGGTCCTCCGTAGCCGGGGTCCTCCGTAGCCGGGATCGCCCTCAGCCGAGACCGCCCCAAATCGGGCAGAGATCCGTGACAGCCGACATCGCCCTAAGGTGGGCAGGGATCGCCCTCAGCCGGGGCAGGGATCGGGCGGGATCCCCGTCAGATCCACAGCGATGCCCTCAGCCCGCGTCACATTCAGCCGGGACCGCCCTCACAACACACAAAATCCCCCATAAACACACAATCTAAGTGCAGATAATTCGTTTATTGAAGTCCAAATTTACAACTGAAGTTTACAACTTTTTTTTTTTTTTTTCCCCCAAAAACAAAAGCTTTGTTTGAATTTAGGAAGAATAAATGTTTTTGTTTTGTTTTGTTTTTTTAAATAATGTACAGACTATATCTCTTAAATAAGTTAATATCTTTGAAAAAAGAGCAATATGTTCCTTTTTTTAATGTTGCAGTGCAACTTACAACTTACACGTCTGTGCAATGTACCATGAGGTATATGCCCAGTGAGCAACACACAGTGAAGTTTTCCATTCATAAATTTTCATTGTAGACACACAAAAAGTTAACAAGTTATTAATCTGTGATAGAAAACGCAGCCGGTTACAGTAATTCACACAGAACTCATCTGCAAAGAGGGAAAAAAGAAACCTAATGTTCATTGCCTATAGAAACTATTGGATCATCTCTCAACATAGACAAGTATAAAATTAAAAATACTGTTGTGAAACTGAAGAAATACTGTGTTATCCAGGGGTTGAAACCTCATTTGACCTGTATTAGTCTAGAACCATTGGTTTTCTCTCTGTAGCATCCATGGGCTGAGGGATTTACTGCGGTACCGATGGAGCATCTGCTCGTCGAAGCATAAGCACTATGGGCATTATAGAAAAGTTGCAGAATGCTCAAAATCTTACAACTCCAGCATTTTCCCTGGCATGGGCAGGTGGTTTTCCATTGCCTCTCAGTTCATCTCCCAGCTGATTAGAAAAACAAGGCTGAAACATGAAAGAGTACTCGTTTTTGAAGCTTGACACTTCAAACTTCTCAAGATGGCTCTAAAATACTTATTTTTCTTAATGACAGAAAACATATATTTATTTAAGAAAGAATCATCCACAATATAACTTTGTGATAAATAACAGTTCTGCCTCTAATACATATATACATACTGCTTGTAAACAAAAATGCCCACAGGTCATGGAGTCTCCATGATTTTTATACAAGGCGCTATAGATTTTTATTTATTTTTTTTTTTTTTGTTTTGTTATTGAAAACAGTCCTAGTGAAAGTTTGGTTTATAACCTCCTATTGCTACAGAAACAGTAAGAATGTTTATATTTACAAAGAAACAAAGACCATGGAGACCCCATAGCGTTATTTGCCAAAGATTTGAAAGTTGGTGGGGTTTGCAAAATACACATTGTCAGCACGTTGGACAGGTTGAACACCAGCAGTATGATACTCCAGTGCTTTGGTATTTCAACCCCTGAATATACAAAGACATTACTACAGCCTACTTCACAGTTTAATGCAAGTAAAGTGCAAGCCATAGTACAAGGGTGTCATACATTTCCATACATGTAAGCGTTATCTAAAAAAGGCTCTATACAAGGTTTATTAGCTATTTAGTAACCTAGATGGAAGTCACCTATGGCCCAACAATTAATGGTCTTACAAGGATATTGTCTTTGTAATACAGTATGTGCCAAATGTTTATTAATACTAGTGCATTTCCCTTATGTCCTAACCTGTTTTCTCTTCAGATTTTGAAGCTGAAATCCTTGTTTCTCAGTAAAACAGAAGTCTTAACTGGTAACAGGGCCTCACTGTTATTTTGGCCAGCAAACGTACTTTGTTAAGACGTACTTGTTTTGTGGTTGCTAGTGAAAAAATGCAATAGTTAATACGTATAATGTGACATCCTTAGTTGATCTGCAGCATTCAGACAGACACATTTACTGTTAGTAAAAAGTTCTGTATCGATACCCTCACCAATGCCTGAGGATGAACAATATTCTAGAAATGTGAGGACAGAAGCTACAGGGCTTAGCTGGTCAAACACCAGGTTGTCGGCATATTTGATCATTTTTACAGCATTGCTTTCCTTCAAATACTGCTCATACAGTGGCATTAATGCTTAAAGTCCCTAACTGTCACTTCTAACACATGTATGTTCTTGATAAAAATAAAGATCTATCTGTCTGGCCTGCATTAAGAGTGAATATGATTCTTTTCCTGAAGGCAATTTTTGTCTGAATTATTTAAATATTTTTATTAAGAGGAGATCCCAGTAGTATATCACCTGTCTTCAAATCTGATAAAGGCTTAAACAATATTATTTATAAGCCTCCTTCTGGATGTGCAAGAGTGGTATAACCCGTAAAATATTGAAAATAAGCTTTAAAAAACGTTTCTTTATCTATTAATTATATCCAGGCTGGAGAGTTCCCTGCACACACGTTAGAGAGTGGAACTGATCAGAAACATCACATTTCACTTGTGTGTAATGGGAGCAAAGAAAATAACTATAAACATCAACTAAGGAAATACAACGTACCAGTTTTGGTTTAAACAGCCACGAAATCTCCATACATCAGCTGATACAGCTCAGGTGTGATTTTCAGATGGGATTTTTCAGATCTGTGCCCACCTAACACCCATCAAGAGCCTCGGCCACAGTGTGAATTCATCTGAGAGAGGAGATGGAGGACCTTTCCCAACAGCATCCTGCCTGGGAAACCTGCCCTGAGCCTCAGCTTTAGTGAGGGAAACATTCTGGAAGAAAAAGAGCTTTTTAATACTGAATATAAGCTAATATTGCTTCTCCACTCTTTTTTGTTATTACCCATTTTTTGTCCTAGTGGTAAATAAACACCATTTGGCAGCAGGGAAGGTGATGTGTTGTGGCCTAAGGCATGTGGCACATGGAAAACCTACCATGGAAAACCTGTGCCCTTCTGGCTGCCCTAAAGCACCATTTCCCTACTGTGGAAATTGAGGAGAGAATAAAATCCTTCATGAGACCAAGCCAACACTGATTTCTCTAGGATGAAATGCAGGGAAGCCGGGTGTGCCATGAACGGGGTTCAGGCTGTGGTGAGTGATACAGACAGGCCTGGGCTCTCTTCCTTAAGGAATCTCCCTGACTGGATCTGGAGACAGTCAGAACCTCTGTAGGGACACAAGACCTGCATGTACAGACATGTTGAGTGTTCAAATGCAATTAAATTGCCTGGTGGTATCCTCGAGTTCAGGGGCAGCTGACAGGCATTGCAGAGGGGGTTTTGTGCTGCTTCATGCCTTAGCCAAGGGTTGTTTTACACAAACCATCTCTGGAGGACTTTGTACAAACCCTTTGCATGAAGGGTTTGTACAAACTGTTGGTGAATTATCCCAAAATGTCAGAGCTGTCCCTCCTCAAGGATCCACAGCCCCCAGCCATATCACCTTGGTCATAAATTCTGCTATTTTTGGCAAAAAGAATGCTTTTATCACTTTGGAAGACAGTAAGACCACATGAAGAAAGACTATGGCAAATAAGGTATTGATAATCTTGGCCTGATTTGCATTACTTGAGACAAAGATAAGAATGTTCTTTGTTCTCCTCAGATTTGTGTTGAGTTAAACAATTTCTACCAGATTCTTCATTTTTCTCCCAGAGGTCCTATTAACATTTAAAGTGAAATCTCCTAAAGGTCAGCAGCGGAATTGTACAATTTTTGAGGAGGCTGAGCCCTTCCCAGAGCCACTGTAAAGTAACTCCTTCAAAGGTACCTGTGCTGTCCTTCACAAGACCTTGGAGAATGAGAGCTCTGTAACTGCTGAGAGGAGTGAGAGCCGCCTTAACTGGCCGTGTACAATTCTCTGCAACACTCATTTCTATTTCCTTGGAAAAAGCCAGTGGAGCACCACATTTCCAGCTCAAAAGGCAGCAGCTGAGAGCTGAATATACTGATAACAACTCCCTCCTCCTCCTCCTTTGATTTTTGTTCGAGTCAATTAGAGCAAGCTCAGGGTAGTTTTCACTTAAAATAATGAAAGCAAGAAAAATGTCTCGGTTCTCTCAGGAAGTGATGCCGAGAGAGCTATTAAGACACTTTCAAAGATCTGACATGTCACTGAATACAGAACAGTATTAAAAAAGGAGGGGAATCAGTAGCTCAGGGGGAGCATTAAATCAGTTGTAATGAAAAATAGCCAGTAACAAAAAGACTCAGCTTGTGGAGTGTCAGAGAAAGTCTATGAGCTAAGACATTTTACCTGCAGGAATTCCGAATGAAGACACTAACTTTAATAAGACCCCATTAAATAAAGCACATCCAAACAACACTTCCATGTTGTTGTACATGTTAAAACCCAAGTTTTTCCTGAGAATTCAGGCAGGAAAATTGATAAATTAATAAATCTGTTGTACAGGTGCTGTTTATTTCCTTTGATGAACTCAATGGCCAAGCGTTGCTCTTTTCTTATTTAAAAATATGGCACCAAAACAACCACAACAATTCCAGCTGCTTTGCACAGTGTGTTTAAATACCTGTTGGTCCAGGAGAATTGGGCATATTTTAATACCTAAGCAGGATTTGGTGCATGAATTTTTAAATACAGTATCTGTACTGCACTTTGCATTCCAGTGAGTTCAAAGGTGATGAAAAGCCAAATAATTGTGCAGTGGTGACTGTGCACGTTCCTCTCTGCAGTCCATCTAAATTGGCACCTACATCCAGAAGGAAGAAACCCGTGGCAGGGAGGGAAGGGCTGCAGGGTGGGGTTGAGTTCATGTGCCAGGAGGATGATAAATTCTTGTGAAATGGCTTCCAAATGCCAGCTGACATTTGTGAAAGAATAAAGTTTTTGTATTGCTTAATTTAGCAATTAGATTTTGCTTGCTCTAAGGCACAAGCAATGCCAGACAAATGGTTCAAACTTTTCTCCCTGTTAATCTTAAGCCCATTAGAGGGAATTTCTCCAGTGTATCTCATCTCATGAATCTCATGAATCTCCTGGACAATTTTTTTGCCTATTCAGTGCAAATCACATTTGCAGAGAGCTGCTCTGCAAGGGCAGAATGCAGATTCACAATTCCAAGAATTTCAGAAACAATGATCTCATGACACTGAAAGATTTTTATAGATAAGCTGAGTGAAAGTATGAACTCTACTATTTATCTCATCTATTCATATTACAGAAATTGTATTTAAACTTGAAACAGAGATAATCTGTTTTCCCTACTACTTGTGTTATTCTGAGAAATCTATCTTCCCAATTATGTCTCTCCTTTTCAGCTTTATCTATGAGTAGTATTCTCTGTTTCCTTGTGACTTCGCTGAATATGCTCAGTTATTGAGTGATGATGCAATGGCATTTGAAATCCTTTTGGAAAGCTATTTGAAAATAGAAATAGCATAGATATTTTTCCTTATGAAACCATCTTTTGGGTTTGAAACAATAGGCAAATTTAAATTTCTTCAGGAATTTAGATAGTTCAATCTATGTAACTACTTCTGTGACCATGCCTGCATGTATAATAAGAATTAATTTCTAAATGGATTCTATAATTTATGCTGTTGCTTGCTGGAAAAGAAAGAATGAAATTAAGACTGGAAAGAAGGGGGGAGGCAAGGGAAAGGTGGTAATTTTGTCTTTGTTTCTCCCTATGCAATTGTATTTTAAATTGTTAATAAATGAATTTTCCCCAAGACAGGTTTGTTTTGCCTACAATAACCATCAGCAGGTGATCTCCCTGTCTTTGTCTCAACCCAGGAGCTTTCCCATGACATTTTTTCCCCCCTCAGATGCTCTGTGGAGACAGAACTAAACAGCCAGGACACCTTCACCTGGTCTGCCTTTGGGAATAATGAAATCTCTTCCTGGATGCTAGGACCTAACTGAGATGCCATTTTTTCCTCTATTATACTGAACTGCATGAATTTCACAGTCCTTGATGGATGAGAGACAATTAGGTTTATCTTGTGAAAAAATTATCAGTGTACTTGTTTCAGTGAAATCTTTTCAGTGAAATGACACCAGCTGTATTCACATCCCCTTCATTCTGCCTTTTAGAACTATTCCAGCAAGCAGAGTCAAAGCAAACTGCGAATAGCTTTGAAATCTATCTTCAGTAGCATTCAGAGCAATCTTTTTTCCCACAAGTGTTTTCCCCAAAAGCTGATTCTTACAAACCGTTCTCCCCCAGGCAAGGAAGTGAAATACACTGCGTGACTTGTGTGTCTTCCCAAACCAATCAATATCGATTGATGTTTTGAATAACTTCACCCACTTGCAAATGTACTGCTAGCAGTCAAAAATTATTGCCAGACATTACATAATTTTGAATAATTAACTCAGCTATAGATGTCAGTCTATCACAGAGTGTAATTGATTCGTTCAGGAGGTTTTTTTAGCTTCATTCTCATGCTTTTTTTTGAATTTTGTGACTCACAGTCATGTGTCACTTAAATTCACAGTGAAGAAACGATGAAAACCTGCAGTATGTACTTTACTCAGTGCAGATGTTTTTTCTTTTTTCTTTCACCATGAAATACTTCAAATTCTATTAAAACCAGTTTAAGTTGCAGCATTAGTGAACAACCAATATTGTTCTACTTGTATCTTAACCTCTGTGCCAAACCTGCTTGCTCGTGTTCCTTCGTTTAAAGGCAGGCACAGCACGTTACAAACACAGTATTTAAATGGCATGTACAGAGTGCCCATAGGGCCAGACTGGGATCTATTTCTTAGATGTACAGTGTACATTTTAAGGCACACTATAGGGATTGAGTTTACATTTTGATAACTCTGTCCTTTTATTTGCAAAGATGGTGACTACCTGGAAATGTTGCAAAAATAAATGTTCGTCTCTAAGAGTGGCCAATGTATTCATGTCTTCATTTTTATATTTTTTCTCAAGAAAAAATGTGTGGAAATGTGAACTTTAGGGCATTTTAAAAGGAAATGTCAACTACCATGTTACATTTTATATACATAGATATGTATTTATATATATCTAAATATATAAAATGATTGTAGGAGCTCATACTATAAGCTGAGTTTTAGTACAGTACTTTAAATATACTGGTATTTATTTTCAGTTACACTTCTGCACCGCTTCTTCCTAATGCAGAGCTTGATACGGACATTGGTTGATAATAGCAAACAAAAAAATTCATAAAGAATATTATTGTCTTATCATGCAATGTAGTAGGCATCCTGTGGCACTATTCTCTTACCCAAGTATTTACAGTACTGCTGAGTACCTTAGCAATAAATTCACCAGTGTTTGTCTGACTGCATCTGTCAGGGCACCCAGCAGCGCCCCGGGCTGAGGCTCCTGTCACACGTGAGTCTCGATGAAGGAGTGTGTGTGTGTCAGCATCGGGGCTGAGCTTGCCAGTTCAGAGGCTCCGTTTTGAGACTTCCCAGCAGCACTGTACTCACAGATGTCCAGGAAAAACTCATAGTTCTTTAATTTCCAATCTTTGAACTTCTTGGACGTTAAGTTGGGGTCGTCCAGAAGGCTGTTGATAACTGTGAGGTCCCCTTCCTTTGCCTGGCAAATTCCAGAAAGACAGAAAGAGGATAGGTCAAAATGAAATTTTGTATTTCAGCACTTTATTTCTTCTTTAACTTTTTAATGCCAAGTGCCAGGAAAACTACTATGGAAACTTTAATATCTACCTAAATTCAGGAACTATTACAGCATAAACTGTTTGACAGCTCAGTCTGTGGCATGTGCTACAACTTGCCTACACAGAGTGCCAAATAATTTTTTCCCTTAAGCTGGAACATGTTTACTTTCAAGGGTTTTTTAGTTTCTTTGAAACTTAATTTTAGAGCTACAAGAAAGCATTACCAATAGAAATGGAAAGAGATTAAGGACATATAGTGACATTAAGGACAAGGACAGAGGGCAGGGTTAGCTGGGATACTGGGGAGGAATTTCTGGTTGTGAGGCTGGTGAGGCCCTGGCACAGGGTGCCCACAGANGTTTACTTTCAAGGATTTTTTAGTTTCTTTGAAACTTAATTTTAGAGCTACAAGAAAGCATTACCAATAGAAATGGAAAGAGATTAAGGACATATAGTGACATTAAGGACAAGGGCAGAGGGCAGGGTTAGCTGGGATACTGGGGAGGAATTTCTGGTTGTGAGGCTGGTGAGGCCCTGGCACAGGGTGCCCACAGAAACTGTGGCTACCCTTGGATCCCTGGAAGTGCCTAGGGCCAGGTTGGACACTGGGGCTTGAAGCAGCCTGGTATAATGGAAGGCGTCCCTGCCCATGGCAGGGGATGGAACTGGATGGGCTTTAAGGTCCTCACAACCCACCAGCATTCTGTGGTGCACCATTAGACTTCTCCTAGTTTATATTCCTTACCCACAGGATCAGTGACAAAGCCTTACTTTTAAGGTGCTCTTGAGGACCCGGATGTGGTGCAGCTTTTCGTTGATCACTGGGTCGTTACATCGTTTCACGAAGGACTTGCGGAACTCCTGCTTGGTGGAGGGACGCTGCTCTCCAAAAGCTGACAGACTGGCTTCTTCCAGAGTTCTGTAGAGCTCTTGCAAACCATCTGTGATTTCTTCCACTTCTTTTATGTTTTCTGAAAGGAAAGAAAGAAACCTAACAACAAACCCGATCATTCAGATGAAGTCTTTAAAATCAGCAATACTGCAACTTCAATACTATCTTAACCTATTACTCAGTTCTGCAACGTTAGTTTTGATTAGTTTGGTTAGTTCTTTAGTTTGGTTTGGTTTAGTTTAGTTAGTTAGATTTGGCTAGTTCTTTGAGACAAGAACATTTGCATCATCCCAAAGCTCAATTTTTAGTGCTGGCGTTTCAAGTACACACTCCTGTGTTTGCCGACATCCAACAGCTCAACCACCGAATCCTTGCTGAGAGTAGTGGCAACACTGCTCTGGATTTTGATGGCAGTAAAGTGGATCAGAACACCTCCCAGAGCTTACCTTCTGCACAGAAGCTATTGTGCCTTCGGATAGGAACCTTATCGTCCAGGCTGTCGTCGGTCCCTTCCATGGACTGCACGCGTCCCTTCCCGCGGACATCCCTGTTCCGGGGAAGGCTTTGGCTGCGCTGCTTCTGGGGCCGCCCATGGGAGCCGTGTCCCCTCGGACACTCCACCAGAGGGAAAGGCCCATCCTGCTCAAAATTGTGGCGCCTCTGGACAGGCAGCGTGGCTTGTCTCCGTCTGTCCGGTGACATCGCGGGCCGGCCGCTCACGTACTCGGCCTCCGGAGGGACAGTCTGGAGGAAATGGAGCCCTGAGCTGGTTAAGGGCGTCTCTATCAGGTCCTGCCACGAGCGCCGCTCTCGGTAGGGAGGCCTGCACCCCGAGGAGTGTGTGCTGCCTGCTGCGTCCTGCCGGGACTCCTCGGCAGAGGAGTGCGAATACGTCGACTCACTGGAAAAGTGCCGACCTTGTTTGGCTTCAGGGAATGGACTTGAAGAATTCACCTGGAAAGATACAAAAACATCTGCCCGTGAGACGATGTTTTGAATAGACCCAAGAAAATGACTGTAGGGTAAAACACTACATGGTATCTAGTAATCAGATGGACTGATGGGTTTGATTTGTCATAACATGGACCACTGTAAACAGAAGAGAATTAGCAGCGACAACTTTTATACAAGTGCTCTTTTAACCACTCCCTATTCTTGTTTTGCACATTCTCTGCCCACAAGCAATTCCTGATGGAAAGAAAAGTGTAACACCGGTGCAGGTTTCCTGAAGACCCGTCCATCTTACACTCAGTCCAGCTGAAGACAGTGGAAGTCTTCAAAAGAAACTGTAATTGGATTTCCTTTCTTTTTTTTTTAGGGGCCAAACAAAAAAAAACAAAAAAACAAAAAAAACAAAACCAAAAAAAAACCAAACACAAATAACAAAAGCTTCAGCACCCAGGAAGATTTTTGGCTGGGGGACTGTTGAACTTGTGAAACGACTTGAATTTATTCTGCTGGGTCTGTGTATAAATTTAATTCAAAATAAAGAGAAAGGCAAAAATGTGAAAAAACAGAAAGGGAGGGGCTTAACCTGTATCCCAGTTGATAAAACAGCATCACATG
This sequence comes from Polioptila caerulea, assembly GCA_013397295.1. NCBI lineage: Eukaryota > Metazoa > Chordata > Aves > Passeriformes > Certhiidae > Polioptila > Polioptila caerulea. The sequence goes on from VYXF01010898.1 coordinate 83,721, forward strand.
GGTGAAAATCAGTCTGAACTTCACCCATGTGATGCTGTTGTCTCAGTCACTCTGTCTTTGGTTCTGGCTGTGTGAGGATCGTGTCATTCACGCTGAAGAAAAATCTGAAAGAAAAATAGAGAACAGTCCTATCTGTGCTTAGAATCATAGAATAATTATCATAAGTGCCTGTGTTTTGTCTAATAGAAATGTTCTATTTGCAATACTGTCATTACAATGGCATTGTACGTAATCTTGTAAAAAAAAACCCCCTTTCCTAGAAAGATTTGTTCTTCAAAAAGAACTAAAACATGATTATTGCGTGAATGTGAGCTGATCTTAATCCCTAGCATCCAATATTCATAATGGAAAACCAGTCTCAATTAATACAAACTATTCCATTCACCACATCCTTTTCATATTCTGCAGTGAAGGTACCATTTGAATATTCTCTTCCTGTTATGATGTGTAGTCTCACCAGTCCTACAAAAAAAGGTCATATTTCCAGCCTGGTGACAGATTTGTGTCAGGAGACATTTACCTCTCCTTCCTTTCTAACTGATTTGCTATGGAAAAATCCAGGTCTTGGCTCATGAGGAGCAGCAGTAATTTCATTTTTACGACCGCGTCTGGCTGTGTTCCGCCGCCCTTACGGTGTTTAAGCATCCCCGGAGGAGGGAGGTGCAAGGCAAGGCACACGGGTGTTTGTGGTGAGCCAGGGCCCGCGCGGTGGCTGGGACTCACTGAGGGTGTGCGGTGGTAGGTGTCACACAGCGCCGAGGGACCCTCCTGCTTCAGGGTCAGGGAGCCGTCCATGTCGTCCTGATCGCTCTCGCTCCAGTAATCTGCTGACAAAGCATTCCAGCCTTCACTCGGCTGCTTTCCCACGCAAAAGCAGATCCCACATTTCAGCAACATCCCTCCATGGTGAGGGAAACGCTCCCCAGTCACCCGCAGGGCTCGGCAGCCACTCGGGCATGGGCTGGTGGAAAGGTCTGGCCCCTCAAACACAGGGAGTGCAGGAACCTCCCAATGCTTTTGGGAAGTGCTGCAGAAGGCAGCCCAGGCACCTGACTCCCACTGCACACAAAAACCAACTTCTGCTCACAGGCTGTCAAACAGAAACCTCATAGGCTGAAGTAGAGCCAAGCCTGAACACTCAATTCAATTGGGCATAACAGGTTCCACTGTGGGTGATGGGGAAAGGGCAAGGCTGGCACCTGAGCTCAGGAGATGCCTACAAATATTGCTGGAGCACACACTGTCCCAAGTCTGTGATGTTTGCTCTGGTTTTAGGGGGCTGAATATCCCTGAGGGCTGGGATCTGGGAGATGACACCTCACCCTGAACCCCACATTCTCCTTATCCCTAATTTGGAATATTTCTTAAAATTACTGCTCAGGATTTTATTTTCTTTGGTGGTGGCACCAATAAATGTAGTTCTTCAAGGAAATGTATTCTGACTAAAACTGATATTTGAAAAGCTATGGCCATATGTTGATAAAGAAGACAGTTATGACCTCTCTGGCTTTATTGAAATACTGAACAGATTTGTACTGTCTGCTCTCTTCTCCTAATTATAATCACTGAAGCATTACCTTCATCTGGGTGAATATCCTTGTCATCAGGTGTGTAACCAATCGCTGCGAGGCCCAAACGATTCATCCATCTAAGAGAACAATAAAAATGAGGAAGAGAGGTATTTAAAAGGAACATCTCATCTAAATCTGAAGGCATACACATCCCTAACATCTGGAAAAGTCAGAGACAACACCTAATGCAAAAAGGCTGTTAAATCCCCGATTCAGATGTGCTGGGTGGTTGATAAATGGGAGTGAAGGATTCATCACATTTATTGTGATTGCTACTTCCATTTATTTCAAGAACTTGCCTGAATTGCCAAAATACTAGAAAATAAAATCGAATTATGATAATTATTGTCTGAAAACCTGTGTTGGGAAATAAGTTGTATTACAATTGTATCCTCAGAAAGCTAAACCAGCCTAGGGCAGTTTGGTTATTTGCTAGTCTGGATTCACAATGCTGGTGATATAAACATTTAGTGTTGTTGAGCTGTGATATCAACATTATTTTCCTTTAATATAATACAGACTTTTGGGTTTCTAAAACAAGACTTAGCAAATTGCAAGTGCTTCAATATTTGCATTTGGCACTAGATGTGCTGGGTTTTTTCTTTGTCCCCAAATTATTTAGTTTGATGGAAAATAAGATTCTTTACTTCATTAAGAAAAAATTATAATTCATTTTGGGGGAAATACCTTTTGAGTTTTCTTTATGCAAAATTACAGGATGTTTACACAATATATAATTGAAAAACAAGGGGGAAAAGGAAATTAACACACAGAGGAAAAAGTCACTTAATGTTCAGCAAATGGAAAATCAAGAATTATCTTATTTTCATCAATAAGGAGATATAACCGAAGAAAAAAGCCCTAATAGTGACATCTATAATGCCTGGGATGTTTTAAATCACTCCTTTCCTCAGTGACTAAATTCTTAATTATGTCATCAATTTCCCAGAATGTTGATGTGAGAGTTTATCTAGAAGCAGCTCTTTTTTTCCTTTTTGAACATTTGCAACATCAAATTTGTTAATAATTATCTTCTTGGTTAATGAATATTATAATGACAAAACCATTTTTCACAGGCCTCAAGTCAGACGTTAGTGAACAGTATGTGCAATGCCAAAAGGACGAGTTGTTTTGCAGATTCAAACAAGAAAACTGTTCAGTGTCATTCTTCCCCACTTGTACTAGAGGAGAAAAAAAGCTTTTAAGGACATATGTGACTGTTATTGTCCAGGAGAGTGGTGTGTGGGAGATGGGAGGCACAGCAAGGAGGCAGAAAATGAAGGAAGAGTGAACTCTCCACTAAAAATAGCGCGCAGTTCAGCACATATTGATCTCCTGGTCTCAGCAGAGGCTCCGAGCAATGATCTTAATCTGGAATATTGGATCCAGCACTGACTCACTGCACGGCCTGCAGCACAGCCTGCCACGCATCTTCTGACTTCCCTAAGTAGCCAAAAGGGACAGCAACGCTAAATTCTTACAGGGAATTGTGACAGGGTTTAATTTACTTGCAAAACGATGAAAATAAAGAACTGTGCAATCATATTGCTTTGCCTCTCAGTATTAAGCCAGAAGTGAGCAAATTGGAGATGAAAATGGAAATTATGATTAGTTTTCCCAAATAGCAACTGCAGGGTTAGGACTGCTTACAGTCGTTGTTTGCATCAGCACGTCAATAACTCATCTTTATCATGAGGGAAGTACATTTAAAATGGATTAACAGATTTCCAGAAGAGCTTTTGCTCAGTGCTCACCAGCATCATTTCCCTCAGCACACGGCCTGGCATTTGCTTCCCTCGCAAGGCAGATCCTTTATTGCAGGAATGGCAATGACATCATGGCCTGCTCGCTATTGAGCAGTTGTATTCAGTTTTCCATCAGTTGTTCCTGAATTTCTAAACTCATTAGCACTGGAGCAAAATAGTTTTAGTCATACTTTGCCATATGCCTTTGGCAATTAGGCAGGATGGCTCAGTGCCTTCAACTGAGGTTCTGCTTAAGCACCAACGATAAATTAGAACTAATTACCATTTTCCAAGTTAAAACAGACTCAGCCATTTGTGTGGTCAGTGCATGGAAATTTGTATCGTCTTAAATTTCTTGCAAAATTTTTTTTGTTGCTCACTGTTAATTTGAGGGTGTCAGAGCTTGGAAGCAAATCTTGACACCAGTTGAAGAGCTGGGATTAACCTTCCAGAGCCAGGGATGTTCTGAGGATACCCAGAGTATCAGCTTTACGCATATGGCCTCAATGGCCAAATCTGGAATTAGCTGAAGTTAATCTTCCTTCTCTAAGGCTGCTCAGGCTTTTCTCTTCCAAAGGCCAAGATCATCTCCAGCTATAGTTACAAGGACTTTCTTACCTCATTTACCACAATTCAGAGTCAGCTCTTTGTCAAGCCAACATAAAGGTGATCTGATGACATTCAGTGGCTTATCATGGTAAAATCTCTTCTGATAAAAGAACTAGAATCTCCATTTTAGGTTTTGTGTTTTCTAAAAAAGCACAAGTGAGTGTTTTTGAGGTTAATCAGGAGGTATACAAGTGGTGAGATTACAGCTCATTTTCTTACAGTTAATATTTTTTTTTCCCAAGGAAATGCAAACTCAGTTCAAAAGGAGCCCTGCATAAACCTGATGAATTTCCTTGATGAGCAAACCACTTTGGTTTTTCAGAAAACCGCAGTCAAGATTACAAAAAGCTCTTTGTGGAGATCTTGGAAAGGCAGGCAGTCAGTTCTGAACTGTGCCCTGTGGGCACACGTTGGGCTCCAGCCGGGCACTGGGAGCTCCTGCCAGAGCTGGGCTCCCGAGGGATGGAGGATGCACAGCCCAGGGGGATCAGGCACTGCAGGGCTCCCTGTGGGCCAGCACAGCCCCGGGGGCTGCTTGGCTCAGCTGGGCTCTGGAGCTGTGCCCCACCAGCTCTGGGACTTCCCCGTGGTCACAAGGAGGCCTGGGCTGCCCTGGCAGGGGCACCCTTGGGATCTCACCTGCACATCCCTGTACCCCGACCCCGGGGCAGGAAGCTGGGCTCCCTCCCCCCAGATCCTACCTTTTTACCTGGATAATTTTACAACTCTTTCTTGTTGATAATTAACTTAACCAGCAGGTTTCACTGAGCCCAGGCCATGGGGTTTGTGTTCTGGATGGAAATTGTGATGACACAGAACACATAGGATCCCCTGCCACAGCATTTTCCCTCCAGGACTGTACAAATCCCCACCAGATAGAATCACTGTCTCACCAAGGCACCAAGGTTGTAACAACCCCCAGGGGACCAACAAGTGGGTTGGTTTTTATTGCCTGTACTCCAGTGAACCAAAGGCAGAGAAAGGTGAGCCTCGAGTCATGTCATCCAAATGCACTAATAAGTTTTGTACTTTGTCTCAATTAAATTCTAAGTAAATCAGACTTGGCTTTAATTAATTCTCTTGGTTACAAACAGGCACTGTTGTCAATGCTTTGGGATAAAATAGAGCTGCCTGGTAGTATTTAAGTTAAATTTACTGAGATAATTCTGGTTATTACCCAGGGATTACAGCCCAGGGCCTCCTGTGAGAGTCTGATTCTGCCCCAGGCCTGGGCTGTGATGAGTGCAGGCACCAGGGCAGTGAGGAGCTGAGGAGCTGTTCAAGAGTCAAAGCCTGATGCTGAAGAGTGAATCATGCCTAAAATGCCCTGAATTGTCAGGAATCAGCAGCACATTCATCTCCTGACAGAAACACTGGGAAATGTTAATGGGGGCCAAAATTACATGTCCTAAAAAAGTGTAAATTCGAGAAAAAGCCCAACTACTTTCATTATTTCTCACTGTTAAATGTTCCTTTAAAAACGAAGTTGATGAAATCCTGACACATTAACAAAAAGAATAATTAAAATATATTTCCTATCTTCCTTGCATCTTTTCATCATTAATTCTTGCCCTTGTACATCACCCCAGCTTTGTGTTAGGAATGTTTCATGAATATTTTTTTCTTCATTTTTGAGATTGCATCTACATTTGAGATTACTTGGTTAAAAGGAAAAACTAGAACTAAGGTGGAAGTTAAATTTCACTTGAATTAAGTTATCTTTAAGTCTATTAGAGATTCCCTTGAACTATTTATTTCATACATAGAATTTATCCAGTGCAGTTTACATTTAATTTCTGATCAAAAGCTTTGTATTATTCATTTTTTTTTTACGTCACTGGGATAATCAGATACCAGAATTTACAGTAAAATTCTTTGCAATAAACACTTAGATTCAAAAATTGATTTTTTACTCGTTATGCTCACTTCTCTGACCAGTCTTTCTTACCAAACACCTGAAAAATCAATGCCTTTCCCATTTGGCTTCCTAAGGTACATTATTTTTGCTATTTTCTATGATTAGGCAGGTAATACATTCATTTAAGAGAATAAGGAGTGCTGTAAATAGGGGTGGCTGAAAAGATGCCTTGATTTCCTCCACATCAAAGAAGCCCCAAACCATCTCCTGGTGCAATTTAACTCTGAGCAGATCCTTCTCCACGAGCTCATCTTCCCCCATGCATCAGCCCCCAGCAGCCTCTGTCCCTGTCATTTGGTTTGTCACAGTTGCTGGGATTTGTTAAGCAAAATCATTCATGGGATAAACTCTGAGTACTCTGATTTGATGATTTGACATGACTGTTGATCTTGTTTCATGCATTGTCTTCTTAGATTTGTCAGGCCGGAAAAAATGGAAAAAAGCCTGAGACAGCTTAAGAATTGACAAGTGAACCAATCCATGCCCTCTTTGCATGTGTGTCTACTTTGTGCACTTAATGGGATTTTTTTTTTTAATTTTTAATTTTTTTAACTTTCCTCTGTCAAACAAATGGCCAATTACGCCTCTGTACTCAGAAGTCTGGTTTCGTGTGGGTGGGTTTTTTGCTCGTTTTTTTTTGTTTTCCCCAGGGGGTAATAGACAAAAGAAATTCACTGCTTTGTAACAAATAAATTGCCCTTCTGGTACCAGCATTTCACTGTACAAATATAGTTGTGTGTCACAGAGCATAAAAGCACACCATCACTGATAGGCTATTACTTGAGCCAGAACCAATAATCAACCCCATGGAAATCACCAAAACAGTCACATAAACTCACTCAACTGGAACTTCTCTTTACTCACTTATTCAAACTTTTGCCCCAGCTTTCATCAAATGACTGGCCCAAAGGAAAGCTCTGGAGAAAGAAAACTTTGTTTACAAGCAAGAGAACTGAACTTAGCATGGCATAAACTATGGGTGGGGGTTTTGGGGTTTAGAGGTGAATTTTTTTAAGAAATGGAATGATTACTTGTGAAATTGTGTAATTTGGCTTCCATGTAGTTTTTTAAAAATCAGCTAGGCCAAATAATGCTGTTAAATATCTGGGTAATTCATTGTGATGAAACATCTTATTTCTATTACTTATTTCTATTACTAAATCTTCAGATTTGGCAGAGTTATCTCCGTGCCTCCAGGATAACATCACACCATGCACTGGGACACTGCCCTCACCTCAGCGAGCTGCAGGGCTGGAATCACCAAATCTGCTCTATGGAATGCAGCTGTTTGGCTCCCAGAAGAGCTCCATCAATTCACACTGGTACTGTTTGCAGCAGAATTTGATTAAGTTAATTTTGTCATTTAAACCAGAGCAGAAAGCCAGTGCAGATCCTGCCTCCTGCCCGAGGGGTGAGCTCCCTGCAGCGCTGATTTGGGGGGTGTTGGATGATCCAGCTGTGCACTGCAAACCACATCAGCCAGCAGGGCTCAGACTGGATGAGGGGGAAATGGAAATTCACGAGTCTAGGCTAAATCAGCAGGAATTGTAGGGAGGAGGAGCCAGGTGACTTGCCCAGAAAAGGAGGTTTGGAATATTCCAGCCCAGTCCTAGGGATTCCTGGTGCAGTATTTTGCCCCAACAGGGCACAGCAGCTCCATTATCACCCTGGGCACTCCCATGAACATCATGGCTTCACCCAGTCCTGGGGCCTGCAGCTAATTCTGATCAGAAAATTGTTTTACATGTGCTGCACTTAAGAGCTTTTGTGTGAGAGCAAGAAATTAGAGGGCTGGTGTGGCCTCGGGCGCAGATTTGAAACAAGTTTATGGGAACATAAAAGAAAGAAAGGAAAACCTGCTCTTTATGTTTATTTACAACACCATTGGGAAGCTCCATTCCAGGGATTTCTGTTTGAAAGGTACCTTTCATGTTCTGCAGAATTGTCTCCTGGCTTTTCATCAGGTAAGGGGCTGAAGGTAAGAGCTCTGTAACAACTTACTCAGCTCTATCTGAGAAAGAGCTGTTAAATTAGGCCAGGCAGATCTGACAATCTCCTGCTCACTTGTCCAGTTTAAGAGGGAAAATGTCTAATATGGGCTCAGGGCTGAAACTTTTAGCTACCAAGAGCTTTACTTGGGTGTTGGTTTATATAAAGTGGAGACAAAGTGCATTGAAACTGTAAAAGAAGTTTTAATCCTGGCTCACTATCTGATTTGGCCAAGAGCTGTCAGAGAGACAAACATGCCTGAAATTTAAGGGAGAAAATGGAATTAATTTTAGTAATAGACAGGATGATTTAGGGAAAGTCTTGAGTAACTCACTTGGTTATATTCCATATGTAAAAGTAGATAGGAGACCCTATAAAATTTGCTTATAATCAATAGAAATTTAATTCAGTATGCTTCAATTTTCAAATAGTTCTTTTTTAAGAGAAATACTGTGCTATGATATTTCAGGTCTTGGAAAATATAGGAGTGACCCCTATAAAAATCAATCATCATTCTGTTTCAGTAGCAACTATTTGTTATATTTCTTGAATGAAAGCCAAAGATTTATGGGAGTTATTAAAATTGCAAAGTTAACCCAGTTATTCAAATCAAAAGTGAACAAATTATTCAGCCTAAAATAGAAACTTCTAAAAATTTAATATTTGGAGTCCATGATGAGATTGTAAATGCACTGCAAAGCAGACTTCAATGGCATGTAAGCTTTAAATAAAGTAGATATTGTAAAACAACCGAATATTAAATTCAATGCTAATTAAAACCATAAACAGGTTATGTGTGGTGTGGTAGGAGATGAAGCACTTCTGGGAAATAAGGCCTTTAACAAGCTTGGAGTACCAAGCTAGAGATGAGCTCATCAAGTTCATTATTAATTCATTTCTAAGAACATGGCTCTGTTTGTGTAAGACCTGACAAAACAGAACGAGCATGAATTTTGCAAACCCGAGTAACACAGCAGGCAAAACTCAGCCACAGCTGAGTGCCTCAGTCTGCTACAGAATAATCCATCCCTACCCTCTGGGTTCCAGGTCTTCCTTCAGCACTGTGGGGTTAAAGGCACATTAAAATATTCCAGAGTGGAAAAAAATTAGTAAACAGTGAATCTGAGGTGAGAAACTCTAAAAAGAGCTGTTAAAACAAAAGCTGGTGGTAAAGGCGGTTGAAGAAACAATAAAATTCCCCTCATAGTGAATGAGAAATGTTCCTCTCCATACTAGAACTTCATTTTCAGCATGAGGGATCCCCCCTTCCATCAGCAGGGAAAATCCAGTAAAATTCCGTGCTGAAAACAGGAGTGGGAGATACCATGCGAAGCATTTGTGCCATTTCCTCACATTATGGGGTTAGCAATTCACTGGGAAGAGAGAGATTTGTGACATCAGTACTTTAAACACATTTTTCATCTATGAATCTTGCTTCCTTATCTCAAATTTCACACAGGATCCCTGGGAGAAGGAATTCCAGGAAGCCTGTAAAAGCTGCAGGGATTTCACAGAGGTAGCAGAGTTATCCATCATTTGAGTGAGGAGTGAATTCCAATTGCTCTGCAGGGACAGAACTGGTGAAGAGAAAATACTGCACGAAACACTTCAAGCAGAAGTTCACCCTTTGCCTTCTTCCCCAAAAATCAGGGAAAAGACCCTTGTAAATCCCAGATTAAATGATGTGAAGGATGGTACAGTATGAAAAGACATGCTGGCACCTTCCCAGCTGTGCCTGTGCTCCAGTCCAGGCAGCTTCCAGGGCTCCCCATGGAAAAATCAATGGACATTGTAAAAGCAGCTCATTGAATGTGTGTCAAGACTTCCTGGTTTTCCTTGAGTCAGAACATTTTATGTATAATTTATAGATATGATCAATGGCACTTCAACAAATGAGAGCTACCCCAGCAGCTGAAATCAAGGGAGACCAGGCAGAATGAAACCAGCAAAACATCCTCACTTGGGTTTTGTCCAAACAAACCTGAACCACACTATAGAACTGAGCAATGGAACATTAACAACCCTGAAAAAATCTTTTTCAGCAAATTTATGCCCTGGAAGTATCCCACTCCTGATAGCTGAAGCTCATCACCCCCATCAGCACAGGATGCAGGAGCCTCAACAGTTTCACTCCAGCCAGGCTCACTCCCCAGCCTGCCTGAAGAGCCATGTAAGCCACAGAATGTAAATGTTCCATTCAACATTGATATTTAGGCCTTAATATTCCAAAGGAAAAAACCCATCCTTTTTATCTTTCTTTCCAAGCTGGCAAACATTCAGAACAACTGTAAGAACATCTCAAAGTTTCAGCTGTCTGTGCCAGGAAAGATTTAAGACTTCCCAGTATGGTGACCTTGTCCCAGGTGTCCTTGTGCTCTCCACCTCAGCTGGGAATAAACTAATTTCTGATGTAACAGGAGGAGGGAGGACATCTGACTCTGCCTTTTGGGATCTAAGGCCCCGTCCCACCTTCACCCAACCTCTGCCTTCACCACTGAATCACAAAGGAGAAGCACAGAGTAATTTGGGCTAGAAGAGCTCCCAGGAGCTGTCTGTTCCCACACCCACCCACAGCAGGGCCAGCTTTAATGCTGGATCAGGTTGTCCTGAGCCTTGTCCAGTCAGAAGTTTGCAGTGTCCTCCTAGCACATCCAAGGACATTTGAAAGTTCACTGCAACACCAAAAATGCAGCTTTGCTTGGCTGTGCTGAATAAAATTAATTATTGCTGATTTTCCATGTTGTTGGGGGTTGGTCTTGGGATTGTAAGGAGAATATATATATATATATATACATACAGCCCCCAGCACCAGGGTGTACTCTTACAAGCTTTGGAATGTTTTATGCACCAGAAACAATGATCCTACTAAGACTTCCAGCCTTTACCTACAAAATATCACAAGAGTGATGAACCTCAAGCCCATTAACAAAAGAAAAAATTCTCATTAACACAGATGAGACCAACACAAGTAACTTTCCTTTGCAGAACTAAGACATGTCATGGCAGGAAACGTCAGCAAATGTAATGAATTTACTGAAATTATTGCAAGACTAATTCCTGAGAACACCATGAGCCAGCATTCCATCAGGCTGCAGGAGGATATTCCTGTGGGAGATGAAATATTGAAGCACCAGGATAAAGAACATCCCACAGCAAAGAGGACACATAACTCACCTGTTCATCTCTTCAAGGCAGTCGGTTGCGAAGTAGAAGCTCTTTATTTTGGGGTGACATGCTTTGAAGGCACTATGAAAAGGGCACAGAGAATAAAAGCCACTTTTTCTTTCAAACAATTTGTCTACAAATACACCAGACTGTCCTGCTCTACGATTCTTCAGCATGTTACAGGTTTCACAGGCATTTGTCAGCTTCAGTCTGAATTTTGCTGCCTAAATTTATAGTTGGAACCCCCTGATCTGATTTCATCTACGTTTGTGAGCCTCATACTTTGCAAAAACTTCAAAAGCCCTTGAATGACTTAAAAATACAAACCCTTTTGATAACTACTGATGTTCTACATCTAAAAAATACTTGGGTGAATTTGAAATTCTTATCGAGTGTATTCAAGCACACATCTCAGTTGTATTCCAAAGATCAACTAAAGGAATAAATGTTTGATTCCCCCCCACCTCTTCTCAAGGATTTAGACGACTGTTTCATGTTATACAAAAAGAAATGCAGAGGGCTGCCAAGTTGAGCTAGAAATCACTGGAATAGTAGATAATAATCAGATGGCATAGGTGATTATAGTTCACATAAAATGCTTTTTATCAATGCTTTTATGTGGTCTGATCCCTGAGCTCTGCCTCAGCTGAGCAGCTGAAAACTGCTAAGAACAATAATCACAATTTTTACAATTTTTTTGTGTGGGTATAATGAAAAGGAGTTTTGCTATCCAGAAAACCAGAAGAAGCATTAAAGACTATTAATGTGATTAACAGGCAAATGTTAAAAAAAATGCCACACTATCATTCATAACATTTCTGTTAAAATGCTGACATCTATATGGTAATTACCAGATGTAAGAATTAGATTAGGCATCATTACACGTGGAATTATGAAGAACCTGTGATGCAATGTTTCCCCTATTAATAGCTTATATGCAAATGTGTGTTTTATTAATTACCATGACTTATTGCAGTTTTCAAAGACAAGATGAAAGCTGAAGAAGCTTCACCTGGGCACAGTGGTTTTTTTAGATATATAATTGATATTAATGCATCCAGCAAAGCTTTCCTAACAAAAGTCCCCCAGCACAGTTGTGTTTCTGTGAAGTTTCTTGCTTCAGGAGATTTGGGATATAAAGGTTAAGGTTATCTTTGCACAGAGGGTTATCATTAAATATTAAAATCCATAAAAGGAGAGTGGAGAGGTATTTAAATGTTGTTTTGTCATCTGGACACTGATAATTTCCACGGCAGAGCCTCACTGCTCTGGCTACTGGTGCTTTGCAAACAAAAGCAGTGAGTGACTGTGAAATCCCACACAGGGATCCGTGGCTCCCACTAGATGGCACAGCCCTGTTAATTATCTCTCTTTTCAGCGTTCTACCAATGCAGCTTGGAGTATGCTCTGATCAAATTCATGCTTTCTTTTAACTGATTGGTATGATGTGATTTTAGTGTCAAGAATTCTTGCCATTCTTAGTCTTCTGCTTCTAATGTGGAACTTTTTCATCCCCCTGTGCCAGCTGAGTGCCAGCAACTCCAACTGCTTCTATGGAAACAGCTGTGGGTAAGAAAGGTGAAATAGCTCTGTGTGTCCTTGGACATGTGAGTTAGAGCAGCACATGGCACACCTTTAATTACACAGAGATTAGCAAATACTGTACTTTCAACAGAAATTCCTCACAGTACTACATTTCTAATGCTCAAAAATAGAAAATCATGACTAAACAAACACTCCTGCATAGTCCTACTGCTGGTCTGAACCCTCAGCAACATCTGCACCTTCTCCTGCTCCACTTGCCCAGCCATCCCAGTGGGATTGGCTCGGATTGCAGAGGATTAGGTGGTGGATCTAAAGATCCTAATCCTTTTGGCTAATCCTGAGAGAATATCACATGATGGAGTTTCTGCTTGTAAATAGGATTATTTTCCTAGACAGGAAATTTAAATACGTACAGGCATTCAAAGGCAGCATTGGGGTTTCAAGTCAATGTTAATGGGTGGAAGTCAGTGTGATAAACAGAGTTTAATTTGGCTCCACTGTGCTCCCATAATGTGATAAAATCTATGATTTGTGGATCATTTTCTAATGGAAGGTGTCCCTGCCCACGGTAGGGGTTGGAATGGGATGACCTTTAAGGTTCCTTCCAGCCCAAACAAGGTTGTGATCCTCTGATTAATGGCATATTTTACATTCTCACAGGAACCCTGCCTCAGCTAAGGCACAGAGGTGTGAAATCAGGAGTATGCAACAGGTCAGGCACTGTCTGCAGGGCTCCTGGCTCAGCTGTGACAGAACTTGTGAACGTGTCATAAAATGCAGAAAGAGCAAGAATTTTGTCAGGGTAAATCAGTTAAAAGCTGCAGGTCTGGCTGCTTTTGCAAAGGAGTTCCCACATGCCAGGTCCCTGCAAACAGCTCTAATTGGTTACTTTATGAATGTTCCTTAAGATCTTTCTGTCTGATACTGTGATAATTTCCTGAGATAGTGAACATGAAAGCTGCAATAATGTATTGCACTGTTCCATATCTGCACTCTGCAGAAAAGAGATCTTTATTGCTATGGAATGGAGATCCCAATTCTGTGCAAACTTGCAATTTAAATGTATTGCAGTTCTGTGTCAGGGCTGCAAAACACGACAATAAATCCATCTTCATCTCCCAGCAGTGTCACTAAGATTATTATTAGGGAAGTGTTTAGATACATTTCTGGCATTAGGGACTGGAGTCTCCAGGGGAACAATTTGAGATGTATAAATATGAATAATTTAGAGGAATTATATCTATATATTTACATTTGGCTACGTTTGGAGGGCCCCAGACTGGCTGCAATAATCAAGATGTGGCAGAGTGAGTGCCAGTTTAGAGAATAATCCCTTCATCCATTGGCTGCACTCCAGGTAACACAGCCCAGGAAGTTTCTTCCCTGGGGAGGGGGGCACTGGTGGCTCAAGGGGGCTTTGCTGTCTGCAAAGACTGGCAAGTTCTTTCCAGAAGTTATAAAATTATGAAACTGTAGTAACATTTAAGCTGTACCTTCATGTCTGCCTGTACTACAATGACATTTGTATAGAGCTCTGACTGCACATTTTCAATATGAAGTGCCAACACTGTGGCACTTTATCCTTGATAAATTTAAGACCCAAATTTGCATTAACCAGGCAATGAAAATTTTCACTAAGTGGAAATTGTTGAAGGTTCAGGCAAAGCACCAGTTGATAAGGATTAATTATACCTGTGGCTCAATTAATCTTTATACTTGGGGACCAGTGTCATCATGGGGCATTATAATTATCAGTATCTTTGAAAATAACACGATATTCATGTCATGCCACAGCACACAAACTCAAATAACTATAATTTCTCATACTCTGTGATCACTTTTAATCAGGAGGATGCAGGTGTTGCCTAAAAGCAGTGGAAAGTTTGCCAGTGGCAATGCAAAAAGCCTCCTTTCACAGGGACAAGGTCATTGCACATCCAGCCATAGCCTGGAGACTGAACCAGCCTGAGATCATGCCATGGTTCCTGGAATAATCAGGGTACCTTCATTAAATGCATTACTGAGGCAAATCATCAAACCACAAAGAGTGATGCATTCAATTATCTGTATTCTTGTGAAAGCTTTCTTAAGGCTGTTCCATCACTGTGAGCCATGGACATCAGGAGCAGCCAGGCTGGGGAGCAGAACTCCCCATCCCACAGAACAGTGGGAGAGAAAAATCCATTAATTATCCCAGTAAGCTTTCAAATCCTTTAGTTTCAAAAGGGTTTGAACATTTCACATCAATAGCTCTGAAAATCACAGAGATCTGAGGGGAAATCCAGACTGAGTTCCAAAATGCTTTTAGTTCTGCACTGGGGAGTGCTGAAGGAAAACTGACACTGTCATTTTGGCTTTTCAGTGGGATCAGCCAGTGGAATGATGCTCACTCCTGGCCTTGTGGGACAAGCCAGGAGAGGACAGGTAAATGTTTTCCAGGTGGGCTCACAGGGCTGTGGGTTGGAGCTGGCTGGACACAGCCAGGGCCCCATTCCCACTTGCTGGATACACTGAATTTCACTGCACTCACTCCCAGGTAAACAGGGGCTATGGTGAGGGGCAGTTCTTGGGAAACAGAGAAATGGTAGTCCATGGAGGAAGAAATCAAATGGAAATCCAGCTCAGGAAAAAAGGGAATATACTATGAACATCTTCATTTTACTTTTACCTCAGGACCTTCCTCTTTTTGAAAGGGTTCAAAGCCTGAAGGCTCTCAGCTCTCAGTCGTGTGCAAAGTTTCAGTTAATCGGACTTTTCCTGTGCATATACCCTACAGAAATCCTCCTCTAAGCTGAGTTCTGAGGGATTGTGTTCCCATGCTTTGAGGAAAGCTCTGGAAGCTATTTCTAGCTGTGCACAATGACCTTCTGTTTGATCTTGGTTAATTCACTGAAATCTGTTAAGTGCTTTATATTCTAACAAAAGGGTATTATTTTTCCTGTATTTTTGTTCAATATCGTTATTAATATCTACTCATTGCTCTGAGGTATTTATAGTGCTCAGTTCATGTTTAATTTCTATAGTGATACCCTCAGCTGAAAGGAGAAATAGAAGTGTAAATTGCACCGTCTTGTACTTCTCTGACACGGTAATAATATCCTCAGACAAGAACAGGCAACTGAAGAGGTTTGATTTTCTGATGAGCAGTCTCCATTGTCATTCATATCTTCAATATTTCTATTGTATTGTGCTCAGAGTTGTAGGACTCGTTTGCTCAGACCAAAATTGCATTCAGTCATTGAAAAAGCACAGGAAAAATCCAGGATGCTTAGTTAAAAGTAGGAAGGCAGATGCAAATAATTCAGGAGATACCAGCAAAGTGCTACTGAAAGCATTGGAATTGTTCTGTTAAACCTGTTGGTTGCAATCCCAACACTGTTTGGAAGCAGTTTCCATTGAGTGTCTGTTATTAAATATTCCTTAATTGTGGAAAGCTTCTAATGTGCTTTTTAGCAGAGTGGAATGTAGAAGTAGCAATATGCACATAAGCAATAATGCAGAGTTCATTTTGCATATGGAACCTAAATATTTTAGCAGCTGAGAGCAACAGAATATTTGGTATGAAAAGCTTCCTCCATAAAAGAGAGAATTAAGATTATATTCACCATCCCCTGCTATGATATTTGTTATGCTACTTCCTATGGGAAAATAGAGCCCCATTGAACCTGAGAAAGTTTTATCTCTTTACTAAAGTATTCATTGCTTTTTGATTTACTTATTTAACTGAAGCTGTAACTGGACTATCTGGCAAGCTGGCTAAAGAGTTATTCAATTCATTTTAATCCAGTAAATGGAATTTACATTACATTGCATCTTTTATAATAAAGAGAAATACTAAAGCTTAAGTGGATCTATGATGTTATATTTACAGATTTCAAGGGTTTTTCTCAGTAACTTCCTTCTCTGGACTTTGCAAGTGTTCAGTGCTATGTATAGCAATCTTCCAAGAGCAATCCTTTAGAAATATAATTGACACATTACTTACTGTTTTCGTCTGCATTCAATTGCTCTGTCTATCCTGAACTCGGGCAAACTAATGAATCCTTCTGCTTTTTCATCCTATTGAATGAGGGGGAAAAAAAGATGAAAAAGAACACAGAATTAGAGAGAAATGAGCAGCAGCTGTTTGGGTTTTATACAAAGAACAAGTACCCAGCCAAAGGAAATACTGAATGTATTTTGCACATACTGTTTTTATGATGAAATGGATTTAATTCATCACACAATGTAAATAACCTCTCTGAGGTAACTAAAGTGGTAATTTCTCAAAGCAGACACAGCCATCCCAACCCCCTTTTGCTGCAGACCACAGAAAACCTTTCAGCCCCAAACACAGCACCTAGACAGAGGAGAGCTCTCAGATTCTGCACCATGAATCTACATTTTACAGCTGTTTGGGGATGTCTCTCTTTAAGTCACAGTTGTCACACCCCGTGTCCTTCTGACAGCCCCCGAGGAGCTTCCTTGGCGAGGTCACTTCTGATTAAATGGGGAGGTGATAACCAGGAAAAGGATCCTGCCACTTTCTGCTTCTTTGGAAGCCATTCAGCAGGAGAAGCAGGGACACACATTGACACCAGGCAGGGTTTGGGAAGGTATTAGCAAGGGCACAGTGAACGATGGCTCGGTTTGAGCCCCAGCCTGAGAGTCAGGGGGACACAGCCAGTGTGCCCTTCCCAGCAGGGAAATGTCAAACCCCACGAAAGCTCTCCATCACCCACAGCCTCAACAGCCTCCTGGGGACAAACCCACAAAAGCTGAGGGGAATGATGCTGCTAAACTCGTCCTCTGGAAGAAAATGGGAGAGGTGGAGTAGGAGATCAGTGACCAAAGTAGGCTGCAGAGTTCAGCTCAAGCACTGGGGCTGCTGCACACAAATGGAAGAGCAGCACGGAACCATTTGGGGCTTCTCCCCTCTGTTATTTTCCCTACATTTATGCAGATTGCACCAGCACAGGCCCATTGGTTTTCAGGAAAATTTCACCCAGAACAGCATTTTACACATGAGAAACTGCAAACTCCAGAATAATTCAGCAGAAAGCAAGAGGAACATTGATATAAAAATAACTTCTAGATAAAGAGATTTACAAATTCAGATTTTCACATCTGCTTCACAGAATGCTTAACAAACACAAATGGTCACACTTTACACATCCCCCTCCCAACAGAAACTGGGGAGAGCTGAGTGTGAGCACTGTGTTAGTCCAAATAAATCTGGGGGAAAGGATTAACTACAGTCATACTTGTTTCTTGAAGACTGCCCTGAACATCTGCTATTTTATTAAGCTTGAACACAGACTTGGAGACTTTAAAAAAGAATTTCAATTGAAATATTTCCAGCCAGATTGCCCCAGACCTGGCAATTAAAGCGACAATCTACCCAAGCACACAGTAAAAATAGGCTTTAAGAGAATTATAAAGCTGAAGGTTTCACTTTTCTTCTGTCCAAGCGTGGTGTGTACTTACGTTCTGGTTTGTGTACCAGTACAAGGAGGAATCCTTCAGAATGAACCAGTACTTTTTCCATTTCTGGGTGAAGTAACCTTTGGCATCCTTTTTCTTCCAGAGCCAGCCCTCGCAGTCGCCGTGCCCCAGGTCCTTGCAGGAAATGCGCCTCCTGCTCACGCTGGAGAGGGAACTCCCTGTGAACACCCCGGGGGGAGAGGGGAAAACTGTTCCATTTTTGATTCCAAACCCTCCAAGCCAAATCCTCTCCAGGCTCAGAATGAACAATTTCCAAATTCAACACTGCCCTGAAATTTTGGTTTCCCCATGAACACAGAATGAAAAGGGCCTGGTTTATGCAGTGCTTTGTTTAATCTCTGGAGGGTTCTGCTTTTTTTTTTTTTTTTTCTGATTAAGATGGACAGCATCATTCTAGAGGAAAAATGTATTTATTTAGCCTCAGTCAGGAACTCAGAGTGTGACACAATCTGTACACTGATGCCAACACTGCTTCTTTCCATATACCTTCCCTTTAGCAGCAGAAGCCCTGTCAAATTATGAGAATTTTTAATGCCAATTTTTATAACCAATAAAAGAGAAAGATTGTTCACTTCCATAACAGAGCACATGCTTACATGATTTTTGTCCTGAAGTGAATAACAATATTTTAACTTTACAGCATCCTGCTAAAGGCACAGCAACAGGAATGGGGTTGTTTTTCTCTTTCTTGGGGTTATTTCAATGAATCCTAATTGAAAGGCTTAGATTGCCTTGTAAATATTAATAAAAACAGGTTTTTTTAATAAATATGATATAATTAATTTTCCTGAAAAAAAAACTCTGTAGGAAATTTCCTTAACAGATCAGATTTCTTTTTCTGTGAAAAATCAAGTTTATGATGCTACAAGAATTGCTTTTGTCCTACAGCTGTGAAACAGGGAAAAAATTTAAAGAATATAAAACACCATCCTTTGCTCTGCAGTGTTCCACAAGCAAGTCCTCATCAATTTGCTCATAGATGCTCCTTGCCTTCCTCCTAAAGAAGAGGAAATTTTACCACCCACCCAAGCAATATTATACCTATAAAACATTTATTTTGGTGTTTTCCTTTGTTGCTTACTGTCAAATTTAGAAGCATTTGTATCAAGTTGAACTTTTGATACAGATCACTTGTTATCAGAGAAGGAGCCTCATTTTCTACTTTCAAAAAATTAACTGAAAGAAGTTACCTTTTGACCATTTTCTGCTTTTTACCCTGAGGGAAGCGTAATGGAATGACTGTAAGGAAAAAAATAAATAAATGATGAAACACCAGTGCAAGTACCAGCAGTAACATGTAAGAGCTTCCATTCACTCCCCTCCCCAGGGTTATCACAGCATCAGTGATCACAGGATCTCCCTTCTGTCATTTCTCTCTGACTCCTTTCCTCAACATCATAATGAAAACAACACTCTGCCAAATCTGCAAATTAAAATCGCTTTAAAAAATATTGATTACAATCGCAATGAAACCATCTAATTCTATTCATTCTTTGCATGAATAGCTGTGCAGTAGTTTGAAAACTAAAGATATAAACTCCCATGAATGAGCTGATAAACTGACTGGTATTTGAAGTCTGTTGCATCAACAAAATAATTATAAAAATATGCATTCAAAAAGAAATATTCACCACAAACATTTTATGCAAAATCTTGTGCTCAATGATCTGTCAAAGTCATACACATCCAATGACAGAAACAAGATTTTAGGGTTGGTGGTTGACAGAATAAATCTCAGGAGAAAAAAAGAAAAATTATATTTTTTTCTTTTGTGGCAGCACTAGAAAATTGCTACAGATTCTGCAAAAAACCACGTTTATTTAAACCTAAAACCAGGGATAGTACTCAAAACCTGGTAGGGATTTGCCTCCAATGCACAACTGCTTAAGAACCCTGGAAAATAACCAGGTGCAAACCAGAGTCCAGCTTCAGAGTGACAAAGGTTTATTTAAAATGAAAGCAGCAGAGGGAGGAGAGGACATCCCCAGCCCTGTTTGTAACCCTGCAGTGATTTAGCACTTGACAAGTGCCAGGGTTTGTGGGGCTGCAGGGATCAGCAGCTCCCGAGGGGGCTGGCTCGGAGGGCAGCAGCTCTCGGTGCTCTCCTGACCTCAGCCTGCTCTCCCAGCCAGCCCCAGGTCAGGAATGTCCCACAAAACCTGGGAATTCTGGCAGGGAGAGCTCAGCCAGTGAGTGTGCAGGGTGCCACCAACCCGGCACATCTCCCCCTTTAACTTCATCTCTGCAAATGTGTCCTTCCGTTCAAGAGAAGACAAAGATTAATGCTCCTGTGCTGGAGGAAATGTGGCAAAATGCAGAAAATGAAACAGCAAAACTCGGAGAGGGAGTATGAAATGTGCAGAGCAGCTCAGGGGGTTCTGTTGATGTATTGCAAATCGCAGCAGCGATATTGATCCGTCCTGTTGTGTGGTGGCTGGGGCTGAAACAATCTGCTCACTGTTCCTCTTCCCACAGAAATGCATTAGGGCAAAGCAGGTGTGCTCCTGGAAAAAGACATCACCACATTTCCCCACAATTTAGGCTAGAGAAATCAGAGATGGAATAAAACCCCACAGTGAAATGGGGTTAAAGCTGAAGAACTGCAAGAAATGTCTGGAGGAGATACTCACCAGAAACTGGTATGCATCATTTAATATAAAAGTTTTAAAATAATGAAAAAAATCAGCACAACAAATCAAGGGAGAGCTGAAAATATCTTTCTGAAATTAAAAAAAAAAATCTTTCTTCTAAAAAGTTTAGTTAATTATTCTTCCTGTTTTGTTTATGCACACATAGAATGTATTCAAAACAAGGAAACTGGAGAAAGTGAAAGGTTCCCAGCACCTTGGGAATCAGTAGTTAATTAGCACTGCTAACGTAAAAATTCAAGCTCCACATTCGGAGAGATAAAAGAACCACTATAATATAATTAACTTGGTGGCAAACACTGCAAGGAAACAGAACTCACAACTCCAAATGACTCAGAGTTGCTAAGGGAGACAGACAGATGATGGAGAATGCACAGGGGCTGTCAGCGTTTCAGTTCTCACCTCCAAACCACAATGCAAGGCCAGAGCCAGAGTGCTCACCCTGCCACCCCCACCCAAAACCAGCCCAGTGGAAATGGGAAAAAGAGCCAGAACTGAATGGTGCTGCGTGGGGGTAAATGAAGGAGACCTCAGGGTGGTCAGTACTGTCACACAAACACTAAATGGAAAGCAAAACCAGTTGGTTGTACCTCCACAGGTTTTAACTCAGGTGTTTTTAGGGAAAACTATTTAGAGCTGAGCAGGCACAGAAAGGTTTGGGTTGGGAGGGTTCTTAAAGCTCATCCCATTGCACCCTCTGCCATGGGCAGGGACACCTTCCATTGGTTGGTCCAAGCCCTGCCCAACCTAATCAGTGTGAAAAGTGCTAAGTCAGAATGAAGAACTGACATTCTACAAATGAAGGTTCTGTTGTTTGTCCTTTGTATGAAATAACTGCAAAACAGTAAATAATAAAGCAATTCTTTTTTTACAGCTATTTTCCCTTGAAAATAGAGCACCTCGAAGTTGGTACCATGAAAATATTTGAGAATCTTAGTCCCCAATCTCCCTGTCATAGTATTGGTACTCTTTAAATACTCTAAGAGTTTTAAAAGCATTCTTTACCTTGAGGGTAAGCCTCCCTCCAGAAGTGCCTTCCAGCCCAAGGTGGTCTGTGATTCTCCTCCCCAAACCATCACACACTTCAGAGCACACACCAAGGTTCCAAAACTTAACTGAATTCCTAAGTTCCTAAATTTAACTAAAAGTATTGCAGATACACTGACCTGCTGTGGTTGCAGCAGCCAGTTTTCTCAAAATTGAAATTATTCCTAGATTTTTGTTTTCAGCTCTTTCATAACATAGGCAAACATCAAGGCTTGGGCTACCTTAAGTATCTTTTAAAAATATAGCAATGAATTGAACAGCTGAGCAGTTTTTTGCTTACACAAAGCACATTTACAAATCATTACCTTCCTCATGGATGTGTTTCCTGGATGTTCAATGGCAGAACTTGCATATCTAGGACAGACAGAAGAAAGATGTCAAATAACCACAGGGAAATAACCAAACTGATTACATAGTGCTTACAGACATTCCACGAATCTCTAAATATAACCACAGCATCCTGCAGCACAAAGTTCTATAAGATTTTGCCACAGGATGCCACAGATACCAAGAATTGACACTTTAAAATGCAAAAATACCATCTCTGATATATGTGAGTTCTGTAAAGACTGGAGAACAAAGCAGGGCAGCAGCACCAGGGGCCTTTCCTCATCCAGTGCAAACAGTATTGGCCATGATGGAAATAGGACACTGAATCAGGGTCAGATTCCTCTGATCTGGCACAGAAATTCTTAAACACACAAGTCCCCTTCATGCTCTCAAAAGTAAGGAAAAGGAGAATCCTTAAAACTGTGGATGTTTTTGTAAATGTCATGTAAATAGAAACAGAATGTAGAAACAGGAAAGTGATTGAGGGGAAAAAATTCAAAAGGAACAAAAGGATTGTGGACATTTCTAATATATTGCTAAATTCTGCTGATCATAATAACAGTAACTGTTTTAAGTCAGCGAGGCAGGAAGTGGCATTTTCTCATTTGAAGATTTTCATTGTTAGGAGAAATCAAATTTACCAGCAGAAAAAACTTCTGCATTGTGGGTCAGAAACACCTGTTGTCCTGAGGCAAAGGAAATTTCCAGCCTGCAGTGAAGGGATGGAACACATAACATTGAAATTACATTTGTAAAAGTGAATAGGCAAGGCTTTGACATTCTGAGCTGTCTGTAGGTGCCATGGATTGAAGGAAACAATGGAAACCAAACAAGTCGAGCTTCAGACATTTGGGGAGGAAATGGAGGGATGCCCAAAATGCCCCATTTCTGCCTGTCCCTGACAATGCCATCAGTGCCACTCCATCCTTCTGGGCACTTCCCCCTGATTTCGAGGCTTTTCCTTTTATTCCCAAAGCACTTTTGATGCTTCCCCTCTCAGCCAACACACAACCCTAGTTATGCACCTGTGGTGGTATTGAAAAAGTCCTCAGTCAAGTTTGATTTGCCTCTGTGCAACCCCAATAATGGGTCTCCTTGCAGCAATCAGAGACTCTCAGCAGCAAAAATGCTGTAAAGGGAGAGAGGCAGTCTGGAATTGGTGACAGGAGCAGCCTGCTCCAGACTTTTGAAACCTTGGCCAGGAAGTCAGGTCAGGATTAGGTGTTCTAGCATGCAACAAATGTAATTTTTTCACTTGGGAACAGTTTTCAGCAGGCTGCAGGAGGTTTGTTTGTTGTTATTATTAGATTTTATGTATATCAAACATAAAATCCCCTCCCCAAATCTAATTATTCCTGAAGTATTCAGATGTGCAGACCACAGAAGAAGGAAATACTGATCTTTTCTCCTCTCTAAACTAGCAAATTTTCTGTATGAACGTGGCAGAACCAATTTAGACACAGAGGATCCCCAGTATGTTGCATGTTCTGGTTGAAATGCTCTGTATCATATATGGTTGAGTTATTCCTCAGCTTTACTTTTAGGAAATCTGTTGTTCCAGCAAAAGGAACAAAAGGGAAAAGAACGGGAAGATGTGCAGTGATACAAGTTAAAAGCACCTGGACTAATATTTCTCAAATCAGTTAAAACAGCTTATCTATTAAATATGTGTTCATGTATAATTGTGCTTTTGAAACAAACTTCAGGATCTAGAAAAAGATTATACCAATTAAAACAAACAGAAAACAAGGAACAAATCAAACAATTATTTCAGAATATCTGCAGAAACATTCCTTGCATAAATAATACCACATAGAAAAGGCAAAATATTAATGACTGCAGAAATTGGTCATCTTTTGGGCCTGGAACCTAAACTGTGTGGAAGAATGATTCTTCTATTAAAAAAATATAAAAGCATAGCCTTTTGCTGTGAAAGTCTGCCAAAATTTCATCAAGTCATGTGTCCCTGGAAAGTGTCTCCTGGCAGATGCCCTGTCCTGTCCACCAGGGATGTTCCATCTGGATTGCAGTGGCCCTGCCAAACTGAGCGTGTGCAACCCACTGGGAAAAACCAGGCGCCCTTTGCTCTGGGAAGAGCAGAATTGCTCAGAATTAAAAAATTCTGCAGCTCTTCCTTGTGGCTGCACAAAAATGTGGGTGAGGAGGAGGAAATGAGAATGCTGAGACAGGTGGTTGTTTCTGGAAAGGGCATGGAGTTTCTTTCTGATGCAGAAAAGACAGGCAAGAAGGACCTGGGGAAGGCACAGCCAGGGGGAAAATAATGGGAGAGAAGGACAGGAGAACCTACAAAGGGGTTGGGAGACTAAATGGAAACAGTCAGATTTACAGAAAACTGTAGGGTTTCAAAACTCAGGTGTAAGAGGTAAAGGCAAAAGGGGAAATGAAGTTGTTACTTCAAAAGAGAGCAGGAAAAACTCATTTTCCCCCTGGTAACCTGGAGAGGAGGGATGCTGCGAAGTGGAACAAAATATTAATATTAAAATATGAATATGTTTAACCTCCTGCAAAAGCAAACCCTACACTTAGGTGAGGTGATGAACTGCTGGCACTGGAGAGACAGGACTATCTGCTGTCAGAGGAGGAAGAATTTTATCTGCATCACATTTCAATCTCTGCTAACAGTGCTGCTCCACTTGGTTAAATGCCATTTTAACCATGCACAGCACTCAGAGAAACAGCAAATGGGCACCACCACGGCTGCCTTTCAACTGCATCGGGGTGTTTAAAACACAGATAAAGAGGTAAAAATGCTGTCAGCCCTGAAAAGTCAAGTGTGAGGTGGCCAACAGCTGATAGTGTTGCACCTCAGAATTTTAGCCACGATTCGGGGATGTTTATAGCACTAAAGGGAACCATCAGCAGTTGTAAATCCTCTAGATTGGTCAAAGCACTCTAAATCTAATTGATTATTCAGCTTCTTAAATAGGTTTAGGCCATATACAGATGAAAAAAGGTAAAAAGGAATAATTATCATAGATTACAACTAAATTTAATTAGAATATATGATGATACAAAGTAGCTGTTGCTTCAAACACTTCTACTGTGACTTTTGGATGCAACATGAAGATACTTCAACAGATAAACAGCAAAGAAACACAAAACCACTGTTTTCTTCATAAGAATAAACTGATTCAATTCAGACCTAAAGGCCAAACTGAAGACCCCATTCTCAACATCTCTCCACTACAAACCATAAGCAGTAATTTTGTACAGAGTGAATTAGAGGGAGATGTTCATTGAAACATTCTTCCTGTTGGTTACTAAAATCGTGTTAGACACACATTACATTTTTCATCCTCAGAGTGAGTCTGAAATGCTGAATTTCAAAAGTAAAAGAGTAGGGTGGGTAACACAACACTCTAATTTTTCCCCTTTACAAATATTTTATAAACTTTCATCTGACAAATTTTTTAAACCTGTGTAATTTATATTTATATTTAATGTTGGCAAATGACCATTTACTAAATGATGTTAGCACTGATGTCTTTAAACCCTGAATATTTTATTCCTCAGATACTACAATGAAGTTTCTAAAAGTGAAGAAAGGAGTTTAATTCACAAATGTAACTCTGTGTATATATTTAAATATAGAATAACAGAAGTAATTACCTTTCAGTATCTCCACTGACTGTATCCCCTGCTCTCTGCAGAAGAAAAATAAAGAGCATTAAGCAGGACTAAAGAGCAGCCTTCCTTGGTGCTCTGAGCACAGTGCCACAAGTGACAGAGGTAAACCACAGTCATTCTGCAACTCTAAAGCAAAGGAAATGGAACACTTCTTTCGATTTCCAGCTAAGAGTTATTTTAAAATTAAGATCATGCTTAAAACAACTCGCATCTGCACTTATAAACTGATTTCACATGCTGTGCAATTGTGATCAGAGCTCTTCAAAATAAGGGAGCCAAAATTTGTTTGAATGTTTGCAGAAGTGTTAATATTTGAAGGGGAGTTTAAATGCAAAGAACAAATATTGCAATATAGAATACTGAATTTCAGAAGGACAAACTTCCTTTGACATTATTCTTACACAGCTTTAAATAACTTGATTTACCACACTGGTTATTCCTCTGAGGTTTGGAAATGAATCTGTCTTTGTGGAGTAGAAGAAGCTGATTTGGGGTTAAAAATAACATCTTCAGACAGTTTAAATTACTGTAAAACAATTTTTATGATGGAAGATTTTTCCCGCAGCCAAAAACTGAAATCCACAAAAAATGAAATTACAAAAAAACCCCACCCCTCAAAAAGGTTGTAAAATTCCCATGGATTTGTTTACAAATGCAGAAATCAGCTCTTGCAAAATCTCTGACTTTCTGGATAACCAAATAGGAAACTGAGAGTTTTACCAAGTGCAGTGTTTGTGTTTTAATGCCAATGCTGGGGGCCTGTGGATGTTTAATCACAGATAATATTGAACCTCAGATGAGCCCAGAGCACAGAGGCAGAAGGGACAGGAAGTTTGCTGGGGCTGCTGCACTGCTGGGCTCTGCACAGGGCCATTTCTGCAGCAGGGTTTTTTCTAAGCAGGGGTTTTTGCAGCTTTCAAACCTGCAGGGCACAAACACATTTTGCCACCTCCTCCTCCCAGAAGCGTCCCTTGCCCCTGGGGAACTCAGCACAGAACCAGTTATCAGCTTTTAGTGCTCTTCAGCTGAAATATTCCAGCAGATGTGAGCAGCAAAGATGATCTCACTCAAATAAGAGGCCTTATCTGATGAAAAATAATGAAATGGTGCCCTTACACTAAAAGCAGGGAGTTCTCTGACATTCCTGGTTGAAACCAGGCAAAGGCAGGAGTTCCCCAGTGAGTGGTTGAGTACAAAAACCCTACCAGGCTTTTCTGAGAGCCATAAATGCCTCAATTCTCCTCAGAGGATGCTGCAATGTAGCCTAGAGAACTTAAAAATATTTGAAAATACCCCGTAGAAATACTCACATTTTCTCAAAGCAGACTGGAAGGGTTAACAGCACACAGCTGAAGCAAAATATCTGCTTGAGAGATGTTGTTTTGGTGCAGCAAATGCACTGCTAAATACAAATGAAGCAGTTTGAGCATCCCTGGAAATCCTGGGGACAGCCCAGGAAAATATTGTGTGGCCAAGCGAGCAAAAGGACTTTGACAGCAGCACTTCCCATGCTACTGGTATAAAAATAGAATTCATTCCTACCAGAAGGCTCAAAGCTTTCCTTCTCTTATCCCTCTGACTTCTAAGGTTTCTAATTTTAGCAACTAAAAGTGGGACTACTAATTCAGTCAGTGCTTCCCATTCTGTTTCTTAATTTCCTTTTCTGAAAATGCTCCCGAAGTAGAAACCAAGTGTTTCCAAATCAGGGTTTATTCCCTCTCTCCCAAATGGGACCCATCTCATGCTCTCTTCCCTGATAAAGCTGAAAGAAACCTCCCTCACCCTGCTCTGGCTGCTCTTCCCAGCACCCAGATTACAAATCTTCACTGCTGTAAGAACAGAGTTATTTATTTCCTTCCAAGAAAATGCATGAAAACCACTTCTGTCCCACGTGATCACCTTGGATTGTGGCTTCCAGATTTCTTCTGATCACATATATTTCAGAAACAATTATTAGTGTGATGTGAACTTGCATATATTAGGCTGAAAAAAGACTTACTAGAGAGAAATTTGCTTCTGATAATAAAACACATTTTTTTTCTAGAGGTCAGTCTTTCAACACCACAAATTTTTCTGCATTAACGAGAATTAATTTCCAAAGATATTGAATAATGCAATCTCATTAACTGAATCATAGTCTGTAGCAGGGAAATTTAAAAAGACTCTATAACAGTGTGAAAAGGAAAAATATGATTTAACCATTAAACAACTCATAGATTACTGTAACTGATGATTAGTTGTGTAATATAGAAAAGAGCAAAGAAGAATATCTATATAAATACAGAGGGAGAGAAAACTGTTGATATTAGTACTTGAAACATAAAAAACATAATTAGGCCTTTTAAAGATTTTATCAATAATTAATTTATTAGAAGAAAAATCTCAGCTCCTGACCAACTCATCACTAACACAGAGATTATTACTGGTATTGAAGCATGGACACTCTGCATTCCTCCAGACCTTTGTCACGAATTTATCACCTTTTATTTGACTGATTTTCTCCTCAGAGAAGCTCTCTTGGGGGAACAACCTTGTTGCCAGCTTGAAATGCCAACCTTTATAAAGAATTTCTGATACTATACATGGAAACACCCACACTCTGGCATTTCTATAAATGTCTACCTAGAGCCAAAATTAATTTCCTTGTGTAATTGTAATTACATGCAGATACAATGCTGACAATGACTTACACGTGGAAGGCTCCTACCTGCACTCTCAACAACCTTATATATAATTTTTTTCTGAGCAGTTACTTTTTACAAGTTTGTGACATTTGAAAAAAATAAAACATTTCCTTTTCCTAGTTCCCAAACTAAAACTTTACTTCATCTTACTACAAGGCCACTTTCATGAGTAGCAGACATGTGGGAGGCTCAGGAGGCACAAGTCTTGTCATGCTGTCAGAGACTATAAAGCACAAATTCTGTGAAATTCAGGTCACTGGCACCTATCTGCCTTCTTTAGTCAGCTCCACATCTCTGGAGCTCCAGGGATTCCCACGGATCTGCTTCTGCCTTGCACGAGTGGAGATGAAAGGACAAGAAGGCCTCTGTGGTGCCACAGCAGATCTGAGGCTCCTCTCCCAAAGGAAATCCTGTAGGAAGTCCCATTTACCTGGAACTCCTATAAATAACTCATAACAAAAGAATCGTTCCTTTGAATCAGAGTTTCTTCTCCTAAGTGAAGAAATCAGATAAAGCACGGAGAACAGAAGAACCCTGAGCTGCAGAGATGGTGTGAAAATATCCAACACTCCTTCTTGACTTGTTTCCTAGAGCAAGAGACAGGAATAGTTGGTAATGACATCAGAATGGTTTCACAACGTGTGTAACTAATGTCAGTGGCCAAATTCAAGATATTCATTCCATCTACACCTATCATTTATTCAGATGCAAAGATTCAAAAGCTTCTTTATGGTACTGGTCTTCCACTCTTCTATACTGAATTACTATTAATAAGAGTAAAAAAAAAGAAAAAAGTTCTTCCTTCTGCTGCTGCTTTAACTCATATATTTATTATCTTGAAGATCTCTCTGTATCATGTTTGTTCAAAAACAATCAAACAGTGGCCTCGTTACGAGGGGCTTTACACATCTCTCTGCCTCAGAGAGCTGATGCTTTCACTCACTGAATCTGCTTTCAAAATTAACCTGATGAGCTAAAAATAAAAGGGGCCTTTGAGGTTTTCATTCCGCTCACCCTTGCGGAGGGGAGAGATAACAGAGACAGGAAATCACCCAACGTAATCTGCATTCCTGTACAGTCTGAGGTACTCGAATTTGTGCTGAAGGAAAGCAAGAGGGCAGGTGGGGAAATGAGCTGGAGGCAGAGGGAAGGGATGCACTCGAATTTGTAATTATGGGCTGATGATGAGCATTGTTAGAACACCGTGGGGAACAGGGGGGCAGCCAAGGGAGAGGTCAGGAAAAACAGAGAATTCCTTCCCTTCCTTTTCCTCACTTTCCCATCCCATGGGAGCAGGTGGCTCTGCCCTGCCCGGGGCTGACCTTTCTGCTCCTGTCCTCCAAAACTCCCTCCTTGTTCTCCTGCTGGGGAAGGGGGAAAGGACAGGGAACAAGGCTGAGCCACTGAGTAGAGAGAAAAAATCAGAGGAGTCCCCAAAAGGTTTCAGCTGGGTTCCTACACACTGATCCTTTCAGCAGCAGGACATGATACTTGTGTGATGAGGAAGAGATTTCTATGTGGTGCATCCTCTGGGGGATAAATATTGCAGTTATCATAGCAATATCAGTTGTAACTAACATTTATTAACAAATGGCTGTTCAATTTGGCTTCAGACTAGATAGATCTAAACTGGTGTTTTTGGTGGCCTAGCAAAACAATCAAAACAAGGCATAAATGCATTTGCTAAAATAATACAACACAGTACAACTTCGTTGTGTTGTGGTTTTCTGGAGTCAGAGGACTCCAGAATGTTTTACAAATGGCAATTTACCCACGAAGTCACAGCAGGTTAATGAATGCTTCATTTGCTGACTTGCATTGGTAGTTTGTAGTGGTTTGTTTGAAGACTGCAGAAAATCATCATTTAAACATGCTCTAATAGAGCAAAATTACTTCTGAGAACACTGCATATGTTTGGATAAAGGCAGCCTCGTATTTGCTTTGTGCAGTGTCCTGATAGAACTACAAACACAAGGAATCCTGGGCCAACCAGGCAGCCTGAATTTTGGGAGCAGCAAGAACGAGCAGCCTGTCTCGGGGCTGAATTTGCAAACACATCCATCCTAACCAGGCTGTTCCAAACAAAATCCCAGCCCCTCTCCTGAGCTTCTGCAAGGGGCTGGTTCTTCCAGAAATCAAGGACTACCTGAGCTCTGGGTTAACACTGCTTTAGTCTTTT
Organism: Polioptila caerulea; assembly: GCA_013397295.1. Classification (NCBI taxonomy): domain Eukaryota; kingdom Metazoa; phylum Chordata; class Aves; order Passeriformes; family Certhiidae; genus Polioptila; species Polioptila caerulea. The sequence goes on from VYXF01010898.1 coordinate 114,283, forward strand.
TTTTTTTTTTCTGGATCCAGGTCAGTCATGAAGTTCTTGATCACTGAATGAAGGTGGAAACCTAAAGACTGATGATATTATGCTTCAAAAAAGAACCTTTCTTAGCATTTCATTTCCCTTTATTTTCCCTTATATTGTAAAACCCCTTTTAAAAATATCTTTTACCCCTTTGAGCTGTTTATAGATTAATGAAGAGTGTAGTTTAGAAAGTCAGGTCTGAACAGAACTCTAAAGAAATACATTATTGGACTTGGCTACTCAAGGATCCATCTTCAAGTATGAGGGGGACTTGTCAGCTCAAGCCTTCATGTGCACAGTCCCAATGAAAAATAATATTGTTTTACAATCAGTACAACTGGGCAGACTCATTTTGAGGGTACAGAAGCCAGAAATACTTATATTGGCTTCTCTGAGAAATCGAGAACCCCCACAATCATCCTCAGAGTGATTTCTCAGCATAACTGAAAGGTAGGGAAAGAAGGTCCCCCATATTACAGACACTTAAATAAAAAGCAAAGACAGAATTTATTCAGCAATTCAGAAAGGAAATAAAACTCTGAAGAAAGCAATGCTCATCCCTGACAGAACAGTTTTGTTTCTTTCTGCAAGAGCAGGAAGGAATAAATAAAACATGAGCCCTTTTCCTGCAAAACTGGCAATAAAGGGCTCCTCCCTCAGTCACTGGAGCTGAATACTTGTGATTCTTCCAGACTGTCTTAATTATTCTACTTATCAGAGCAGCACTCAGACTGCCTGTCATCCCAAAAAAGCATCTGGAACATCTGGCACAGCCCAGCGTGCATCCATTACACAACACCCCCATTTACATTGCTTTTGCCCAGGTTTTAATTCTCAGCATGTACCATTAAACTTTCTATCGTTTGTCAAGCTGCCTCTGCAGCTCCAGGAACAGTTAAGGAGTATTTCCATCACCCTGTGCCACAGGGATGAGTTACCAACTTCCTGGGGTTAGCAAGAAGGGAATAAAAAGCAAGTTAAGCAAGTGCTGTGCAACAATGACTAACCCAAAACCACCATCGTGCTTCAAATTATCTTTAAAATAAAAAGTGACTCCTGGTCTGGCACTCTCAATGAATGCCCTAAAGCAGCCATTATTTCTGTTTTACTGTGAAGGGAACATTGAAATGAAAGAATTGATCATAAAACTCCTCAAAAATTAAGCCTTTTCAACACACTGAATTCTAATTCACAAGAAAAAAAATTAGAAATTCCAATCTATTCTCCAGGTTTTTAATATATGATACTACAAAGCAAAATATCCAATTACTCTGTAGATAATAGGCCCAGAACATTTATCACCAAGTAAAACCTTGAGAGAGATCATTATCCAGTTGGAGAATCGAATGTGGTAACCAGCAAATTGAGTTTAGAGCTTCGGAAAGTCTCACAAGTCAGAGGCAATAAAACCACAGAGTTGAACACTGTGCGGATTTCCAGACTGGATTTGGAATGAGAGCTTCAAGATTCTCTTTTTAGATGGAAGCTGGTTGCCACAGAGCAAAATGAAACTGAGCAGCAGGATAGGAACAGCTTTCTATAACTTTTTGTAAAATCCTGAAGATTTTTCAAGTTTTTTTATGGTCAGAAATGCAAAATGAAAAATTTCCCAGGTACATTGGGTCTACTGAGCTGGAGTCCTGTGTGAAAAGTTAATTTTCTGCAGAATGAGCTCTGGCAATACAAGATAAAAGCATATTCAGGTTTTAACTCTACCCTTGTAAGCCCATATTTAGGCTCAACCTGGTAAATGATGTCACTTCAGAAGTGAAGCATTAGTAAACAGAGAAAGTCATGTTCCAAGAGATACTCTGTTAATTAATAATTATTTATAACAGCCTTGCTAATTGTAATTGACTCTTGCTTAGGTTCTGTGACATTGCCTATCAATTAAATTAGAGTTATAAATATATCCTGGAAGGGGGCAGTGTTTCTTGACAGGAATATTTTACTGCAACATGGCTTCATGCATCATTTTACATCCTGGGCATGCTGCCAATATTGCATTACCTAAATATCCATTTTATATAGGATCTCTGCATCCTCCCAGCAACTTATGAAATCAGGCTAATTGTTTAATTTTAGGTTCCAAATCAACATTCCTTCCAAAGCATTAATCTAGTGGTGAATCTCTGCAATTATCAATTTTGCAAAACTTCTTACGTCTGGTAATTTAAACTACTGTTAAGTAAGTGCCTCTTTGTATTTTTGTGCTACATATTTATGTAAGTGCTTAGAAAATGAAGCAATGGCTGAGTGATGCTCAGTTCCTCCTTCCATCAAGCCATCCTTGTTTGATTACAAAACATTATCACCTTCCCTTCACTGAAGATGATGAAAATCCTATTTATCATCTCCATTTCCCAAAGCATTTATCTGGGCTGAAATTTTGATCTGTATCCAGAAGTTGTGCTGGGCATGTGTTGAGAGGATTTCATGGAAATGTGATTCCAACAGTTCTGCACTTCTGCCTTCCATTGAAAAACACAGAGCAGAAGTAAGAGGGAAAAGCTAAACCAGTTTTGTCAACTTTTCTAATACAAATGTAGCAAAAGCTGTTTTAAGATGATTTGGTCTCATTATCCAAAAAAAGGTTGATATATCAAAATACTTATGAAAATCCTGGTAACACCTTTAGATATTAAGGAAATGAGCTGACCTACTTGAAACTTGAATTTATATCTAAGAACACAACAACCCTCTGTTACTTTCCCTTTTTGCTATCAAGCTGCCATGAAACGTTCTTTGATATTTCACATTTTTGTTCTGGGTAGCTCTCTTTCAAGATAAATATGCCCATTTTTTTGCTTGGCTATTCAGAATTCTTTCAGTATTCCAAGTGGAAAGACGTTAATGTGAATGATTCTGCGCTGGCAAGAACCCACAAAATCTGTGTCAGCAACTCTGTGTATTTGTCGACTCAGTTCCTCTTGTATATTTATAAGGCAGTTGACAAAGTGCCTCAGATATTCTGATTCCTGTGATTATCTCCTGAAGGACTGCAAAGGTCTCTTTTAAAGCTGCTCAAAAAATTTATGGTGCTAAAAGAATTAATACCGCTCTGTCAGCCCATGAATAATTATTTTACCTGTGCCCTCCTCTGTAATCACTGCACAGAAACAGAATTTGTGAATGGGACTGCATTGATTTCTAGGGTGGACCAACCCCTCCATGTGCAGTTGTCTCTTCCAGGAAAATTCCTGTTTTCCAGTTTCCTGCTTCTCTTCCAGACCCCTTACAATCGACATTTTATGTCATTTGGGTATTTTTAAATATTTAATTTATTGTCATACAATGTCATACTGTTAATTTATCATGTCTGTTCAATGAGTTGCATGATGGTATGGAAATCATGCAAGAAAATAAACTTCAGTCCTGAAATCAAGGGTGGAATTTGCATCTTACCCTAAACGACCCATTTCCCTCTCTTCAGAACTCAGGTGAGCCAACAGATCATCAACAGAATTCCAAAAACTCACTGAAACCAGCTGATTCATCTACCAAGTTATGAAATATTGTTGGGGTTTGTTGCAGGGTTGTATAATAATTTTCTCATTCATCCTAAAAAATTGCCTGCTGATTTTCTCTCTAGGTTTGAAATCCTTTGCTTTGACTTTGTGACACTGATAATCTCTGTCACAAATATAAATAAATAAATTTAAATAAACAGTAACTCCATTAAACTCATCTGTTTTTACAAGACACAGTAATCAAAGTGGAAATACAAAAGCTTATAAATTAATGTATAATAAATCATTATCAGAGGCTGAGTGCAGGATCCTTATGAACATTCAAATACATCTAATTAAACTAAACTCCGTGAGACTGAGGAATTAAGATTTTATTAAAGCATCTGACAGCAAATGATTCTTGCCTTGTGTTTTGCTGCTCTGTCCTGACTTTTATGAGAAAGCTGTCGAGATTCTGACATTGCAAAAGTGACTCTTAGGAGAAATTTGTCATGACACCATCACTGAGGAACCATTCTCTGACTATGAAACACAGCATGAAAACAGGATGTAGAACACTGTGCCTTTATGCCTGGATCAGCCCTAAGAGGAGAACACCTGGATGCCTGGATCAATCCTAAGAGGAGAACTTTTGAATGCCTGGATCAATCCTAAAACACCTGAATGCCTGGATCATTCCCAGCAGGAGAAAGTTTGAATGCCTGGATCATTCCTAGCAGGAGAACATTTGACTGCCAGGATCAATCCTAAGAGGAGAACATTTGAATGCCTGGGTCATTCCTAAAACATTTGAATACCTGGGTCCTAAAACATTTAAATACCTGGGTCAATCCTAGCAGGAGAACATTTGAATGCCTGGGTCATTCCTAAAACACTTGAATGCCTAGATCATTCCTAACAGGAGAACACTTGGATGCCTGAGTCATTCCTAAAACATTTGAATACCTGGATCAATCCTAACAGGAGAACATTTGAATGCTTGGGTCATTCCTAACAGGAGAACATTTGAATG
>VYXF01010898.1:118837-133240 GCA_013397295.1 Polioptila caerulea
TCAATCCTAGCAGGAGAACACCTGGATGCCAGGGTCAATCCTAGCAGGAGAACACGGGGTGTTTTCCAGGTGGCCCATGCAGGGAGGTGTTTGTGGGCACTCACGTGGTACAGCGGGACCGTGTTGTTCTCTGCCAGGGAGAAGCCGAGCACGTCCTGCTGCCCTGGCTCCAGCCTGATGTTCATGGTGGAGGCCAGCATGGAGGGGCTGAGGGGGTAGCTGGGGTTCCCTGGGGGCTTCCCCTTTTTCCTGGACCTCCTGCCCGTGTCCCGTTTGTTGTCCTTCTGCGCCAGAGGCTCCTCCTGGATCACCAGGATCTTGTCGTCGCTCAGGTACCGCAGCAGAGAATTCTCAGAGTCAGTGGTTGGAGGGGAAGAAAGGCAAAAAAAGAAACATTAGGAAGAGGAAACAGCATTTTGGCTGGCCAGAGACCATCACTCAGTCCTGTTAAAGTGGAAAAAGTCGTGTGAACATCCAGGGAATTGAGAGGGCCCTCCCTGGACCCCACTGCACATTTACTGACACCATGGGTGGTGAAAGGGGGAGGACACAGGAAATATTGCTGGCTTGTATCATGCAGGGAACATCTCTGGGGCCATTCCAGGCACCAGGATGGTAATTTCAAGGAATTTGACAGGCTGGAATAATGGTTTTAAGGATATGTGCAGCATACTTGGGCACAGTTTCAAAATGGGAGCTGGCCAGGCAACAAGTCTGTTACTGTCTGTAGCAGTGAAATATGGGCTAAACATACATCAACAGATTTGGAATAAATCAGAAAAGGCTTGTGCCTTAAAATGAATTTTCTCTTGGAATGGAAGTTTACTGAAAAATGTACTTTAAAATCCTGTATTGATCTTCAGGAAGATAAGTCATTTTTTGTCACATTTTTAGGCATCAAGTTGAGCTCTCAGCTTCTAGTCCATGCCTAAAAGATTCTAAAAATATAGTATTCAAGAATCTTCAACAATCAGTGTCACAATAAATATGGTTGTATATTTGGAGAGTATTCTTTTGAATTATATGATTTCTTTTTACTAGAGGAAATAAAGGAAAAAAGAAACTGCACAATCACTTCTCTTTCTTGCAAAGTTCATCATTCCCACTGGGATCAATGGAATTTTATGTGATTAGAACTGCTGGTCTGAACACTGACAGTACAACTGCTGATTCCTGTTCCAAATTTTAATTCATACTGATCAAAATGTTCTCAAAGGATGCTCCCTTACATCTGTAACATCACTTACTGTTTTCTAGAGCTGTGCAGATTTAAAACTGATTGCTTTTAACACATATCTGAGTTTTCAAAGTACTTTCCCCCTTGATGTTTATGTTTCTTTATACTAGAATTAAATTCCTTCTACTAATACAAATTTTAAATTTTCAGAAATAGAAACAGAAAAGCACAGACACTCAACAGGCTCTTTTATATCCCCTGTGACACTCCAAAAAAAAAAGAATTTTTTTTTCTGTGATGCACCTTAAGCAACAAAGAAAAAACATCTCAGAGAACAGCAGAGAAAAAAAAATACTCACCTCTGCTTCCCCTCTTGTACATGTTCTGTTCTTTGGACTCCCCTATCCAGCTGTACTCAGTAGGCATCGAAACTGGCCTCAAATCTCCTGCAAACAAGGCAAGGAACACCAGTGTGATTTCTGAAGGAAATGGAGGGCTGTAGGGTCAGCAATGACTGTGAATTCCAGGGGTGACACAACCCCTCAGAAAAGCCCATCACCAGAGCTGTGACCTTCAGCATCAGTGGAAGCTCCCAGAGCCTCCTCTTCATCACCCCCACCCCAAGGGAGGCACCACCAACTTTGGTGACATTCCTTGTAAATGTAAAGCAGATTACAAATTTATTTGAGAACTCTGCTCTGTGAAAACTTGCTCACTCATTAAACAGGTGTTGGGAATAGAGAGAGAAGCAGATTTAAGTGGTGAAAATGCTGCAGGAAAACAGAGAATTAATACAGACACAGCAAATACAGATCTGTCAGGGAAACGTAAACCCCCCTGGATGGGGAAATCACACCGTGAGAAACAAGGGGATCTCATTTCAAGGAACATTAATTTCTTCTGGCTCAGAAGGCAAACCTGGAGCACAGATTGGTGACAAGGGCCAGCCAAGAAGATTCAGCCACTGGGGCTTTAATCAAAGGGATTTTGTGGCACTGGGGCCATGGGTGATGTGCCCAGGCCATTCCCTACTCCACACCAGAGCAGGGATGGCAGGGCAGGAGCACCCCCAGATCTTCTGAAAACTGGAGGGGGGATATTGGCACTACTGAGATTTCCCCATATTGCACTTCTGTGCACACCATGGAATTCAGGGTATAAATCATCCTATGGAAAAATACAAAATTTCCTTGTCTGCCTCACAGCTACCTTACCCACAAACATAGGATTTAACTCCTAATCCTTAAAAGAACAGCATCAATTAAGGAAAAAACTCAATAAATAAAAAAGCATAATCACTAATACAAAAAAGATAGAGAAACAAGATTATAAATTTTTAAAAAATAAAAGAAAATAAGAAGGCTAATAACAAGTTAGGATATAACAAGTTAAGATCAACATAACCAAACTGAGCATTTTTTCTGTAAAGAAAGGAAAGGTCTGAAGCTCTGAACTGATTTATAAACAAATACAGATACCACAGCACAACAGACATCAAAAATAGAAATTTGGGACAGGAATCACACAAGGCAAATGAACAAGTGATTTTTTTAAACTGCTTATTTCACTTCCAAGTCCTTTCCCAATGAAAAGTAACCTATAAATTGTTTTGACATTGCTGTTTGGATATTTTTCTGAAGAGCAAAAAATTGTTGGATACAAGGATACCAGAATAAAGTGAAAGAAAAAAACAATTATTTGTGATGTTTTTGCCTCTAACACATGAATGGAAGAGGTTTGATATGCATTGCCACAAGAGCTCTTTAGAGCAGAGTATTTTAGAGTCAGAAAATAACAGATATAATTTTGAATAAAACAAAAAATGCACTGTGAGGTTGTTAAAAACAAGCCTAATTTTCACAAATACATTGCAAAAACCAGACTTTTTATTTGCCTTCTTGGATTTTGCATGTACTATCAACACCCATCACCTGCCTGAGCATCCATCCACCTACCAGCTGCACAGGAGATTTATTTTTAACAATGGCTGGAATCCTGGTAAGTCCAAGGCTGGAATTTTGGAGCAGCAGTTTGTGTCAGCCCAAGTGATAATGAAATTGGCTGCTGGGCCATGAAAGGCCTCAGAAGTTTTATTTTCATTTCTCTCCCTGTGGCTCTGTGGTTCCAGCATCAGTTTATTGGAGCTGCCATAAATCCTCTCTTTTTACTGACAGACCCATTGGCACTTTGATGATTTGTCACCTCTCAGTCAGAAAGTACAAAACCTTCCACTACACTAGAACATCATTTGCATGTCTGTTAATCAACAGATTAATTAAACCTGTAGTTTAAAAAAAAACCAGGTTTAGCAGTCATTTTTGAGAGAAAGGCATATTTCGGAGACTTTAAAACCAATTTAAAATTCCTTCTGGATTTCAATCAGAATTGTCCATCATAGACAGAAAAAAAATAAAAAATCTTATTTACTGCATGGGATCAGGCAGGAAGGCCAATATTTTAAGTCACCATGCAGAAAGAATTTATGAAAGCAAGCCAAACACACCCATCTGGCTCCAACTTTAATCACAGTTAAGATTTCTCTTTATCTTTCATTCTAATTTTGTTTTAAAATGATGTCACTTCACAAGGAGATAAAGAGTGAACATTACTGGTCCTAAGGTGGAATCCTATTCTTCAGCGTCACAGCATCAAGCAGATGACTGAAGCAGTTACTAAAAATATCCTGTCTGTAACAAAGATTTATTGAGATTTCCCACTCTGAAGAGGTTCTGGGTGCATATACACACACCATCAAGTCCATTTTGCTTGCCATTTTTACCAGAAATCCAGCTGCAATCAGCAAATTGCAACAGCAGGGGGGAAGTTCTGTGTAACTGATGAGCACAAGATAAATACTTAGAGCAGGAGGCAGAGAAACTGCATTTATGAACATCCCTGGTAGCAAAGCCTACACCAGCCCAAGCAGCAGCAGAATCAGTGACTGCAGTGCTTTAAGAGTTTCCTTTTCTTCCCCCACTGTGCTCCCTTTCAGCTGCTGTTGGATCTCTCACCAGAACCACTCTTGGGATCCTCTCCACTGAACTGCAGCAGGATTTTTGTACCTGTGTTCTTCACAGACACATTTTCTTTTACTGCTCTGAACTTCTGACAGGTTTTCCCTTCCCTAAATTTCAAAGACAAAAGCTTAGGAAGTTGTTGGGGCTTTTTGACAAAATGGGAGAAAGAAAGTTCTCAGAGTAGGTGAATAAAGTGCTTATGGATGGCTTACCATAATTTATATTTATTAAATAAATAAATGCCTATATATATCTCAAAAGATACAGCTACCCATGGAGAACACTGTGGTCATTGCTGTCTCTGAGGCTCAGAAATAATGCCAATTTCAAAATCAGGTATAATCACAGTTTTCCAAGGAATTCTCCTATCTGAAATCTGTAAGCTTTACAAAACTGTCCTACTGCCTTGAAAATAAAGCCCTGGAAATACATGAAGCACACATTGCTGTATTTCAGCAGTATTTTTCTCAAATTCATAAAACACCAAGCAGTTAAGTTTAAACAGAGAAGCAAAAAAAAATTTAGCAACAATAATTTAATGCTAACAATTTAATTAATCAATAATTTAATTTTAACAAAAAATTAATTTTCAACAATACCTTTTGTATAGATCCACAAACTTATGTTCAAGTGCATGTGATAGTACACTCAATAGGGACTTATAGTCACACAAAATTTCTAAAGACAACCACAGTTAATTGTTGTTTTAATAGCATTTTATGTATTTAAGCATTCCCCCTAAGATTTGGAAATGCAGCTCAAGCAGTAATGAGGGCATTGTCAGATCCTCCTCCTGCATTTAATGCTGAATTTTGGAGGGCCTTCCATCTCACAGACACTTCCACAGCACCAGGCAGGCTCTTCACTGAAATTTAACAGCCCAGAACATTGTAAGTGGAATAATCTCCAGGAGTTTGGGAGGGGAAATTGAGTAAATCAAGATGCTGGCTGTCCAAATAACAGGAATTTAATTCTCATTCAACGTTTCAGTACAAACTGCAAAATAACTGTACAAGTAACTCACTCCTGACCAGGAATGTTAGTTTGTAATTATTGTAATTATTCCTCCATGTAAACTCCTATTTACTATCCAGAGCCAACAGGTCTGAACAATGGAAATGCCCATTTTTGAGGACAAAGGCTGTCAGATTTTGGGGGGTTGCAGGGTTAACACACAGTTAGAGGAAGGTTGAAGGAGTCCAGCCTACCATGGGTGGGGGTTTTTTCCCTTCTCCTCACGCCCGTGGCTCTGCTCCTCTCGTACTCAGAGCCCCCAGGGTGGCCTTCCCCTTCCAGCAGGGTGTAGTACTTCCCACTCTCGTGCTCCAGGAAATAGTTTGGAGACTCAGAGCCTTTCATCCCAGACTTTCCAAATTTGCTGATGTCGTCACAAGACATGATCCCAATTTCGTCCCTAGGAACAGAAGATGATGGAGAAATGAAGCACTGGAGCAAACTCCAGCATGCAATTGCCTCTCCCAAAGGCTGCAAATAAAAAGTCAAATAAAAAATACAAATAAAAATAAAATAAAATTACAAATACAAAGTTAAAATTACAAATACAAAGTCAAAATTACAAATAAAAATTGAAATTCGGTGTGGGAGAACTTTATAAAACAGGCAATTCAACAAATGTAAATGAACAAAACCATCCTTAGGTGCCACCTTAATTGTGAGAGAAACATTCAGGAATTTTCTAGGATCTGAAGGAGAACATAAGGAATTGCTCTAAAAGGAGCACCCAAGGGCTTCCATTGGAGAAAAGCTCGAGAATAAGATAGAAGTAGACACAAAAAAATAAATCAAACTAATTAATTAAAGATTTCTTTAAATACTTCCTTGGTTTAGGACAAAACCCAGGTTCTTCTCAGTTAACTGAAAGTGAAGTCACTCAAAACAATGATATGATGTTTAATGTATTTTTAGCTCTTAATTTTATTAATTATTTAGCTTCATGGTGGACCTCTTCATTTTGGTTTTGTTGTATTAATCTAACAAAACCAAAGTGCAAAATTTTATTTATCAAAACCCCAAATTCCTTGGGACATAAATACCTGGGGCCATAAAGTCCTGACATGGGGGAGAGAATGAAAACATCCTGGAGTGCAGAGTTGTCCATTTTTGAGGACATGCCCATTGTACTCGTCGGGGTTGTGGAGCTGCTGGTGGGGCTGGTTGGAATCACAGGCTGTAAAAAACAAAAGGGCACATGAAGAATAAATTAATGTTTCCTGTGCTACAAGAAACAGCAAAATCCACGTGCAAAATTTTAGGCATTTTGACCTCTTTTTTGGATTAGCCATTTTTTTAAACTTTCTGAAGTTTCTTCCAAAAAGGTGCCCAGTGAAACTCCAGACTTCAAGGCTGGTTATGAAAAAAACTGATAAATGACATGAAAATAATTTAAAAGCCACCTCAAGGGAAAATCTGTGACTCAATCAAAATATGATCTTTAATCAATGCACAAAATCAATTATCTGAGGAGAAAGGACACCCTGTATTAAATGCCATTAATACAGAAGTTAATTACAGAACTCTGCAATACTTGCACTGAATGAAATGATCGTGTTGCTTTCAGTGGAAGATTTATTGTTAGCAAGGACAGAACGTCTTGATTTTTTAAAGAAAGCAGAATTAATTGTCCTTTGGCTTGATAGCCATGGTGAGACATGTTCTACAGTAAATAGCAAAGAAACATAAATGAAACTAAACAATAAATAAATATCCTTTAAGATTTTTACGTTTTAAGCTTTTACATGATGTTCAACACAATTTTTTTTATTCAGATGTCACAGAGAAGCTCAAGTCAATGGTCTGGAAGGACTGGAAGGATGACAACCAAATATGCTGTGCAGGATACAGAGATATAAACAGAGAATATCTTTTAACCAAGGTTCAGTCTGTGTTGATACTCAAGAAATAGAAAATATTTTTATTTATAAAAGTGATGCTTAAATAGATACAATCAGTTTTCTGCAGGTGAAAGGAAAACCCAGCGACTCAAAATTTGGATGGAAGCTATAAACACTAATCTTTTTCTAAATAAAAGGTTTTCTATCCTCTAGAGATAAACACTGAAATATTTTTTAAGTCGTTCAAAAAGTAAAAGCAGTCCTAAGTACCAAAAAATGATGTTTTTTCATGAGAATGTCAGTCTGTAAAGGGGTCAAAATTAAATTAGTTCTCTATGTTTATTGCTAAACTAAATAATAAATGATGTAATTGCTCTAGATCAATTAGTTGTGACAGGAAGGATTATTCCAATTTAAAAAGTTCTCCAAATTAAGAGAAAAAAAATACAATAAATGTTGCATTTTATTTGAATGAAGCTGTAGTGTGCAGAGCACTATTTGCCATTGCAAATGAAAAAAACCCCATTTTTTCCTGAGTGGGAAAATAATTAGAGAGTTTAAAAATTCGGATAATCTCCTACTATCACATAATGTCAGCCAGAGAGAAAAAGGGAAAATCTCATTGAAAGATAATGGATCTCAGAAGTGGCAAACAAAAACTCTGCTGTTGTTAATTGAGCACCAAGGGAAACCCTCTAAAGCAAAAGAATACTACAAGGCCAAGGAATAAATTTTATAAGGCCTCCCAGATTCTGTATCATCAATAATTCATAAATTACCTATGTGATATAAATTTAAACTTAATTATTGTGGAAAAAATATTAATAACCACCTTAAGTGCCTTAAGCAACAATAGAAAACACAACTTTTATTTAAAACTTCCTGCTGTGCACCAGCCTGAGGTAACAAATATGATTCCAAGTTCTTCAATCCTATTTCCTTTTTGCCTTCCCCTAATTATGTACTGCTTTTGTTTTGGTTGGTTTTTTGGTTGTTTTTTTTTCTTTTTTTTCTTTACCAGCACTAAATCAGAATGGAAAAATTGCTGCACATGTGGACACATGAATAGATTTATGGTGTGCACCATGAAAATGGCACGTGCAGGGAAATCTGTATGGATCTGCACCTGGAAATACAGCACACCAGTTTGTGTCATCCCTTTTTTGGGACAGTCTGACTTGTGATGAACTCTCAATCTGCTTTCACTGAGGAATTTTCCTGCAGCTTTGCTGCTGTTTGGTCGTTCCCCATCCTGCTTTTGATCTGGTGCAAATCCCCCTGTCTGTGCTGTGTTCTCTGCTTATCCCCAAAGCCAATTTAATCCATGAGCAGCAGAAAACTCCAGAACAACAAACAAACAAAACCAACTCAGAAATTCTCCTACCAACTCGTCACGTGGAGCTGCTCTAGAGCCTGAGAAGTGCCAAAGCCAACGGAAGGAGAGGGAAGTGAGCTCAGTGCTTCCAGCAGCAACAAGCTGTTGTGTCAGCTGTCCAGGAAGCACAGGCTTCAGTGGCATCTTGAAATTTAATCAGGCTGCTTCCAAGTCATTACTGACAATCAGAAATAATACCAGACCCAGGTGAGAGCTGCAGGAAACAGGCAAACCCAAAACCTGCGTCCTGAAACGGATCCAGCTCCTGACACTTGAGCAGGTCTCCGTGGCAGGAAGAGTAAAAGATGGAAAATTGGTTTCCCACACCTCATAAAAGAATCTACTCTTAAAAAGTAGCACTGGCAGGGTTGTTTTTGTTTCCCAAAGTGGTTTCTATTTTTATTTCACCCCACTATTCTCTGATATAGAACAAATACATCCCAGGAAGGACACACTTCAAGCACCCCTTGCTCCTCAGGGGCTCATCAGGAGAGGAGACATCACAAAACCAGAACTGCTGATAATTCCACAAAAGCAGCTCGGTGCATTTGCACTTTTCTGGCTGCCACGACAAAGGTTGGCATTTTTGGTGGCAAATCCTGGGCCATACCTGCAGTGTGTGGAGCACCCACTGCTCACTCTGGCTCCAGACCCAGGGCTGCTCGTGAATTATGATTCTCTAATGCACAAACACAAAGAGAGGCTCTCTCTGGAAGCCCTGTGCCATTGCAATTCCCATTTTGCTGCCCCTGGAGGCTCTGTCTGAAGTTCACAAGGAGCTACATGAGCATCTTGCCAGAGCAAAGGATGTCATTGCTGCAGCATTATGACAGAAAAATCCCCTCTGGGTGTCACAGGGCCCCGTTCCTCTCCCCCAGGGGCAGTCACAGAGAAAGAAAGGTGGCCCTAAATCCCACTGTCAGCATTCCTGGGCTGCAAGGATTACACAAACTCCTTTAGTGAAGCTGCTGTGTAGGATTCAGGCACTCTGAGAGATGAAAGATTTAGAAAATGCCAGGCAGGGAGGAAATCTGCCTGGATAAGCTTGAAGGGTTTGTTTTGTTTCTTTAATTTAAAAATCATTCAGAAACACAGTCATGGATCATGTGAACCAAACAAAACAGCTCTGAGAGGCTTCCACATTATGGAAGAGCATCAGCTTCTCACAGGATGTGAAATGGCATTTAAGACAACCACCAATAGTTACTGACTTACTGGCAAACCTTTCCTTTAAAAATGACATTTTGAATTCAGTCTTTCAGTCGATTTTTCCTGCTCTAGGAAGAAGCAGCTGTGATGTTCACAATTTTTTTTTTTTTTTTTTTTTTGCATCAGCAGGTTTTCAAGGAATGAGTACACACACAACACCAGAGGTTCTATTACCCTGCCACCAAAAACTCCAACTGCACCAGAGGTGTGCAACACAAGCAGAGTTCTGGAATTTAATGGATCTGACACACTTGATTACAAACAAGCAGATGACAGACTGTGAAATAATGGAAACAGGGAGGCACTGCTGCCTCTGCCAGGCAGAGCAGCCACTGAACCTTGTTCTTCCTAAAACTACCTGTAAATGTTCTTTCCTTGTCTGAATTCCTGTGGCTCCCAAAGTCACCAAAACAGGGAGAAAACAATCTGACCATTGCCACACTTATTTATCTCAGCACTCTGCCTCAGAGGAGTTTGGGGCAGGCTCCTGCTCCTTTCCCTGGAAGGTAAAATTCCAGGGTTTTCCCCTGAATAAAGGATTTACCACCACATTGCAGCATTGCAGCAGCCACCTTACCTGCAGTGCCAGAGGCTTCCACCTCACATTCTTCAGAAGGGCAGGAGCAGAAACCAGGGTGTTCTGAGGACGTTTTTTCAAGGTTAAAATCACTCCATTTGGGTCTTCCCACAGTGCATTTACGAGGTTCTTTAACTGCCAGCCAACCTAAGGAAAAAGTCCGTAATTGAATTTGGAAAGCTTTCCATTTAACTTGAAATGTGAAGGAAATGTTCTGTTAACCATCAAGGTCTATCACAACCTGCTCTTTGCAAACATAAGCAGTTTTTATAAACTCTGTTGGACTGAAATCATGCTGCTGCAGCTGGATATTTATTCTTTTTTTATTATTTTTTAGGCGTGTTCTTGAACAAAATAGTGCAGAAGTGAGCACTGTTACCCTTCCAATAACTTGGGAGATCACTGAACATTTGAAATCAGAAGATGAGGTCTAAAAGTCACAGAATCATTTCTGTCTGGGTTCTGTTTTGCAACAGTGAGTGCTGAGGAGGAAGCCAGACTGTGCTGGAACAACTCATGTAGCATGTGTGTAAGATCTGTAGGGCCCTGACTGAGGAAAAATGATCTTTTATTGTTTGTCTGTGCAGCCCCTGGGCACAGCTGAGTCTCCAAGTTACTGTAAATTGCAAACAGAGCCATAAAAAAGGACCTCACTGGCACTGCAAGGATGTGCCACTCAGGAAAAAAAAATTCTTAGAGACATTTCTTAATCATCTTGATTATTTAAATGGGAATTTACCATTAATTATTTATACACAAAACCAGAAAAGTTCTTTTTAGGGCTTTTCTCTTTC
The DNA here is from genome assembly GCA_013397295.1 of Polioptila caerulea. Lineage (NCBI taxonomy): Eukaryota > Metazoa > Chordata > Aves > Passeriformes > Certhiidae > Polioptila > Polioptila caerulea. The sequence goes on from VYXF01010898.1 coordinate 129,839, forward strand.
CCCTGCCTTTTCTGTCCCAGTCAGAGCAGATTTTTAGAGCAGTAGTACATGGCCATGGCAAAGAGCTGCCACAAATGTTGTGACTGCCACAAATCTGAGCAGGCAATGGAATCCATGCAGCAATTCCCAGACACAACCTTCCCAAGGCAGCTGCATGAGAATGAAATGAGAATGGAAATCTTCATGAATCCAGAACAGGAACGTGCAAGCAGTAAATATTCTTATACTGGCCATGTTTGATCTGTCAGGGTTCACTAATAACATTTTAATCACAGTTTCTCTTCTGACCAAAGTGTGAATTCCCACTGCTATTAAAAACCAGGAAAATAAATAATTTAGGTGCTCAGACACAGAGCAGTCTTCATTCACCCCCTTGTTATATCAGGTGGAGTTTATAATGATTTCCTCTTAGAGGAAGATAATATCTAATTACACAAAAAGGTGAAGGGAAAATAATAGAAGACAACCTCCAAGAGATTGGAACTAAAATCCTCTTCTAAGGCTGAAGAGAATTTGGGATCCTGACTGGAAGGTTCCAAGCTGCCTCCATGGTGGGCCAAAGCCAGGATCCCACTGTGAGCATCCAGCTGGGGCAGGGCTGCAAGGTGTGTCGGAATTCCAAAGAGGATTTTAAAAGCTTTTAAAAGTCCTGTTCTATTTTTAATGCTGCTGTTCTGTTGAAAACTTTCTAAAAATGCTCTGGCCACAGGAAACCAGCAAACAGCAGTAATTGTAAATAGGTCACATCCAAACAAATGCAAGGATGGCAGCTTGCATCCCAAAAACCTCCTCCAGTTTGGGCTGTGTTCATAAAAGGACAGGGCCATATATTTTTTTCCTCTTTTACTCAATAATAGAAATCAAATGGAACTCTCTTTGATTTTTACAGATCGATGTAATTTTCAGATTGCCAAAATCCTTAGAGTTCCGTGGGCTCCTTTTAGAAAAGACTGATAAATAATTAAGTTAAAGATAAATTGTTCCAGTGAGAACCTTAATGACAAAACCATTAAATACCAAATCTATCAGAGAACCATCTGCAGTCATTACTACTGGGCGATGATAAAATGCTCTCAGGAATTTGGACAAGTTATTATAAATTGTATTACTAAAAATATCTTTGAAAAAAGAGAAGTCATTACAGTGGATTAAAAATCTTAGTTGAAAAGCAGCCCCTGAGTCAGATTTTGACATTTACTCCTAAAGAATCAGTCTTAAAGCAATTCCTGACTTCTAGATCTGGTAAGATGCTTTCTCCACAAAGGTATTTTGCTCATACAGTTTTTAGCACATACAGTCAAAATCAAATTCTACAGAGTGGGTTAAGCTATTTCAGCAAGGGAAGTTAAATCAAAATTAGAATAATGAGGAAATAAAAGATCAATGTGGTACTTTTTTTTCCTCCATAAAGGAAAATAGATGCTAATTTAGATGCTAAAGATGGAAGAAACCCAGAAGAATGCAAAAGTATTCACTGATCAGGCAGATGTTTGAAATTTTTGTAGTTTACACTTAAGATTGCCACAATCATTAAATTTTGTTTGTTTCTACATCCTCAGTGTGGAAAGAAGAGCTCCAGCTAAAAAGAAACCTGTGGACTACTGTCTATATATTAAAGGATTTGTTAGTTTTGTCATAGAAACCATGTGGTGGGAAATTAAGAATATAGTGACTTTAAAAATAATAGTTCCAAAAGTATTAATTGTTAAAATAATAAATTCCTTTACCAGGAAATTCCACAATGCTGGGGTAGTTTTGTAGACCAAAACCTGATAATTTTGTAGCTGGGACTCCTTAAATAATATGCTCAGAGACACATGGAAAACATAACCCACTTTCTTTAACAGCAAAGCAGTGTTTTTCAGTTCTCCAATATCTTCTTTAGACTCTCCTCATAATGACTTTGCTCCTTCTCATTCAGTAGATCTGGATTTGCATGAATGGGATTTGGAATGCATCCGACCAGCAGCAGGGATTTCAGCATCCTTATAAATCCAAACTCTGCTCCTGCTGCAAAAGCACCTTTTCTTCCCTTTTTAAAAGAAAGCCTACCTGCCTGAGGATGACTCACTGCAGATCTGTATGAAAAATTCATACCCAAAATTCCTAATATAAAAAAATAAGAAATCAGCGCAATTTTTGTGTTTCTGCAGCGGCATGGAGTGCATGATCCATTTGTCTATCAAAAGGAGCTGGGAAAACAGCAGAACTGTTGAACGTGGTGGTGTTCATCAGAGGATTCCAGTGCTCTGAACCCCCCCAGCAGTTATCCAGCTCCCTGCCAGTTTCTCCCAAACACATGATGCCTGTTTGGCATGGCAGGAATTGAGGAGTAAAATTCAGCTCAGATGGTGGAACTGGGAGTGCACAGGGGAGAGGCTTCTGTCCCTTCCTCTGCTTTCCCTGAAAATTCTGGGGACAGGGCAGGAATGGGGCCCCTCAGTCCTTTCACTGCCAGTTTCACCAAAGCCTCTCAGGACTGAAAAATGGAGAGGTTTTAAGGAGCACAGGGCTGCTGAGTGCCCCTCACAGAAGGGAGGGAGGTCACACCTGGGTTTGCCTGAGGGACCTGTGCCTGTCCTGCTCACTGCATCACCTGCCAGCTCTGCTGTCACCTGGGCTGGGGACACACAGAGCAATAACCGACAGCAACCTAAAAGCTCCCTTGTCAGGCATTTGGTCTGCAAATCAGTTGTGCCAAGAATTTCCCAAATATTTATATCCTGCTATATTGCACACCACCTGAAAACGAGTAATTCTGCTCTGACTGCAGTAACCCCTCCCAGGAACCAGGACAGATGTTTCCCCTCATGACTCTTCAAACACATAAGCAAAACCATCTGGATATTTACTTGAACCTGCAAAGTTTGACCTCTCCTCATATTTGCATTAAAAAAACCCAGCTTGTGTAAACCCAACTTCTTTTAAGGAAGCAGACTATCATCTTTTCATATTTTAAGTAATCCACTTTGCCTCATTAGGGAATTAATCAAGGGAGCTGGTTTGATTAAGATGGAAATCAGAAATTATTATTAGACAAAAATGTGCTGGAGGATCATAAGACTGTGTTCTGCCTCTGAACGGGAAGCTCGTCATTAACACCTGTAGCTGATTCACTCTCATTAATATTCGAGCTGCTCCTAACAATAATTGATGGTGGAAAACCAAATGTTCTCCCATTATCTTGCATAGTTATTTTCATTAACTAATGGAGAAATGCAGCAAGAATCCAAGAAGCAAGATCTACTACTGGAAGAGAGGCTCAGCTGGGCCTTTCTGAAAGGCAGGATCTGGAGAAAAAGTGACATGTGGCACTTTGTTTGGAAACAGAAGGACATCTTTTGGGGAAAGAAGTTCAAATTCTCATGGCATCTTTTGTCCTTTTTTTTCCCCCCCCCCCGC
>VYXF01010898.1:133258-152741 GCA_013397295.1 Polioptila caerulea
GTTTGGAAACAGAAGGACATCTTTTGGGGAAAGAAGTTCAAATTCTCATGGCATCTTTTGTCCTTTTTTTTTTCCCCCCCTGCTTGCATTTCCCAACACAGAGTGTGCTGAAACACAGATGGTGTGACCTGGCACTACATTTATGGAATTACCTCCACCTAAAATGAGCTCTCATTAGGACTCATATTTACAATTCAGCAAACAGACACCGAGGGTATTAATTCAATGACTGTCTTCACACAAATAAATTAGTGCTGGAATGATTTCATTGTGCCAAGCTCTTGACACACTTAATTTCAAGCATGTAATTTGACAGTGAACAGTACGAAAGGGCATTAGGTTTGCTGATCAGGTATTTAGAATCAAAGTATATTTGGGGTTTGAAGGGACATTTAAAGGTCACTTAGTCCAGCCCCCCTGCCAGGAGCAGGGACATTCTCAAATGGGTTGTTCAGAGCCCTGTCCAACCTGGCCTTGGACACCTCCAGGGATGGAGCAGCCACAGCTTCTCTGGGCACCCTGTGCCTGTGTCTGCAAAAAAAAATCTTCCTTTTATCTGATCCAAATCTTCCCTCTTTCAGTATAAAGTCATTGCTGCTCTGCAAGAGACCCTACTAAAAATCTGTCTCCATCTTTTTTCTATGCCCTTGAAAGCACAGGATCCATCATCCCAAAGAACAACCCCAAGTGTGAAAATGCAGCTACTTTAGTTAAAACCAGCAGCTGTTCCAAGAGAATATAAGAAACACGCAACACAACAGATTTATTACAGATATTTCTGTGGCCTCTTGCTCTGGCATGGCAGTGGTTTATGCCTTCAGGATTTGTTTCTCTTTCTGCTCTTTATTGCCTCTGTGGAGAAAGAGGAATTCTGTCTCAGCCCCAGCTGGCTGAGCTCACCAAACTGAAATCTTTAAATAATTTCTCTTCCTATGAGACAGATGACACACTTTCCTTTTTATCCATTACATTTTTTTAATGCTCCCATCTAACTTAACACCTTTGATACCTGTAAGTAAATGACCTGAAGATCCCACAGTATTTCAGACAAGATATTACTAATGACTAATGTCAAGACAATGGTATCCAAACTCAGTTTGTCCAGGAAACCTGTTCCTGATTAATTCCAAGTTCATCTTTGCCATTTTCAGTCCCATCAGCTCTGTGGTGCTCAGTTGGTTTGGGATTAATTACTACATTCTGACTCCTGGAGTCTTGCCAGGTGCTCCTCAGTAACATCGAGCTTTCAACAGGAATTACTAAAAGCCTTATTATTGCTCTCTGTCCTATGAAATAACCTTCAAATCCTAACCCTCACCAAGAAAAAAAAAAAGATTGGAGACAGAGAAATTCAGCTTTCCCTTGTTTACAAATCACTGCTCTATCCAGAAGTAGAAAAAATATTTTAGAGGTGGTCAGGTAGATGAATCAATATTTATTTGATCTCAAATATTTTTCATTGTCTGAAAAACTACCCAAAAAGGAACATTATCACAATTTAATTTTCATCATTTTATGCTGAAAAAGAATTAGAATATAAAATCTACTGTTTCAACTAAGCAGCAGAAAATAAACCACCTGAGAAGTAATTGTTAATTTTGCAAACAAAGAATTTCTACAGTGGCATCTTTAGTACTTCTGTATAATTTTATGGGAGAGGAAGTAAAAATCTACAAGGCACTGGCAGAATTGGTGCCTGTTGTTATTGTAGGGAAAAATAAAGAGTTAGGGTGGCAGCAATTTAGAATGTATAACTTATTCTTAAAGTTTCTTACGCTGTTTTATTAAAATCTTATAAGCAAGAAGAACAAGCAGAAAAGCAAATAAGGAAATTGGATAATGATTAAATGATCTTAACAGCCAGTGGTGAATCGCCTGCTTTAATTAATTTCTTGCTTAAAGTACTATTATTTTTTCTTTGATCTTTGTAATTGTATTACAGAGTGTTCCTTGGTTAGACCACATTCCATGTGGAAAGGCTTTTCTTTCTCACTTTTTCAGTTGCTGCATTGCATAATTTGGAAGCAGCTCTCCTTTGATAACTCCTGAACATTTCTTAACTCTCAACTCCATTGAAAAGCTACTGGAAAAGCAAAGTAAAATTGTAAAAAGTTGCGACCATTCCCTGGGGAGTCTGTTCAGTGCCCAGCCCTTTCTGTGGGGAGAAAATTTCCCTGAAATCCAACCTAACCCTCCCCTGGAAAAGCCCCAGGCTCTGCAGTCTCATTTTCCCTCGTTCAGCACCACAGTTCTGCCCTAGCCACGAGTGAATCCTTGCCCTGGACAGCTCCCTGTGAAAAATGCAGAGTGCTACAGCTGGGAATTTAGGGAGGATGCTGAGGAGGGTCATGCATCAGGATGAAAACTGGAAGTGCTCAAATTATCCACCTTACTAAAAAAAAAGTGATGAGCTCATTTGATTGCATCCTGAAAATACCTAAAAGAGAAACCTGCTCTCCAATTTAAGAGATAAAAATACATCAAGATCAAAGGACTGGAAGCTTGTGCCAGACAAATATAGGCTACAAATAAAATGACTTTTTTCCCCCAGCAATGAGAATAATTAACTACCGGAGCAATTTATTACAGGTTGTGGGAACATCAATGAAAGTTTTGAAACTGAAATGATCATATTAAATGAATCTGAATTTATCTAGAAAATACACTGGCCTAGTTCAGTCAAAATCAGTTTAAATGGTGCTGGTAGTCAGCTATAGGATTAGAATCTGCTAAAGGAGATCCATACTTTCTGTGCTCAGGGAAGTATTTCCAGCAGAGGCAGGACAAAATGACATTTTCTACTCATCTTCAGAATAGGTTCTTCCAAACATGTTGTGTTGAAGGGGATTTATATTTGATATAAAATAAAATATTGGAAGCAAAATGCTACAGAAACACCAATCTCAAACAAATGTCTTGGTTAGGACAACACAGATAAAATCTTCTCTGGAAAACCTGTGGGAAGAGCAGAGATCTGCAAGTTCTCTGACCCCCCAATCATTAATTCCAAATGGGTTACACCCCTTTTCATGAGCTAATATTAGAATTTTGATTATGTGGAATTTTAATGAGCTGCTGCCTTTGAATAATTCCAGTCCACTAATGGAAATACTGCTAATTATAAGCAAAATATGGATCATCATAACACGATAACTCGGGGGAAGAATGAGCACAGCTGAGGGTGCTTTGCAGCAAGGAGTGCCAGAAGTGACTTAAAGGAAATACTTGAAGATCTAAGGGATGTTTAAAATATTAAAACTTCTAATCCAAGAGGGGAGAGAGTTGGACATGCAAACACTCACTGTCACTGCCCGATTTCCCAAACTGAGCACAGCAGGGACTTTCCCAGCCATTTCAAAGGAAGAATAGATTTCCAAAAGAACCAGCGCCACTTATCTCTTTCCTTGGCTTATTAGAAACTTCAGAATGAATAATTAATATAATATGGGGGCTTTTTTTAGAAAAAAAAGTCTTTTATGGCACTTGACTCAGCTGTTGGTCCTGTGCCCTCAGGTGGAAAGGGATTACAAGTATCAACCACCGAGCCTGCTGTAATAACAGACATGGAAAGAGTTGCTAAAAAAGCCAATTCTTGAGAAGCTGAATGGGGGATTTCACCCATGGGAGTAGAGATTAAATCAAATCTGTCACTTGAAGAGTGTGTTTGATGGAGAAAGCCAGTCTAATGCATATTTCAGCTTGTAACTATGACAACTCTCTAATACAGATAAGAGCTGTGTGTTGCATTAACATTTAAAGTGTAAATGAATAAGTTATACTTCTTTTCAAGAGAAAATATTTGCTCTCTAATCATAAGATTTTAATAGCCAGACTTTCATATTTCCACTTCACACAAGTGACAGACAGAAAGAGATTTCTTAATTTTGCAGCTTCTGTGTCTGGAGAGGGGGTTCACCAGGACAAAGTGAAAAAGCTAAATTAGAAGTTTCTTAGGAAGTTATCATTGTCCTTGTCACTACTAGAAATAGATAAAATATTACCTAAGAAATAATAAATACCAGTGTCCTTTCACCTGTAGCTGAAATTCACCTTTCACCTGAGCTTTAAATTACATTTAAATTACATCCTGCAATACTGAGGTTCAGCATCCAGGTGCTTATGGATATCTGAAAAATAAATCTCCATCCAAGAATGCCCAGACCCCAAACCTGGCAGATTTCTATCAACACTTCAATCATTTTTATATCTTCCCCCCAACAGATTCAGAATACAGGGCTGTTACAGCACTTCTGCATTATTAATCTGGATCCTGCATTAAACAGAATGCAAAATTCTGTTCAAGAGGAGAAGTTGAACCAGCTGGCAAGTGCATAATGAGAAGTCTAAGAACTTCAAGGAAATATTCTTGGATCTCCTTATATAAGAAGAGAATGATGTTGAACAGCAGCTGTGCAAAATGTAAATTTGGCTTTATCCTTCTGGGCTGGTTTTGGACTCAATTTGGGCCTTTTCTTATTAAGAATAAGCAGTGAATAGGATATTTAAAAAGACATAAATAATAACAATAATAAAGTTGGGCAAAGAAGAATCCATATTTTTTAACCACTGGGAACAGGCAAAGCCTGCAGCACAGAATTTCCAAAATACTTACCACAGTTTGGTGGTTGACCTGGATCACCTCATCACCAGCATGGATTTTCTTACACTGGTCAGCAGGAGACTGAGGACAAGAGAGAAAAATTTACTTTACAGAGAGGACATGGAGGTGGAAGGAAAGAGCAGGAATTAAAACAATGAATGCTGGAGGAGGCAAGAAAGCAGAACCTAAAGAAGCCTTATTGCTGCCAAATAATGATAACTGGTCATATTCATAAAGAACCATTTTTTTTCTGATAACATCTGATGAAGCAATCTAGAATTCCATTTGCCATTCCAATCTAGAATTCCAAATGCCATTTTTGGCCCGTTGAGCTATTCCACTGTGTTTAGCTGAGCAGCCACAACCTGGTTTGGAACACCCTGGGTGAATTCACATCACGTGGAAAATTAAAATGAAATCTGTTTTAAATTAATTTTAAAATTAAATCTGTTAGAACACACCCCAGGACAGGGCTGGACCAGCCCCGTGTGGGACAGAAATCAGGGCTCAGTCCTCTACAGAGCAGCGTTACTGCTGAAGGGAACTGGAGGCACTCTGCACACACAGGGTATTTAAACCTTCAAATACAGCTCCAGCTCTTCTGAGACACTGCTAAATCAACCATTTGAACACAGAATGTGGTGATTTACAAATGGATGTAAGGGACTTGCTCTTCAGGAGATTTTATGTACACACACTATTCACATCATTTCTTGATCCTGGAGCTGAAAAACTCCCGTAGCCTGAATATAGCTTGTTCTGAGCACATGAAAATGGATTAAAACCCATTGAGGAGCCACCCAAACAGGGCCAACTTCTATTTTACAACTAATTTTTAGATGCTTTGATGAAATCTTAAATCTGTGAGAGAAATCAGGAGTATTCAGGAGGTCAGCAGGCTCAGGAGTGGAGAGTTGTGAATTCAAGGCAAATTGTTTGCCCTGTGCATTGGCTTAGGAGAGTGTTCTGCTGACACAGAGCACAGCAGCCTGGCTTTCAGGAGAAAAAAACACCCAGAATTAAAGAGCTGAGACACCACCTTGGAAAAGAAATCCCAGTGGAAGCTGGCTGCTCAGCCAGGAGACTTAGACAAGGTGGGAAGTTCACTCGTGAGATCCAGGGACAGAGAGAGGAGAGGGCTGATTGCCCCTTGTCAAAGAGTGCTGAAACTTTTAAAGCAAAAGAATCCTCCAAAAGCAGTTCAAATTCCCTGCCAAGCAAAGAGAGCCCGAAGAGAGGCAGGAAAGGAGCCTCTGGCAGCTGGAGGGAGCAGCCTGGCTCTAATCCTGCTCAGAGAAACAGCTGCTACCAAAATGCAGCCGAGTTCCTGGATATCTCCTGGAGCCAGCCTAAAACAGGAATTGTTGAACACAATAAACACGTGGGCCACGTGTCAGGCGGGCAGGAAGAAAGGATTTCTCTGGACTGAAAGTGATGTGTGCAAGTTTATGGTCATGACCTCACTGCAGGCAAGAGCTCCTCAGATGCAGCCTTCAACCAAAAATCCCACTCGTTCCTTTTGTGAATGGAGATTAAAAACTCGAGGGAAACAAAGAAAAGGAACAAAGAGAGGAGGAGGCAATACCAGAAAAACCCCAAGTGCCACTGAGGAGGAAATGACTGCAATTATTTCAGAATAAAATGCCAGAGACTCCTCTCCGAGGGGCCAGAGGGCCCCCAAGGGTCACCAGAGCCAGAGCTGGGCAGTGCTCACTGCTGGGAGCAGGGAATGGCATTGATCACCAATCAATCAGCCAATAGGGCAATCGGGAAATGCATTGATCACCAATCAGCCAATGGNGAAATGGGAAATGAATTGATCACCAATCAGCCAATAGGGCAAACAGGAAATGGCATTGATCACCAATCAATCAGCCAGTAGGGGAAAAGGGAAATGCATTGATCACCAATTAGCCAATAGGAGAAACGGGAAATGCATTGATCACCAATCAGCCAATGGGGCAAACAAAGAATGGCATTGATCACCAATCAATCAGCCAGTAGGGGAAAAGGGAAATGCATTGATCACCAATTAGCCAATAGGAGAAACGGGAAATGCATTGATCACCAATCAGCCAAAGGGGCAAACAGAGAATGGCACTGATCACCAATCAGCCAATGGGGCAAACAGAGAATGGCATTGATCACCAATCAATCAGCCAATAGGGCAATCGGGAAATGCATTGATCACCAATCAGCCAACAGGGCAAAGAGGAAATGGCATTGATCACCAACCAGCCAATAGGCAAACAGGAAATGGCATTGATCACCAATCAGTGAGGAAATGTCATTGATCACCAATCAGCCAATAGGGCAAACAGGGAATGGCATTGATCACCAATCAATCAGCCAATAGGGCAAACAGGAAATGGCATTGATCACCAATCAGCCAATAGGGCAAACAGGAAATGGCATTGATCACCAATCAGCCAATAGGGCAAAAAGGAAATGGCATAGATCACCAATCAATCAGCCAACAGGGCAAAGAGGAAATGTCATTGATCACCAATCAGCCAACAGGCAAACAGCCAGCACTGGGCACAGGGATTGCCAGTCTGGCTGTGCTGTTCCAGGCACTGCATTCACCTTCTGCCCACTGCTGCTTTTTCACTCCCAGCCCTTCATTCCGGATCTCCCCCAGGGCTTTGGGCACTCCTGGGCTGGAGGCTCCAGTTTGGAGCTGAGCCCTGGGCAGAGCTGTCAGACCTCACCCCCTGCACTACAACCAACAGGATTTTACCCCCAGGCTCCGTGTGATGTGAAGAGCCACCCTGCTCCAGAGCCACTTCCTCCTTTCTGTGGAAACCCGTGGAATTTTGGCAGCCCGGGAGCAAAGATGTAACAGAAATATTCCTGGAATTCAACCTGACCTTACCAAACTCTTTGGCTTTGAATGGGGCATGAGGGGCGAGCAGGAAGCTGCAGTAACCACCTCAATTCCTGAGGTCTGACTTCAGCTGATGTCACCCAGAGAAGCAAAGGCCTGGATCTTTGGTCCCTTCTCTTTTTAGCTGCTTTCCTAACTCGGGTGAGGCTGAGCTAATTAAACACTGGCTCTGAGGTCAATTATCCCTTCAAAAGGAATGAAAAATCAATTTGCTGAAACGCCAGAAGTTAAAGGTCTTTGAAGCTGGTTTATCTGCACATGTGGTTACTCTTTCAGCAAAACCAAAAAAGCGACTTCTGAGGGTGTCACAGCAAAAAGTTTCCATAATTAAAAGACCTAACCTAGTGGCTGGCAATTTAGTTACTCTTTCTGTGAATTTCAATTGTAAATATACCAGTATTTCCCCTACAAACTGCATTATATTGATGAAATTAATTAGAATTACAGTAAAAAATTGGATTAATTACAGCATGAGTAATTCCATCTATGAACATAATCTCTCCAACATAATCAAGATGGATCAGTCATAATTCAGGACCCAAGATACACATAGAGTTATTTTTAGACTTCTAAATGCTGCCAATGGTGACAATGTAAACAAACTAATTTCAAGTTTAATTTGCATTGGAATTGTCTTCCCAAATTGTGACATACAAATCATCTGGCTTTCCTTGGGTTTGCTCTGACAAAACTCATATAAATCCTACTCCATGTATATAAATCAATTAAAATATGCCACATGGAGCTCACCCATATGGGCCAGCAGAGCCCTGGCACATCTCACAGAGCTCCTTTTGTGTTCCTTGGGTGTCAGCAATCCCCAATTTCAACATCAGCTGGATAAAATCTAAACTTGTCCCCTGCCCAGCTCTGAGCTTTGAGCAGACCCCAGCCTGAATGGGAGCAGTGTGACTAAAAGACAAGATGAAAACCAGAAGGGTCGTGTTATGAAGCCTGTCACAGTAATTAGATGGCAGCAGTTGAAGTCAATTTAATTTTTCAAATTTATAATTAAGAACTGCAGGTTAAGGAGCTTTGCTTTTGTTCCTGTCACACCCTTTAGTGCCCCTGGGACTTCTCATACATCTTTGAGCTACAAAACTCTCGGTGATTTTGGTTCAGCTTTTTTGATACCTCTGGGGCTAAAGTGAAAATTATATTGATCTCTTCTGTATATTTCTTACAAGTGATAGAAAACATAAAATATAATGTACTTAATATAAAGGAAACCACTTGTGCCAGAGAGGAAATGTGTAAATGTTGGAAAGGAGTATCTGAGGAATCACTGAGGGCAAAAGTTTGAGGATTTCCTTTATTGTAGTGTTAGCTATTAATAATTTCCACACAGCTGCCTTTCTAGTCTATTTTCAAGGGTTTTAAGTCTTCACAAAGGTTGTATGATATATATAAATAAAAAAGGAAAAAATATATTAATAAAAAGTGGCTTGGCAAGCTTATGTATCACAAAATGCACTGCAGATACACAGAAAATGATTGTAAGCATGATCAAAGTGCTTTAAAATAAAGAATCTTACATTTTCTGTTGTTCCTGTGATTACATGTAGTCCATCATATGTTGATTTGATATACATTCCCTGGAAAAAAAAAGAGCAGAAAGAGTAATTTATATTTTTAGGGAACAAATACAGGGTATTTGTATGATAATTAAAATAATAGGTTTGTTCTAAGGACCATAACATTTGAACAGACTGGAAGGAACTGTGGTCAATTAATGTTTGCAAATCTAAGTTTAACAAAACTTTGTCAAGACCACTAAAATAGCAGAGTTTTCTTACTCAATACTTTTTTTTACTCTAAAGTTTGTGAACACAGTTCAACACTGAGCATCAACATAAAAACTTGTGCCTATTCAGTATTTGAAATATTTAACAGGACCTCTTTTTATTACATAAAAGAAGTATTGAAATGGAAAGCATGAGCAGGAGTAGTTTCTAAACTGAAATTCCCCATTTTCAGAGAGTTCCTGATTCAGTAAAAACTGAGCCAGAGCCTAACTCAGAAAAGACAGGAGCCAGTGCTCTTATTGCTAATTTATGGGGGAAATGAGCTTAGTGAACCAACAGGAGCTTTGTAATTAGTCCATTAAGAATTCTGCTTCAAGGAGGGGCCTGACAAGATCGAGAGAGACAACCAGAGCAGGGATCTGTGAGCTGGGCACACTCAGAGCCCCAAATGCCAGGGAGACTCCGTGTTCCCCTCTCAGGAGCCAGGTCAGAGCTCCCCATCTCTCCACAGAGCACAGCTATCCATCACATTTTAAATTCTAATTAATCTAATTGCTGCATTGTGCTGCTGATTTATTATTCTCTCAATAGTTCTGCATCACCTTGTGCTGTCAGCCCCAAAGTTTAGAGCCCCCAGCAAAGACCAAGAACATTTTGTTCAAGGAAAGCAATTTCCAGATTCCTGCAGGCTAATGGAGATCTTCAGGCAAGGTGGGGCACACAAACACCACCTCCCAACCCCTCGAGAAAAACCCAAAACTTGAAAATCTACCAAGTTAAGGTGATATTGCTCTCCACAAGTACCTAAACTGGAAGGTTAAGAAGGGATGGAGCCAAACTCTTCCTGACATTGGGAGGATGAGAAGCAAGAGACAAGTTGGAACTCTGGTAGGGAATTTTTCTGTTGTACCACCAGGAAAATAAAGCACTTGAATAGTCTGGCAAAGCTGTGGAATCTCTGATTTGGAGATGATCAATTTGTGACTGGACAAGGCCCTGAGTAACCTCCTCTAGCAGGGTCTGTTTGGATTTTTTCCTGAGAAAATGTAACTTCCACCTTGATGTAAACTATTTCCATTTCAGCAAGTTTTAAATTTATTGAAATCTTAAAAATAAAGGTTGTCCAAACCTGATTGGTGCCTGGTTGCTTAACTCTGTAGCATAGGAAACTCTGCTTTAGATTTTACTCCCCATCTCAGCTGTTCTCTTAAATTAGTCTTCATTTGTAAATACCAAAGATCCAAATTAAATCTTGCCAGTCTTGAAATCAGCTTCATAAAATGGGATTAGTTGGAAGAAAGAAGCTGCTGGTGCACCTTTCACAATGTCCTTCTTTAGAGCTGTTTAATTTTATCAGTGTCTGCTATTCTGTTGTCTCTGTGGTCCCTCCAGCAGCTAAAAACAAAGTTCTCTTGGCCAACCCCAAGACACAAACAGGAGCTCTGGATCCTGGAAAACTGAAGGCTCCCATGGACAATGGGATGGTGAAGCTCCATTAAAAATCTGGAGCAGAAATTTTGCCCATCTGGTGTGAGTTATGCTGAATTTCCACAGTGAACTCTCCACGAGAACATTACACAACATTCCTGCTCTTTTAGCACTCAGTGAACTTCAGGAACACATTTCCAGCCACACTTTTCCTTTTAATTTAATATCACAGTCCTAACATCCCACTTGCTTTGACGAGAATCTTTCCTTGGCCAAAAAACCCAACAGATTAAAATCTTTAAGGCCACAAGAGCACAGAGTGCTAAACTTTGCACTGAATTTTACCACTTATTTCTTCTTGAAGTTCTTAGACTCTTGTTAATCTCGGTGTATTTTTGGAAAAAAAAATCAAATTATAATTTTATCTCTTAATAGATGCCATCAGAGAGACATAAAACCTGACTAATCACACAGAATTACCCCACATTTTGCTATCTGCTCTTTCATCCTCCTTATTAAAATTTAAGAATATATAAAAAAATAAACAATTGTAGTGAATGACTCATAGCCTTCAAATTATCCTACTTAGAGCTTTCATCCTTGTTTTCCCAGAGGAAAAATAATGAGCTTGTTTCGTGTTGACCATTACAGGAGCAAAGCATCCCCTTGGCATAACTCTTACCTGAAAAGCTGGAAAGATTATTCTGTGCAAAAAAAGAAATGTTCTTATATTAATTTTTTACTTCATGTGGCCCAGCTTAGGCAGTGATATCCAGAGAAGTGTTTGGGCACCTCGGAGTGCCCAGGAACGTGCATGGGTTTGGCCAAGGAGGCAGAGACCCTTCTGCAGTGGGTCCTGCTCTGGAGGCTTCTCCTGCCTTCTGAAATCCTTCCTTCCAGTTTCTACTGCTGCCCTCTCCACCCAGCTCTGTGCCTTCCTCAGGAATGGCCATTCCTGTCCTTCCCTAACCCAGCCTACTCTGCTCTGTCCATCCCAGTGACTCAGTTCCCAACCTTCCTTCTGTTCCCTTGCCAGTCTCTTCTCTGCCCTTAGAAGCAAAATATCATTGGAGTCCTTTTTCAAAATGATTCATCTCTTTTTGTTTGTTTTTTTTTTCCTTTTTTTCCTCAAGACTTTTAGGGTTTTAGTCTCTCTGTTTTATTCTTGCATGTCAACAGTGATCTCAGGGAAAAGAACAACAAGCTGTTCCCCTTATCTCGAGATAAGGCAAGAGTCAAGGATGCTCAGTCTGTGAAGATGGCCCAGACTGGTCAACATTTAGAAATAAATGGTTGCTCTTTAAGAACTGATGTGTCAGACATAAACTCTGAAGAATGACACTGACCTATGTTAAATGTTTTTCAGGCATCAAATCAGGAAACCTGGCTGTCTCTGAGTAACTCTGTCACTGTCCCCTAGAGATAAAGTGAATTAAAGGTTTTTAATTAAAATCTGACCTTTGAAAACATATGGGAAGGCGTCAGCCATTTAAAATCCCATTTTGAAGAGACTTTTCCCCAGAAAACAGCATATCCAGTTGTCAGGGGAATTTCCTTGAAAATTTTCTTGCAGAATCATCTGGCTAATTAAGCAGGATAGAATGACAGCAGTGTGTTTTTAAGTGTCAACAATTATTCCAGCACAGGGAAGCAGTGACAGCAAAGATGCAGATTTGTAAAGCCACAAGCAACCAGGCAACTCTTACACTCCCTGATCTTTTGCCCCATAAAAAATGGTTCTGTGATCTTATTTCAGCTATTAAGGTTATACAGATACATTTAAACAAATGCCTTGATAGTGCTTTGAGATGGTGACGGAGTTTTTTGTTTAAATTTCATACCATTAAAATGTCCTTCTCATTTTTTTTTTACCCTTATATGTTGCAGTCCTTTGTCCAAATTTAAACACCTCTCCTTTCCTTCCTGCAAGACCACTTCCACTTCTCAAAGTGCTTCAGATGGGAACTTCTTTTATCCTTCTGTGTTAGCAGGTTTGGTTTTGTTTTGGCTTTTAGGCTGTGAGAACTTTCATATGTCAAGCATGATGGAAATTTGTCAAGTTTCTGTAAGCCTTTAAAAATAATTCAAAATAATTAGAGGAACACCCTGACAGTTTTAGGCCAGGCGTATTCCCACAAAAAAGCTGCCTTCATATTCTATTTTTTTTCTTGCCTCCCTTATGAAAATGGCAAAGATTGGCTTCCATCACCTTAAACTACAAATGCCACAAAAAGAGAAGCACTGTTTGGAAGGGTAGCTGGACACTGGAGAGGTGAATAATCCTTAACAAAGAAAGTTCTCTGCCTGTGACAGCTTGGCTGTTCGCTCAGCTTTTTTGTTTTTCCAACATTACACAGCTGGTTTCATAAAAATTTTTACTCCCACAATCTGCTTTCCTTAAATTCTTAAAATGAAACAGGAAAAGTTCCCTCTGCAGAAAAATTAGGAAGGCTCTGGATATTAGCAGTGTACATCTTAATTAAAGTGTGTCAGATTACATTGTTTCTATCAGCAGGGGGAAGCTCAGACAACTGAGAAAGAATAAAAAAGTGGAAGGAAGAGGGATAAAATTCCTCCTTTATTCCAGAAGGAAAGAAGAAAACATTCCACAGACACCAGAAGATACAAACCCAAACAATGAAACCCCAACTGCCTCCCCCTTTAGAATCTCCTGCTTAAGAGGAATCATTAATCTCATCAAGTAAGATTAAAGCTGCACATACATAGAAGTATCTCTGGATATATGAGCTGGACATCAAGTTCAGAAGATTAAAAAAAAAAAAAGTTTCACCTGAAATAATAGTGGCTGTAATAATCTCTCACTATGCACAATCCCCAATCATCCAAAAGCAGGAGGGAGGGGAAAAAAGCCCCAAACCTCAAAACCCATTCTATGATCCCATTCTGTATCTCCCTATCCAACATCTCCAATAAAATTCTGCCTGTTTATGTGACAGCAAAGCTGGCCCTGGGCATAGAGGGAGGTAAATCATAGCAAGGTTCTCCCAGCCTCTCATCAGCCTTCATCCCCAAGGATTTAGCAGCAAGCCCAGGAGCTGCCAACAGCAAACTCCTGGCTCAAGGGCTTTTTGTGGTGCCATCAAGCTGAAACATTTAAAGTGGGGAGGCAATTTTCTTAAATCACAAAGTTATTTTATTCTATTCGATTTCCTAAAAATTTATATGTGCATGTTCGGCCAGAGCTAACAGTGATTCTCACAATTTAATACTTTTTTCAGTGCAGGAATTTATTTGAAGTTTGTCAAATTGATTGTTTGAAACAAAGCTTTGCCTTCCAGACATCTTGTTTGTGCTGATTATGCTGTGCATTTCAGATATTGATGGTATTACCATACCCTGTACTACAATCCAGAAGAAAAAGTGCTTTACAATCCTTAAAGTTACTTCAAAATGAAATAGAAAATACACAGAGGGTGTTTCAGTACTTGCCTCTGAAAAATCAGTGGCAAAATAGGGAAAAGGAGGAACCAGTTTGACCAGTGAGGCTGGGGAAGGAATGGAAAAAGAGAGGAAAAATATTTCTGGAGGCCAACAAATGCCCGCAGAGCTCAGGATGCAGAGTCCCCAGGATTTGGAACAGAACCCAAACCGAGTGTTCCCAATGCAAATTCCTTTGTCCAGCAAACTGCCAGGAAAGCACAGCACACAGAGTGTCCTGGGAAGGCTGGAGATAAGGCCCCTTCTGAATAAAGCTGACTGCAAAAGAAGGTATTTTAGAGAGGAAAAAAAAAAAAAGAGTGACTTTAAAGCTCATAAAAGCACAGACAGAAAGTTAGAAAATGTTAGAACTGAAGATGCACATTCCAAAGACTTAGAGTCCCTTTGTGAAAATGCTTTATGATCCAGAATTTATTTACACAATTAAACACACAGACAGTGCCCTGCAGGAGTTCTGACTCCGTGCAGCAACTGCGTGCACTTGGACCTGGAAATTAATTCCATTTATGTGTGAGCTTATGCAATGTCAATAGGATTCCTGGCTCGTTTGGGGAAGAGATTAGAAGGGAGGTAACAAAAAATTTTGCAAATGGAGATTTGAAAATTTGGGAAGACTCAAAATTTAGTCAGCTGAATATCATCCCAGATAACTGAATTGTTTCATGAACCTGGGTGATTTACAAATGAAATAATTGTGTTTGTTTTCTAGGTGCCAAGTGTGGATGAACCCTGTTCTCAGTAGCTCTGAAAATCAGAGCTACACTTAAACCCAAGAGAGGCTGTGTTTTAAGTTTATGCTATAAAGGTAACAAATGTTCTGAAAAACTGTACAGTAAGCTGCTCTTGAAAAACACATTTTTGGTGATTTTGACACCAACTGCTGTGCATTAGCTTCCTACCTCTGAAACTAAAATTACAGTATGCTTTTCACAAGTGTGTTGTGAGGATGAATTAATTAGTGTTTGTGAAGCACTCGGTAAGGCCATATAAAAAATAAATAAAACAACTCACGATGAAATTAGTAACTCCAGGGACTGCAGAGCTTAGCTGAAGTGTGGTAAATCAGGCCTCAACCCCTACACTGAATGATAAGGATAAAAATGGAACTCTGAATACTTTCCATTCACTGAATAGTGCTCATTTTTCTCTTGAATGGAGCAGATATCCTGTGGAAAAAATCCGCTATACAATCATGAGAAAGCCATTTGTAATTCATTACTCCGTTCTATATTTGATTCTGATTAATGTTTTCTTTTCCTTTTCACATGATTTTTCTTTTATTCCCATTTATAGTCCTTTTTCATATTTTCTTCTAAACAGAACACAGTGTCAGCAAAATTGATTACAAGGAACTTTCCAACCTAACACGTTACAGCGCCTTCACAATTAGGCACTGAAAACTCACTCATTCACTGTGATTTCACTTCATCTACGGGGAAAAAATGGGGGAAAAAAGGAGAAATTGCCAGGCAACTTTGATTGCTGTATTTGTCTCATGTCCTCTGTCAGCAGTGCCCACTCACTGCTCTTTTGTTGGCTCTCAGCTCATCCTGTGTGGATGGAGAACCACACAGGGGGGCTTCCAGCCCAGGTCCAGCCAGCCAGGATCATTCCAGCACAGCTCCTGGCTGCCTCAGGTTCTTCCAGGGAAAAAGGGGAATGTGAGCCACAGAAAGGCCCCAACATCTCAGCCAACAGCTCTCCCCTTGGTCACTCCAGGGTTTAAATCACACTGTGACACTTTATGGGCAGGTCCTGCCAAGAGCTCCTGACAGACACCTGCCTCAGCCTGCACCCCAGGAGATCTCAGTTCTGCACAGAAAAGGCTATTTTGGGGTAGATTCCACTCCTGTCCTCCACCTGTCTGCCCCCTGCCCTAGATCCAGAGCCATCACTGCAGGGGAAGCATCAGCAACACCGAGCCCTGCTTGCTGTGCTCCATCATCCCCGAGGAAAATGCCTCTCTGGGTTCACCTGCTCTGCAGCACTGATCATGAACTTTCCCCTGGTTAGACCAGCAGAAATCCATCCCATTTCTGCACAGAGAGCAAAGCCATGCAGAGTGCTGGCCTGCAGGGTGTAGTCATCCTAATGCAAGTCAAAAGCCCTGGGACATTCACAGCCTATCTCCTGCAAATGCACTGACCTGTATTTCCTGGGCAGCCTGCACTAACCCAGAAATCAGACCTAGAGGGGAAACTGGGCCATAAAGGGAGCACGTTTGGCCATAAGGATGCAGCAGCACAGCGAGGAAATTGTATCTGTGCTCAGGATTACACACTGGGCTGAGCATCTGCGATGGCACGGAATTAAAATTAAATGTGGTTTATGCTGTGGCAATGTTCTTTGTTGACTAAATCAGCCTAAGAATAAAGTAAACTTGTGCAGTCACACTACACCCCCTCATGTTATTAAAATATGCCATTCTCAGATTAATATGCATACCTCAGAGTAATTATGCCCTTGTAACTCCGACAGTATTTGCATATGATGATCATCACTATTCAATGTCAGAACAAAGAAGAAGATGTTGAAATAATACAAAGTGTCTCAACTAACAGAAATTTAGAATCTGTAAATCACGCTGAATTACAAACAGGAAACATGTCACAAGGTGTAGAGAGGCACTCAAATGGATTTTGATTTCTCAGTTTGGGGATTTTCTGTGGATAAGCCTCATGGCTGCCAATTTCACTCCAAACTTCCCCCTTTTTTTAACTCCTACAACTGCTTCCTTCAACCCACAAGCAAAATTCCTGAATGACTCTTCTTGTAGGGAGAAAATAAAAATAAAAAGAATTCTGAGAAGGTAGCTGAAGGCAGTCTAGGAGACTGTGCTGGGAAAATCAGCCTGGCTCTTGAGGAGAGCGAGTGAGAACATCCCAGTGCCTGCAGTGCCACCTTCCACTCCAGCTTTTATTGGGATCTTAGGTTCCCAAGCACAATCCTCATGTTCCTACAGCCCACCAATATCAAATGGTTGCAAAGTAAGGGACTGCAGAGGGGAGGCAGAAATCATTACCCACCAACCACTACAATGTCACAAAAACCCACTGTAAAAACACGTGTCAGCACATTAATGTTTAAAAGCTGAAGCCAAATAATTCAGAAACTGTCTCTGCAGAACATTTCACTGCTGTGACCCACCACTAATGCAGAGCAGCTGGGATGTCCAGAGCCATCCAACCAGGCTGCTCAATGAGCAACAATTTACAAATAAAAGAGATTTATTTCGTTCCTGGGATGATACTTCTGAAAGTTTTATTTGAACTGATCATTAGGGAGGCATAGAACTCCATTTATGCAAGTCCAAGACACAGACCTACCACTAATCATTCTGAAAGCACATTAATGACATTAGTTAATTTTATTTGTATGTGTTTGCATTTGGGGATAATTTCAGTGCATTCCAAAACCTGCAATCTGGCTATCAAAGGATCCCAGGTTTAACTACTCCTACAGTTACACGTGAAGCCCTTGGTAAAACAGGTTTTAATTTTAAAAAACCCAAAACAATCCCTTTGTTTAGATAAATGCCAATTAAACCACCCCCAGAAATCTGGTTCAGCTTCCCCAAAAAATTAGGACACTGCATGAAAATACATTTTGGTTTCTTGATAAATTCAAAAACCCAATCACCCTGGAGGACTGAGGCTTGTGCTGGGCATTCTAAGAGTTAAATTTGGCACTGCTTTGCTACTTACCAGCCCCTCACTGGGCATGATGCTGGTGAGATGAACCACCTCGAGGTGTGCTGACTGGGACACCAGGGAGTCAGAGGAGAGGGAAATGATGTGGTCACAAATCCCAGACAGGGTTTTACACTGCAAAGAAAAACAAGTCAATAGAATCCCTCGTATCAGGCTGGAACCACAAGTGAAGGAGTTCTCAGAATGAGAACTAACCAGGAGTAAACAGGTAATTTTAATTCTTAGCACTTTAGAAACTACAGGTGTGTGAAAGTCAAGAGCAAGTGGTTAAGGGAACAGAAAATATCCATAAATGTCAAGAAAATGTACATGTAACAACAGTTCTGCTGTTATCTGTGTGTCTAAACTGTCTTCTCCACACTCTGTGCACTTTGAAAACAAAAGGAACAAACCCAATGAAATTTATCCTTATGATTACAAATACAATGGAAGTTGAGTGAAATATGTAAAAATAAATGTCTTATGCAACTGAATAACCTATTTTGGCTACCAAATGATGACATCATCCCTACCAACTGTGATAATTAGGTGAATTCTGCTCTTCAACTTGGAAAATTTCCTTTGTTAAAAATTACCCTGGCAGAGAAGTGCCTTGGGTTAACCCATTTCCTGGAGTAAAATTCTTATGCATCTTTGAACACATCCTTTAACTGATATTCTACATCACTACAGCTATGCCATGATTTTGTTATCCTGCCTTCCAGCTAAAGATCTCAAAATCCTAATGCAAATCCACAGAAACACCTTCAAAGCAGGAGCCCCATTGCCTGGACAGCAGCAGTGAGTCTGACAAATTAAACCCATCTGTCAAAGCAAAGTTTGTGGGTCAGAGAGGAGCTGAGCTCAACTCCCAGACAACATTCATGTGCAAAGATTTATTCCCAAATTTCTGTGTGTTACTTAAAGCACACTCCTTCAAAGAGTCTATGCCCAAAAATGTTTGAATCTAATGTGAAAGAATTCATTTAACAGAATTTCAGGATGGGTTTCTGGTCAAGGCTGTGCTGTGTGCATCTATTTGGCTTTGGGGGCTGTAGTCTCATTTTTCCTAATTATAGCAAATCCCAGTGAAATCCCTTCAGGGAAGTTTTGTTTCAGGCGTTTGCAAGAGCAAGAGGCTTTCTAATATCTCATTTGACACTATCCACAGAAGTTAAACAAATAAAGTTGTCACAATGAATAAGTTAACTGCCTAAATTTATAGGTTGGATTTCCATTCACTGTGCAGTTACTCATCTGGAAATCCAAGGGCAGCTCTGGAGCCCTGGCTGTGGCATCTGGATTTTGTATCAGCTGCAAGATGCAAAGCATCCCACTGAGGTGTGTGTGACTGCAGCTAAAGGTCACCATTTCCACAAACATTTCAAGCAGTTTCAGCAGAATTTGGGTCTCATCTTCTCCCAGCAGAGATGGAGAAACTCAAAAGATCTCCAGTGTGGTGTGTGCCCCTGTGTGTGAGTACATTCTCTCTCCAGCTTTGAATCTAATATCACTGGAAGATATTTCCATAACTTCCAGCTGCAAACCTCTCTATGCCTCAAAATCTGAGAGCATCTGCCCAGATTAGATGCAGACTAAATCCCAGAGAGAACAACACTCTCTCCTTTCCACTCTAATGCTTTAACCTTAGAGTTGCCTCAGGAAAATATTTTTT
>VYXF01010898.1:152934-245380 GCA_013397295.1 Polioptila caerulea
TGTGTCTGCATGTGTATTCACACCCCAAATCCCAGAAAGTATCAGGTGCTTTTAAAAGTTCTATTCATACCCAGCTTTGCAATAGTAAGCTTTTTTTTTTCCCCCCTCTAAAAGTCACTCCACGCTTTCTAAATTTAACAGCACATCAATGTTTTATGACAGATTTTAATCCCCGCTGGAAGCAGAGTATGTGCAAAAGGCTTTAAAAAAAAAAGAACAAAAAAAGAGTCAGGCACTTGGGCAGAGCTTGTCAAAAGCTTATCTGAACTTGCAAATCCTTTGAGAGTTCCCTTTCACCACAGGCTTTATCTCAGCGTCAGTACAGGTTTTCAGTGCTGGTACCAGGAAAATATAAAGTATTTGAACTTAAAGGCCAATATCTAATCAATAATCTTGAATGAGATTCTTCCACTCCCCTTTGTCATCAGATTTTTTTGAGTTCTGAAGGCACAAAATGCTCAGTCTGACAAGCAGTGATGCACCAGCCCTGTGGATCTGACCAGCCATTCTGGTAGGAATATTAACTATACAGAATATTGTGCAGCTTCTGCACCTAAAACAATTACTTTGTGTTTGTAATTAACTGTAGCTGCTACTGAGAGCATTATTGCGGGGAACTTTAATTCTTAGCAACTGATAGAATTCATCAGAAATTATGCCAAAGAGTGAGGAATTTTATTTTCTTATTGTTGCCTTATTTTTTGAAAATTAATTTCCATGTGTGGGGTAAAAATAGAAAATGCCAAAGCAGAATTACTTACCACGTGAAGAATTTTATTTTCTGTTTCATACACCGTACAATCCTGTGGTAAAACAGAACAAACCAATTAAATCAATTTCACATTAAATTTCTTATTAAGAAATGAAAGAAGAGTTTATGCTGTTGACAATCTCTTACATATTCCTGATGAACCTTAAGATTTGTTACTTTTGGAGCAGTCATTTTCCTGTTTTAGCTCTCATTCAAGAATAATCAATCTTACACTCCACAATTTCAGTGTCACCCTTACCTTGCTTTATGCTTTAGTGTTATTACAGGGGTTAAAATATTGGTTTTCTTTCATGAAACAAACCATACAAATTGCTAAAAGGGATCTACTGCCTCTATTGTTATTAATGTTTGAAAGTTCCCTGGGTGTGACCCTCTGTGTTCTGGGACATGGCCATGGCAAAGGGGTCTGAACCATCCCCTGCAGCTCTGCCCCACCTCCTCCTGCCACCCCAAACCCCAGTTTATATTCTGCTAAAACATAAAATACAGAGGAAATGCAGTCAATGTCTCCTTCAGGCAGACTGAGATTAGAACAGGGTCTCCCCAAGTCCTGGTTCCCTCTGAGGCCAGCCCTGGCCAGGGCTCCCTCTGCCCTGTTCTTGTTGGGAAATTGGTAAATCCTTCTCCAAGTGCTGTTCCACATTGAAAAGGGCTTTCTACAGAGCAAGATATGGGATAATCTGAAAAATCCATCTTCTTTATTCAGTTTTTTTCCTTGAATAAGCTTTCAAGTAAAATTTAACTTACAATTCAAATTTAACTGACAATACCTGGAAGGTCCCTTCAGTAACTTCAGATTCCCTCAGTTGGTTGGAGCCTGGTGTTGGCAGCAGCAAGGCTGAGGGTTTTATCCCTGTATGGGCTTAAGAGTTGGACTTGATCTGTGGGTCCCTTCCACCTCAGAATGTTCTGTGATATCCCTTCAAGCAGCTCAAGATTCCCTGTAGTTCTCAAAATTCCTTTTTTTTACTGGATCTTAATATATTAGCAATAAGAGTTAATTGCTTCAGGTGTCCCATGAAACAATTGCAGCCCCCTCTTCCCTGTGCCCTGAACACTCAGTTTGGGCTGGGACACTCTCTGCAGGTCTCTGCTCCCTTTTTCCAGCAGCCCAAACCTTGGCTCTTCCCATCCAGCTCCCAAACCTCGTCCCTTGGCTGTCCCCTCCAGGATTTTTGCCCCTGAACCCATCTGAGGCAACTGCTCCAAACCCTCAGCCCAAGGAACTGCCCCTCCCTCAGCTCTGAAGGTCAATATTAATTTTGCAGGATTGCTGCTCCTGTGGAGAAATTAATTTCTAAGTGACTACAGTTTAAAGAATATTGCTACAGAATAAGAAAGCCAAAATCAGAAAACTGGGAGCACCAAACAACACAGAAGAATTTAAATTAGCATTTCATGGTCAAGTATCCCTTTGATGTCTCCTCTGTATTCATACTGTTATTTTCTAGAGCACAAAAAAGAATTCAATTAGTCAGTTTGGCTGGCAATGCCCAAGGCAGATTTTCCTACAAGTTTTGCACACTTCAAACAGCTCATCCACCATCTCCTTTTAACCCTCCACGTACCAAGAGAACAAAATGATCACAGCAGGGCTTCCAGCTTGACTTCAGAGCTAATGTTCCTGTCTAAATTATTCCTTTAATTTCTGTGCTAGAAATACAATATGGACCTCCCTCTGAACAAACTTAATTACTTCAGGTCAAAGAATAGAAGACTTATGTACAGTAAAACTGAAATTTTACTGTTTTGTAGAGCAGAATTAATGTTAGCTGTACTTATGTTGCACATTCCAGATTACATTAGCATGAAAAATGTTAATGGCTTTGGGATTCCTTCCAAAATAGATGCATATTGACTTTTTTAAAAAATACATCAGACTAGTTTAACTGAGAGGTTAAAAGCACTTGCAGTGTTCTACTAAAATATTAAGATATGTAGGTCACAATATTCTTCTGATTTATTTTTCTCTGATACATAGCAATGCACTAGGGATCTCATTAAAAAAATAATCTTCCAGGACTACCATTTATAGGATGTTGATCTATTTTTCTTAGAAAATAAATAATAGTTATAGTCACATTCTTTCTAAATTTTCCAGTAGCAAGATGACATGATAAAAATATTTGTTCTTAGAGTTTAAAATAACCTTTAAATTAGTAGCTGTGTTCTATTTCCCCTCTGTGAAAGGATAAAAATTACAAAACCAGGAGCAGGGTTGCAAACCAGGCAAGGACTGCACTGTCCTGAGCAAAAATGGAAAGGTGCAGCACACCTTTGTCTCTGACAAAGTGAAACTGCTCTCTGCATGTTCATACAGAGAAAAGGTCACTGGGACTTGTGCTCACCCACACTCTAGTCAGAATTTCAGTTTCTAGTTCTGAAAGGAGGAAAAAGTGCAAGGAGCACAAAAATTTGCAGATACCACAAAGAATGGTTCATGACAAGTTCTTGGGGACAGTTCACTAACACATTAAAAATGTGAAATATTTAGTTGATTAGCTTAATTCTATAAAACAGCATGAGGTGAGTCAACTACTGAAAGGAAACTGAGACCTTGTAAAGGAGCATCTGCCACCACAGGGAAGTTCTACGGCAGTCTTTGAGTGGGGGATGTGACAAAGTGATATTTCAAAATGCACTGCTGGCATGCATAAAATGGAATCCTTCTGAAATTCAGACATCCAAAAGAAAGAGATCACCCTGGAATCAGGCGAGGATACAATGGCAAATGCCCAGAACTGGCTCATTTTACTTGGTTCTAAGGTAGACTTGATCAGAGTGTATTTTTAGAAAAGAGTGAACAGATGTTTGATGAAATGTTCTTTAGCAAATGCAAGCAAAATAAGATGGAGGGGCTGAAAGCTGAAGTCGGCAAAGTTCAAACTGAAAATAACACCCAAGTTTTGCATGGCAGCTGCTGAATCACAGGATAATTCAGGTGGAAGTGGCCTCTGGAGGTTATCTGGTCCAGCCACCTTCTCAGGGGAGGCTGATTTATAATTTACACCAGGTACAGAAGTTACTAAGAAACAACAATTCCTATCAGTTGCAGTGCAAACAAGATGGCTTTAAAAAAACCAGAAAAGCCATGCTTCATCCCAAACACAGTATTTGGCTAAAAATAGGGCAAAAATCCATTATGAGGCGTCTGAATTAATCTCAGTGAGGTTAATTAGACACTAATAAAGGGGAGAACAAGCAGAATTTTGTTTGGTTTTTGTTGGAAAGTTAGACTGAGCTGTGCTGACATCCTTTGGTAAGACACAGACACTTTTTTTTGGGAGGAAGTTTGTTCTTGCAGGTCAATGAGTGTATCAAAAGCATCTACCTCAGATTTAAACATCTTTGACATAATGAGGAAAAATCAGAATCACAGCTGCCACTAAGACTGGGAAAGTCTTTATTCTCAATGAAAAATGAACCAATGGCTGTATTTTATGAACAAAAATCCAAATCTAGTCTTCCCCAGTTCCTCCAGTTGTTCTCTCTCAGGGCAGCCTTGGTGCTAAAGCATGACCAAACCCAAATTTAGTTCAGTTATTCCAGTGGATTCCATTTCAGAGCAGGCAGGAGAGTGAGTGCACCTTGAAACTGGGCTGTACCTCAAAGGGAAGTCAGCAGAGAGCTCAAACCTCTCAATTCCCTGCTCTAATGTGCTTTTTTGCATATTATTATAAACATGTTTTGATGGGACATTGCACCTCAAAATCAGGATGTTTCTGCAGCTCTGTGCACGACAATTCTTTTCCAATAGCTTAGGGAAGGTGATCAAAAGGGTTGAGAAAACTGAGCAAAATAAAATACATTTCCAACAGAAATGGAGAGCTGTAAAACTCCTCTAAAATTACAGAATGAGGTTTTCTTTTAACCAGCATGAGCAGATGCTGTTAAAAGTTAAATAAGTGACTATTCATCACAGCATTTGCATGGTATGTAAATAAGAATAATAATACATTAAAATAAATTTGATCTAAGGTTATGTCACTCAGATCACACAGAACATCTGAGCATGAAGATTCATAAGCACTTTCTATATTAAACTAAGGTTACAGGGTAATGTCCCCTGTTAAGGAAATTCACCTGAGTGGCAGCTGCAAGTTGTGCACACAGAACGTGTTCAATTTGCACAAAATGTCAAAGACATTCCTCCCTTAATGTGCCAAATCTGTACCCTTGACTGCTGCTTTCACACTGGCTGAATGAGGTATTTAAAATGTATATAATTCATAAAACAAGGAGTCTCTGAAAGGATCTGAGACCCAGGTTTCTATTAGTTATGCCTTTCAATTCATATTCCAGCCTACAGCTGAGCCTGCAGTTCTGGTTTAGGTGAGACATCTCTGCTTTCACACATTAAGGTCAATTTTCCTCAGATTTAGTGACAGCAAAGCTGTTTCTCTATGACTGATTTGGATTTATCTGCTCTTTTTGGTGCTAAGTTTAATATAATCTAAAAAGATCTTGATAGACAACCGTCCAACAAGCCAGATCTGACAATAATATAAAGAAAAGACAAAACCTGATTTGTAACCTGAAGAACTAACTAAGCATTTTTCATCTTGGAATGACTTGGAGTTTATGCTAAAAGATTTTTTTAAGTTGTCAAAAGGAGGACAGCTTTGGGACTGGAGCTGAAGAACTGGAAAAAAAATAAAGAACCAAACTCTTGTTGGCAGAGGAGAACAGAATTTCATCTGCCAAAAGCTGGGACATGAACGACAGAAGTGGAGACAGCAATTCAAAATTACTCTATTTCCACCTGGACCACAGGGAAAAATCAAACTCCCACAAACAGAGAGCAATATCAGCTGAAGGACGGAATCAGAATCTGGACTTTTTATACTGTAGAGTTCATTTTGCTTAGTCTGTAAATCAAAAATAGCCCAGTGCTATAAGCACCTTGTAAGAGAAAGCTTAATAAAGATACATAAATAATTAAATGCCGACATAGGAATTTCTAAACTAAGAAAAGAGAGAAAAGATCTGTTTTCTGCTGCAAAAATGCATAAAGGACAAGATTTCCAGGAGGAATCAAGCTGAATATTATAAATAAAGGATAATAGTGTAAAATACAATGACATATTTATCAGCTTTAGTTCTTTTGCTCCAAGAACGGAAATAAAATTGAAATGGAGTGGGGAAAAAAAGTACTTTCAGAACTACTACTCCATTACTGCTCCAAAAAGAACATTTGAAATTGAGTTCTGTGATTGATCTGTGTGGAAATCTGTGCAGCACAGGACAGAGGCAGGCAGGGGAGTCCTCTGCACTGGAGACAGGCTCAGCCTAAAGTCCCTACAAAACTGGAGCTTAAGCTAAGCTTTCTGCTTGCTTTCCCTCCTTCAACCCTCTCATCTTCCTGCTTTTCTTCATTCCAAGAGAGCCCTGCCTGTTCTCTCCACAAATTCCAGTAACACTCTTTTGTCTCACGGATGTTTAATCCACTCACAAGGGGAGTGGTTCGTTGTAAATATTTGTGAAACTAATTTATCCTCAGTTATTCAGTGCCTGTGTGTCACCTCTGGTTCACTTCAGGGGCAGACACGGTCAGAGCCTGTGGTTATGTTATTATATTGAATTGTTTTAGGGGTCACAACTACAAACCTGAGCTCAAAGAGTGTTTGGACAACTGTCTCAGGCACAAGGTGGGATTTTTGGGGATTCTGTGCAGGGCCAGGAGTTGGACGTGATGATTCTGGTGATGACTTGATGATCCAACTCAGGATATTCTCTGATTATATATATAATTATATATATCATATAGAACTAAAGACCAGATAAATTATTTTATATACTTGTGGACTGTACCATATTACAATTAACTAATGATTGTCAGTGATGATAGTACTGCTACCATTATCTGTTCTAACTGTCTGTAGTTGGTTAGTTTAATGTTATAAATATTTCGTGTTCATCCCCAAAAAACTTCCATGCTACTGGCTCTCCTTTCAGTGAAGAAGCCAGTGTGCAGGCTCTGGATGTACTTGGCTGTATTTATATGTATTTTAAGAACTTGTCCCCAAAACATTTTGCATCATTCACATTTTAATCTGGAATAACCTTTATCAGTAGTTAAGCTGTTTCTCACTGTGCCTTTCTTCTTCTGTTTAATGCTTTCATCGTGGTAAATCACCTGACATGAAATTATCCACTCAAGAGCAAAATGGATTATTTTTAACTTCACACCATCCTTCAGTCTATCCAGGAGGATCCCCAAAGTCCAAAAATCTTCCTGCCACCCCCAAAAAACGAGAGTATGGAAAGAACAGGGAGGTAATGCTGTCACAACTTTTCTGGCAGTGTAAAGCTGTAGTTATTTTTACTATTGCAGTGTTTAAGCAGTGATGTGAAAGGACTCAGAGAGGGGAGCCACTCCTACCTGTTGCACAATGGTTGTTAGTTCCAGGCACAGTTGAACAATGTTGTTTTTCAGCAGTGAATATTCTGTCACGCTGACAAACGGAGACCTGGGATGGGGGAAGGACAGATTTCTGTAGCACTGGGGACCACAATTTACACTACAGACAGATACATGTCATACAGAGATCAGATCTACAGCACAGAAATGCCAAATCATTTTCATCTCCATCAGCAAGCTGCACAACTTTTGTAACATACACCTTTGAAACAAGAAAAAATGCAAGCAGGATGTGAACTGGATTTTGGCCAGAAAATCAGAAATTGTCGTTCTTATGGAGAGTAGAAATAGCAGCTCTCAAATAACCATAAACAGCCCAGATTTTCCTTTGGTGCTGCTTATTAAAAAGATGGCATTTCTGCTATGACATCACTCCTCAGCAGCAAGCAGCACCTGAATTCAGAGAGCACAGGAATTCTTACTTAGTCACAGCTTCCTGCGCACTCAGATTTTCTTCAGGCTTTCCAAATTCTGGCTGAATCTGACCCCGTTTGAATTTATAAGAACTGACAAGGTCATAGCCTGAGAGAATATGACTGCTGGCATTAGGTTAGGAAGATGTCACCGGGATTATACAAATCCTGTAAAGGAGGGTGATTCAGTCTCACTGGGATTTCTGAGGTGCCATTTATGCATTCCAGAGCATCCCGACCTCAGATAAAGCTGTTCACTGCTATAACTACAAAGAAAAACAAACCAGGGTTTGTTTTTTCCTAACAAGAAAAGTGCTGGTTTATGTTTTGGTTTCTGTCTTGCCACAGTCACAGAGATACTTTTAATCAAATTTCAGTTCATAAATGTAAAACACCAGTGGCTGGTTGTTGAGCATTAACCATCACACCTGTACCTAACACATCCAGCCTACTCCTGATAAATAGGAATGTTTAATTTTCACACTAAGCAAGTACTATCATTTATTTTGAACATTCTTAATTGATTTGCTCAACACCAACTTTTCTGTGTCTTTTTGATGGCCGAAAGAGCTCAAACCCCACAAGCTTTCCTTGTCCTTCATTCTGAAATTCCTGATGAGGATACCAGTTGTGGCAGTAAGAATAGCACAGGAATATTCATTTCACACAAAATCCAACTGAAAGAATCTCAAAAGGTATCTAGAGCAAATTTTAACCCTCTCCTGAGGGAGAAAGGCACTAATTTCACTTCCAATATTTCACAAATTTCTAAGAATTTCGAGCTAGAATTCCAGACCTGCCATCTTAATATCAGAATAAAAGAGTACAAGAGGCAAGGAAAGAACAAATACAAAACTCCCCAAAGAATTATTCTCATGCACAAGGGATTGAGGAACAGTTAATTACCTGTCCAGCCAGGCGAGTAAGTTCTTGGCAGCACCAATCAGGTCAACTACAGAGGTAAGAAAATCATTTGGCAGCCGTCTGGAGGCCCTGCCATCGTAATGGCCACTCCTCCTCCTACCCGTTATGAAGTTCTGAAGGTTTTTGGCCGAGGCATTCAGCTTGTGAGACAGAGTTCTCAGGTTTTCAGTCTCCAAACCATAATTCTGAGGGAAAGAAGAAGATTGATAGAGTGTGTGGTCAGCTACATCCTTACCTTCAACCCACACAACCACAGTACAACCCCCAAACAGCTCTGTGCAAGCACAGAAAAACTAGAAAACAATTAGCACTCAAAGCAAGGTTAAACACAACTGAAACATAAATATATTGCAAAACCTAATACATGTATAATTTTCAAAAATATAAGTAAAAACAAAAAAGCAATTAGCACACATCTTTCAAGGAGCTAGCCCCCATATGTTTTCAATGCTAAAATAAAAATACATTACAAAGTTTACAACTCTTGTGAGTTGTACAGTAGGAGTTTTTTCTGCAAATCAAACCCAACTGTGGGGAGAAACATCCTGGATTGCCTTGGCTGAGAGGGTGGTTGTGGGTGCCTGGGTTGAGGTTAAATGGGAATATTTGGGTTGGGACACGTGGGATACACCCAGTCCAGGACACAGCCTCTGCTGCCCCCTGCACAGCTCGTGTGGGTCCAGCCTTGTCCCTGAGGGCAGAAAGGGCCCCAAGGGCTGAGGCTGCAGGTGTGTGCCCTGCTCAGGAGGGCAGCTCAGGGAGTGCCCTGTCCCCTCTCTGCCCTGTCCCCTCTCTGCCCTGTCCCCTCTCTGCTGTCCATCACCTCGCTCTGGGGCAGCCCCACTGCACTGGGTCCCAGCACCCCAAATTCCCTCCTCTGAGCAGAACATTGCCCTGCCCTGGGAATGAGGAATAAAGGGGTGCACAGCGCTGCTGAGAGGCTTTCCCAGGAACAGCCTCTCCTGAGCCCTGGACAGCAGCTGTGGTACCTGGACTGGAACATGGGGACACCAAACCGGGGCACAGCAAAGGAGTGCTGCTCCTGCTCCTGGCTCAGAGACTCCAGCCACTCTCAGGGTTTCATATTTCATATGGAATTTCATGTATTCATAAGTTCTGAGTGGATTCCTGTCCATTGCTCTAGTTCTGATGGCAGGAGAAGGGTTGAATCTAGTTGAAGGTTTCCAAACACAAGTCCCTGTTCCCTTTATCCACATTCCTTCATCCATGTCTCAGTCCTTTTATCACCAGGGCTATTCCCCACTTAGACCCAGATAACAAGGACAAAGATAGTTCAAATCCATCAAATCATTCACACAGAAAGTCTCAAAGATGCTGAATTGAACCCAGGTTTCTTGCAGCCTCCACAGGATGTAGGACGTGAAAGAATTTAACAATCACTGGAACAAAATCAACTCTCAGAGTCTGAACTGATTGCCCACTCTTAATTTCAATTATGCTTATATTACAGAGGACAACTGATCATGACTATCACACATTAACATTTTTGCCCTAAGCTGCTTCTTCAAGGTAGAGAATAAAGAATTGAAACAAGTACACTTCTTGACAGATGCTAACGTGGGTATTAGTACTAGAAATAATAATTTTCAACTCCAGAAAAGGGAAATACACCGACCAATAACAAGATTATAAACTGAGGTTGCATGGAAAGCAAACAAAGCACAAACAAACACTTGGTGAAGTGGTTTGGACCTCTGCCAGCTGGCACTGGGCACTGTGCCTTCCCTGCCAGCCACTCTCCCTGTCAAAGTTCACTCAGAGAAATAACCAAGGCCTTGCCTCCAGCTTGGAGGGAAATCTATGAGAAATGAAGCACTTTGCTACCTCAGCTGACTGCAAAGAATTAGATTTAAATACCATGGAGAGAATTAATTTCTTTATTAGGCCTGTATCACAGCTAAAACCTCAGACCATCCAGTTCAAGACTAAATTGTGACAGATGAGAAAAAACTCTCTCTGGCTTTTTCCCAGAACAAATCCGGCACAGCCAGCAACAGTGTCACCAAAGAAATTTGTTCTCTTTTTGGAAAAGCTTAAAGAGCAAGCTGTATGTGATATTAGTGTGGCATCTGTTTAATATCATGTCTAATCTTTCTCTTATTAAAGCGCTGAAGGAATTCCCTCCTCTGCTCTCTTTTCCTCTCAGTTTCCACTCATGGAAGCTGCTAAGTGGGCACACTGGGATGTCTTTTCCAACTCTCAACCAGCTGGGCAGGGCCTGGTTTCCCCTCAGAACAGGTTGCATTCTGCACACTCAGGAACACATTGCAGGATGATAAACTAGATCCTCCTGGTTGCTCATTCCTGTGGAAACAAGCAGGGAAAAAAAAAAAAATCTCCCAATAACTTGATATTGCTTAAAAGGTCTTTGCCACTTTGCTTTCAAGAGGAGTTAGGCAGGAAAGGACAAAGTTTGATCACTGAATCTATAAATACCAGAGGGTATTTTAGATCCCAGCAAGTGTGATCAGCCAGAGAGATCTCCTCCAGTCACTGGAAAACACAGAGGACTGAGCAGGAAATGTGTGTGAACAAGTTCTTTGCTTTATCTTGAAGTTTGCTGCTTACGTGCCAATGCCAACCTCAATTAGTGTCAACAGAAAATTTAAAATACAGCAAAACATAGAAAAAATACATCCATAAGGATAATCAGAAGATGAAAGGAAATTTTTCAGCACAGTAGAAGTGCTGATGCAGGTCAGTGGTTTACCTGAGACTGAGTGGGGCACAATAAAGGGGAAAAGATAAAACTATTATAAAAGTGACAGTAAATCAATGCCTTTTGTGGAGGACAGAGACATTGAGTTCTAGATTTAAGCATGTCTAAATCCAAGATTTTGTTTTTTTAAATCAAACCACTGTAATCAACTACCAAATGGGAAAAATATGATTAGAAATAAACCTTGAAAACATCCCCACATCCTGATGCTCTGATGCCACCAAGCCCTGTGGCAGGATATTGGGAGAAGAAGCTGTGGCTTCTTCTGGGCTTCCAGATTCAGCAACCAAAGAGATGTGGAATTGAGGAGATTTTTCCAGAGGAGAAAAGAGCCAGGAAGTGGGTTCCCCAAAAATTTCACCTGCATCAATTATCTTTCAGTGGACATATTTAAAAACCAAGAATTGTAGTTTCTGGCAATGATTAAGCAGGTGAGGAGCCTTGTGGATGGCACTGCCAGTGCCCAGATCTCCTCTAATTCCTGTAGGCACCTCATCTCCATGGTGTAACTGAGAGAGTCTCAGAGCTGCCAGACTAAATCATTATCACAGCTGCCAGGCCAGACTTCAGCCTTCCCAGCCACACATTCTGCTCCCCTGTGTTAAATATGTGCTGCTCTTGTGAGCCATGCCATGAAAATGATGCTCCTGAGCCTGGAAAATTCTGTCCCCTGGCAGGAGATACAGGTGATTTCTTGCACTCTGAATCCTAGATATAATCCCTGGTTTAAAAAGAAAGACAGAAAAATTAAAGAGAAAACCTCTAAAAGGGACAAGAGGGTGCCATTAGCATAGGCAGGATTATTTCTCATCCCAAGAGGAGGGAAAAACAAATGAGAAAGGGTTGCTCCATTCCCTGGTTTTGTTTCATGATGCTCCAGGTTGTTCCATCATCAAATGACTCAATTAGTGGAAATGGATACACAAATTTAGTGAATGAATCCTGACTACTAAAACAGCCCCAGATGTTGCCTGTCTAGAACCACACAGCCACTTAATTTGTCAAATTATCCTGAAATCTGGTTCAGGAAGCTGCTTAATGAGAATAGAAAGTTGCCTAAAGTCACCAATGCTCCATTTCAGAAAAAGGGACCTGGACAGGAACATTGCAGAGAGTGCCAAAGTAACAGCACACCTTGAACACAGAAAGAGATGACTTACAGATGAAAATCTGTAAAAAGTTGAAGTTATTTCATATAAAAGCACAGATCAAACAGCAAGAACTTCTGTATCTCCCCTGGCAGCATTATTACCTGTGCACACTCAGAAGAGCTACCCAGATAATCTGATTTGTTCAGAGACTGAGCCTGTGTTTCAGGCTGGAGCTCAGCCATTCCTGACGCCCCATTCCATGACAGGAGCTGGAAAGGAGGATTTCAGGAGGCAGAAATTAAACCCGAGTGTGAGCTCAGAGGCAGGCGAGCTCATTCTGGAATAATGTCATTAACAACACAGCCAGGATGGAGCTGTGCTTACAGGGACACTCCTTAGTGAGGTGTGCAGCTGATTTGGGTGAAGGATAACTCTGAAATTCGGCTCTTTTCCCCCTAATTCTCCCATTTCCAGGCTCTCTGTCCTGGTTTCCCTCTCCTGTGGGGTCTGGCTGGGGTTATTGGAGGTGGTGAGGGAACAGATCCCCGTGGGCTTTCACACCTCATTGGGTTTGCTGAAGTACAGAAAGCAGGTGGCTCTTGTCAGAAATGGTAGAATTCAGGTGACAGGAGAAAATGCCATTTTTTTTTCTGAGCAACCTGAAGCAGACTCTTGTTTTACCTAATGCAGAGAAGGTACAAGGTAAAAGAGAAGTTGTTGAATACCCCCTGCTGTTAAAATTGGAATTTTGGAAACTGAAATGCAGGAAATCTGCATCCAAAGAGATATTTCCCCTTTTTAATGTCATAAACCCAAAATGCAGGAATAGCTAAACACACATTCACCATGAACCTTCCTGCCCTGTGCCTGTGTCACAATTCCAGCTAAAAACTCTGCCTGCCTTGTACACCCTGAAGTTCCATTTTTAAATAATTGAACAAATTCTGTATCCATCTCACAACATAAGATCTGAGATTTTTACATATTCAAAGAAGTGGAATGAAAAAAAATCTTCAGCTATGGCTTCAGGTGTTCTCATACCTTACTGCAGGTAAGCAATAACATCACAAAGGAGGATTTTATGCTAATAAAGCAGCCTGGGATAATTTTAGCTACTAAGATAAAATAGACCAAATTATTGTAGCCAACATCAAGATAAAAAATGATGAATATAATGGGGAAAAATGGCCAAGTGCTAATCAGTTTTTTGTAAACACCAGCACCTAAAGATCAAAAGCCAAGCATGAAATGCCTACAATATACAAAGAGTTTATTTCTTCTGTTGAAACCCCCCCAGCATTTTTTTCTTACAGGTAGAGCTATAATGAAATTGTTTTGCTGTAATGTGACATGCAGAGATAGAAATAATATATGCACATTGAAATTTAATAGGCACAGGATGTAATTGTAGCTAAACAGTTTATATTGCATTAAGTAATGACTTTAACTTACCTTAAAAACAGATTTCTTTCTAATCATAGTAATTTTTCTTCATGTTGTCATTCGTGTGAGTAGTCAGTGTAATATATATATAAATATATGTATAAATAGATAAACACATGGGTGCAGACACAGCTTTTTCTGCAGGTGATACTTTGAGACTGTTACAATTTTCACTGAATATAAAAGAGAAATTAAAGGGCAGAGCAGGAGATCTGGCTGAGGGGGTGAAAGGAAACAACACTGACTGAAATTCAAGCACCTTACATGGAATTTGCCACATCCACGGCATTTAAAACACCAAAACCTAAATACTGAGCTGCAGAGCCACTTCTACATTTCATACAAAAGCTTCAAGAAAGCTCTAAATTATTGGGAATTTAAAAGCTCTGTCTCCAGACACTTCTTCCCCAATCCAGCCTGGTTTCCAACCCATCCTCAGGTCACCCATAAATGAATTTATTGTGGGTGTGCAGCACCTCAGCAGCTCCTTGGGGATGCTCTGCTGCCCTCCCTGGTCCCACGGCCACCCCTGTCCCACCTGGGGCTCCATCACAGCTCTGGGAGCTCTTGGGGAAATTCCCCAGAGGAGCTCTGGGATTCTCCTCTGGGAAAACCCAGAGTGTCAGGAGGGATCCTGCAGCTCCCTGCTGCTCCAGCTTTGCCATGGCAATCAGAGTTTTTGGGGTAGCATGGAGCCAGTTAGTTCTCCATAAAACCAGGCAAACACAGCCTGGGTGATAACAAAAGCAAAAGTCACAATTAACCACACACTCTGCTTTTAGCAGAAAAAACTTCTGACACATACAGAGAATGAAAACTGCCACAACACTTTTTTTTTTTTTTTTCATTTAAATTTCCATCCTGGAGGGATGTTTTTAAAGGTTAAGAGCCTTTGAAACAGTGGAAACCTGATTCTGAAAAACTCGTCTCTGTAAGGACTTCTCTGGTTTCACTAAAATGTTGTGGTGATACAACTTCAAACTGAAGATATTGAAATAGCATAAAGTCCAGGTGGGTGAGTGCATTTCCACCAAGTGTGCCTGGTTTTCCTCTTGAAAAAGATTTTACAGGCAGGTCATCCTTTGTCTGAATAGCAATTTGAAAAAAACCAAATAAATTTTTTATTAGAGATCCCCTGAATCAGTGCACAAGTTCAGGTCCAGAAACTGGAATTTAAAACTTAAAATTTCCTAATGGTAAAAAAGGGACAATTATTATAATCAGATGGAAGTTATGACACCACTTGAAAGCTAAAATAAATCAAGGAAACCATAAGTTTTGTTGAGAAGAATGTGTTAGGTGTAGTTCACTCAGTTTACACACTGACATATTCAATAATTTATGTATTTTATATGTATATAAAATCCTAGCACTGTTCTTTTGAAAACTATAAATGTATTAGGAAATAATTTCCATTCATGGCTGGGGGATGCAGTTCCAGTAAAATATGGCCCAAATTCGGTTCAGCTTTTTCTCCTCCTAAATCAGTAAATTAGCATAATAACATATAATAAATATATAATAAACCAAGTCCTTTGCCTCTCTTTAACAACATTTGCTGATCATTTCAGTGAAACTGCAGTGTCACAGCACAGTTTGTGTGCACAGAACGTGACATTTCATCAAAATAAAAGCATGGAGCTCATTAATAACTATGGTAATACTATGCAAATATGCAACATCATAATACAAATTAGAGCCTATTATTTGAAACACCTCGATGCTTTTTCATGTGCAGCTTTCCTCCCCCTTGTTCTCCCCTCCATTATAATTATCCCACCTTGCTGGAGCAAATTGTGTCACAATTCTTTGTCTCCTGAGTCTATAATTTGGAACCTGTCATGGTGCTTCTAAGCACTCCATTCACCTTCCTATTATCTTGTAAATAGATAAATTAAGTAGATCCAGAAATCAGATTAAATATTTTAGCCTATTTAAAAAATTAAGGTCTGCATTTTATTTTTTTTTTTTATCTTCAGACATTTGCATTGCAACTGATATATATATTTCTATATCTATATCAAATCTATATGGATAGATCTATGATATAAAGAGATATTTATGTCATCAGGCATAATTAAGGTGTCCTGGAAAAGTTTTTTATTTTTAACAAAAGTGATTTTTATGTCAGATAAGAATTAGAACTTGATAGTCTTTCCTTGAAAATTGGACTCAAAAAGATTGTAAGGCCAACCATTGAGACAGATTTTTTTCCAGAATTTTTTTCAGAATAAGGTTTTTAAATAAATTGTTAACTTTGTGTTTAAGAGTTCAGAGTCAGATGATTGGGCTCCTGGTGAGAGCCAGCTCCTGCTGAGGTCAGAGGTGGAGATGCAGGTTTATTGTCCAAGGGTCTCAGGTTATGTAAGGCTTGCCCCAGTCTGGGCCAGCCTAAAGCTGCACCGTGCACCAGTTCCTGCCCTGGGCTGATTAAGATGAGCAGGAATTAAAGGATCCTTGATCTCCTGCCTAAACATTTTATAAGGAGCTTTCACCTGGCAGCTCTTGCCACAGATCTCTGAGCAAACTGCACAAAACCTCCTCGGTCTGCTTAATCCTAATGAAGCACCGTGATTTCAGCCCTGGAATAAACAAATACTCCTCCTAACTTGAACAAACTGCAACATCTCCCTGGTTTGGGCACACAGGAATGCACAGGGATCTATGGAGAGAGAGAGAGAGAGGAGCCACTGCTGTGGGCAGGTGCCTAAACCACAAAAAGGTGTGAGGAGGGCAAACTCCTCCCACACAGAATAGACTTTAAAAATGTCCTGCAGAATTAACCCAGCCTAGTGCACTGAGCAGCCTGGCAGAGGTGTTTGTGTGATGGGTGTGCATACTCTGGGAGTGCATTTTGAAGTTCTCTCTCACTGTCCTGTGTGGTTGCACAAGGAGATCCCCAGCACACCGTAACACATCACTGATGTCATTTTTGGGTAAGATCTGTAAAAATGTGGGATCTGCTATTCAGTCACATAGACTCCTGACTGCCACAATGGCATGAAGTATAAAGTGCATATATTTTTAAAGTTCATGCTGCTCTGAGTCTGCTGACCATGCTCCAGGAATGCTTTAATTACATTTTTTCCCATGTATATTTTGGCAGTTTTCCTTTTTTCCTTCCCCCTTGAAGAAATTTTAATTAACATCTGAAAACTCTTTTTAACTTTCATAGTTTTAGACTACTTGTTCAGTAAGTCCTTGAATTTTATTCTGTTTCTAAATAATCTAAACACCAACCCAGCTGTTTGGCTATTTAGTGCCCATTCTCACCAAAGTTTTAAGAAAGGAAAATTTTAAGGGAGGAGAGGAGAGGTCATCTCACTTTTCAGTTATAAAGTGAAATAAATTATTATTTACATATGTGAACCACCAACAGGGTTTTCTGCAGAGGTGATGAACCATCAGATTCAAATACAGGAGAGATTGATCCAAACCTGTGATCCAATTTCTCTGGGAGAACACTTTTCCTGCTTTCCTCCTTTTCATAAGCTCAGCAGCCCCCTTTGGAGCTGCTCCTGACTGCTCTCCCACTCTGCTTCTAACTCACATTTTCTGCTCAGCTCTGACTTCACCAAGAGTTTATATCCAAAATCCCTGGAAGTCAATCTGCATTAAAAAAAAAAAGTCTTTGTTTCCAAACACATTTAATGCTTTCTCATTTTTTTTTTTTGAGCAAAACCTAAATATCCCANAGTTTACATCCAAAATCCCTGGAAGTGAATCTGCATTAAAAAAAAAAGTCTTTGTTTCCAAACACATTTAATGCTTTCTCATTTTTTTTTTTTGAGCAAAACCTTAATATCCCACGAATTAACAAAACCTGCTCATGACCATAACAACATTTTCATGAGCATAACAACCTTCTGAGCACCCAGCTGACAAAGTGGTGGGTGCATTGCAGCATCCACTCGGCGTTTGGCCTGTGCCAAGCTGACATCTGGGCACATTTACCATCTCCAATGTCACCTCCCAGGAAAATACCAGTGGGGAAATCAAGCTGTGGCAGCATTTCCTTTCTGATGGGCACAAAAGCCAGACCCAGGAGGATGGAAGGGGTTCGGGTGTTTTGTGGCTTCCTTCCACATCCCCAGGATTATTGTCTCCAATATTTTAATTCAGCATTAAGGATGGCCTGATCTGCATATGGCTTCAATTACAAAACATATGCAAGCCAGACAGCCAGGGTGGCTTGACCTCTTCCATATGTGTAGGAAAACAAGCTCTGAGCAATCTGCTGACTGGGGATACTGTGATAAACAAACCAGAGCACAGGATGGCAGGAGATATTTCCTCCAAAACAGTATTGGGCTGTGATCTGCTGACTTCTGAAGATGATTAGCAATTTCTGCCTGCATCACTCATTTGCAACCTGCTGTTGTTGCTCCCCAGTGTGCTACTCTTGATATGTCCTGTCTCAGAAATTCCTAAAGCAGCCCCAAATTCTTCTTTGCATTCCCAGTTACCAATCCAGGGAACTCCACCGGCAAGGATGAAGCATTTGCTGTACATTTTAGTGCTCCTAATTCACCTTTCTCTGGGGTATCTAAGGGAGTTGTACATGTGCAATGTGCTCTTTAATAACCACAAACCTTGATTATCCATTTCTAAAACCTTGTGATCAATTAATCTTTGATATTTATAACAGCTTTGTATAAGAACCAACCATCCAATCCTAGAAAGCCTCATTTTCTCATTTTTTAAAGTATCTCTCAAAATGAATAAGGCAGAAATGCAAGATTACAGAGAAAAAGAGATTCAGTACTCAACACAAAATTAGAATTTGAATCAATGGTGAATTATAAAAAGTTCAGGGAACAAATGATAGACTGGTCTTGGAAATATTACATCAACACTGACCATTTCACTTGGGTCAGACATTTAACTTAGATCCCTGCAGAAGTGATAGTCCCACATAAAAACCTCACCAATCCTGCAGAAATGTTCCACATATTCATAACAATTCAGAGCAGCATATAGAAATTAAATTAGTAACAAGATTCGTTTGAATGGGCATTAATGAGAGTATGAAAAAAGTTCATTTATCTATTTGGATTGTGAATTTGCTGAAGGCTGCTCAAGCAACTCAGTCAACAGCAGTGACATGAATATGCATGTGCATGCTCAGATATTTGCATGCAGATGAATTTATCCCTGACAATAACTGATCACAGATAATTACTCAGGAATTCAGGCAGCTCATAGACACTGATAATGTAACACAGTGCAAATTGGAAGAGCAATTTTTTGGTAGGGAAAATGTCCTTTTTTTGAACTTTTCACTGAGCTCCTCCCTGTATTTCCTTGGCACAGACATTCTCTGTGGTATAGTGCTTGCTGCCATGAATTGCACGGGACAGATTTCAAATCAGGTTCATTTGAAAAGGGAAGAAGAGAACTGTTGCTTTCTGCAAGGGAAAGAAGATTTTGCAAATGAAACACACAATGAATAAAGGCAATATAATCCTTTCCAATGGGTAAAAAAAAGAGAAAAAAAAATAAAAGCTAATTTTAAATCTTCATAATATTGTTTATACCTAAATATTTGAAATACCATTTAAGAAATTATGCCATTATTTTTCATTAAAAGACTAAGAATTACCAGTGTATTTCATGTAGATCGTTAGAGAGAACAATTTCTTTGATGGTTAAGACCTTCAGCACTGGAATAAACCAAGAAAATATCTGTACATCACCGAGTTCTTGGGTTACCTTAAAGAAATTCAAATTTTATGTTAGTGTAATAACACTTTTTCCATTTAAAGGGGAGAGTTTATCTCTTCCTGCATTCGTGTGTATTACTCTTCCTTTTTGGTCTAAAAATAGACTCCTCTATCCTCTATAATCTAATATTCCCCTCCTATTTAACATAATTACCTAGGGCTGGATCAATATTCCATTAGCTGGCTGCAGTCAATGGGCTGTCCCTCAGTGCCTGGAGCATTCCAAGGGTTCAGGCACAGATGCTTTGGCATCCTCTGGAAGCAGCACCAAACACCCAGGGGAGCAGTGGCACTGGAATTCCCATGGGCTGCACCCCCTCCACTCCCACAGCCCTTCCTCCTCCTGGCTCCCAGGACACCTGCAACAGCTCTGGGGCCAGGGACAGCCCCTGTGGCTGTGCCTCCCCCCGAGGATGAGGAGATTTCCCCCAAAATGTCACTCTGGGACCTTCTCAGCACTTCTCAGCACCTCATGAACTCCCAGTTCCACTGATTTGACAAAACTCTCAAAACTTAGAGGTGGCTGTGAGGATGGACTGGGCAGCACAGCCACAGGAAACCTCAGGTGCCTTGACAATTCCTCCCATTGGGATGGTTCTCCCTCCCAAATAAATACTGGAATTCACTCAGCTTTGGTAAAGACCTTTCCTAAAGCTGCCAAGAGTATCAGCCTCAGCTGGGTAATGGATTTCAATTCTGCATTCAAATGGTTTATGCAGTAGTGTACAAATAATGTTGTTATGATGCAATAGACCCAAACCCTCTGCTGGTTTCTGACAGAAAGCACAAAGCCTTCAGTGCTCCCAGCCATGACTTTAGAAAACTAATATTTTCCTTTCATAAGCCCCACCTGATTTTTTTTTTTATTTATTTCCTTATTTCTGTGTTTGCAATAAAAGATCAGAGTGAAAGAGTTACCACTGGGCACCCCAGAATTTAGAATTTCAAATTACTCAGCTTAACTCCTCCAGGAAAGATTGGTGTTTTAGAGGTATTTTTATGAAACCAAAGCAGACTTTGCAACATCTGGATTTTTATGCTTTACTTGGAAAATGTTGGGCAAGATTTGCATGTATTTGATTAAAACAAATGTAGAAATCCAGCAACACATTTTATCATGAGTAAGAGATGACACAGGATGAAAAAATATTACAAGCATCCTTCTCTGTAACTCCTTTAGTGTAGAAAGAAAATGATGGAAAAGAAAATGTCAATGCTCTGCTGCACAATTTGTTCATGTGTCACTGCAAGGCTGTTCCATGCACTTCACATTGAGATTCTAGAAAAGCAATAATTCAGATAAATTAATTGGATATGTCAATTCTAATTGCTCCACAGAGGCTGGGTGAGCATCCTCAGGAGACCACAGGGGATCTCCACGTTGCTGCAGACAAATCAAGTATCCAAAAGTTGGCTGGTCTGAGGCTGGGGGCACAGGAGAGCTTACAGGGAGCAATTTAGGTTAAAATGAAGGTTAAAACATTAAAGTTGGCATTCCTGCTTTCTGCTCTCCACAGGTATTGGCAGGCTGGATTATTGTGCAGGAAAGGATGCCTGTGAAACTCAGAGAAACCAAAGAGAGGAAGCAATAAACAGTCCCTTAACAC
This sequence comes from Polioptila caerulea, assembly GCA_013397295.1. Classification (NCBI taxonomy): domain Eukaryota; kingdom Metazoa; phylum Chordata; class Aves; order Passeriformes; family Certhiidae; genus Polioptila; species Polioptila caerulea. Next base: position 174,069 of record VYXF01010898.1, read on the forward strand.
TGCATCAAGCCATGCTAGGGCAGCTGGTGTCAACAGAAACACCATGAAATGGAACTGAAAGGTTTTTCTTTTATCCCTGTGCAGAGAAAATGTCCATTTCTTTGTCCCCAGCAGTGACTGGCATCACCACCATCAGCCTTGGAGAAACCAGACACCCAGAAGGGCTGAAATTACAAACACAATCCCTGACTTCCAGCATCAAACCTCAAGAGAAATCAAAATTGTGCCAGAAATGAGTGTTCCATTAATGTCCCCTAAACCAGGGATAGGAGAATATACAGAAATTATAATATAATACTCTTCTATTATCCCAACATTAGTTGAAGTGAATTTCAGCCCACCTGCCCTGTCCTACACACGTGGTTTTTAACCCCAGCTCATTACCTACCTATTCATTTGCATAAATTTCTGCTCCTGCATTGGCCTAATGAGCAGCAATATAATTTAATTGCAATTATTATGAGGGGCTGTTCTCTGCCAGTGAGTGACAGGAACTCAGGGTATGGAAGGGAATGGAACGTTCAGGATCAGGATCCCTCTGAGCTTACCCAGACACAGAACCAACATGAAATACAGTAATGGATTATTATAAACGGATTCTTTCATAAATTTCTAAATGGAAATAAGTACATTTATTTCTCAGAAGCATGCAGGAGCTCCTGTAGGAGCCTATTCACCAGCCAAGCCTGCCATGGATTAGGATCCTCATTCTCACTGGTGCTTAAACAGATGCATTTTCAGAAGAAAATTACAAGCTTTGGAACAGTTTGAACAGGTTTAACAGTTTGAATAGAACATGTTTCTCCCTATTTTGTGAGAAAGAATTATTGTGTGACAAGAGGAAATCTCTCAACTATGTCATAAGACAGGAAAAACAGAAGTGTCTTTCCTCTCATTTGCCTGTTAACACTGTCTTGTCCCAGAGGCAAATCATGTGCATAAACTCAAGGAATTAGCAGCAGTCAACACAGCTAATCTGTATTTTTCCTGGTTTTTTTAACATAAAAAAAACCATAAGCAAGAAGAATGCAGAAATAGCCTGAAGTAATTGATCTGAATCTTGATAACCCAATGTCATGGTTTGTGGGCAAGAGTTAGGTGTGGTCTCCTGGATTTCAGCTGCCCTGCATTCCCCTTTGGACTGCGTGCAGGAGCTGAAATTCCAGTAAAGTGCAATAAATGAATCACATCCTCTCTCATATTCCACTTTATGCACCTTCTATCATGACAAGGGATGGCATTCTCCCTGGAACACCTGAACAGGGCCATTCCCAGTCTGTGCCTGGCCACAGGATGCACACACATCCCATAACCTGAGCCTTCATCAGGGGCTGTGTGCCCACGGCTGCTCAGCAGGGATGATAAATGCAGAGAGCATAAAGTTCTCTGGAGAGTCCAAGCCGAAGTTTCTAATGTATTTAACACACAAACACAAATCCAAAAGTACCTTTTTGCCCTAAATTCCTTTTGTAACAACCCTGTGCTTGCTTATCTCAGAAAGTTTTGCTTGCTGCACTTAAATGCCACCACTGCTGGTGCTGCTGCAGTACCCAAAATATTCCTGCTGTGTGTTACTGTGGAACAACTGGTGTGGAATCAGTGGTCCTTGAAGAGAACACTGAGAAGACATGAAGAAAAATTCCCCTTCATTTTGTTCTTTGCTTAGATCAACTCCCAGAGCTGCCTTTAGCGTGGTGATTTTAGAGAGTATTTCATTTTGGTGGTTACTCCACACAAATAATCTGTAATTATAGCCAAACTTTTCCAGCACACCTTAGCAAAACCATGAAATCTTTCTCTCTCCTCAGTAAGATAAAAAAGCCATGCACACACCTGTAAAATCTGAGGACTTCAGGCTACTCTGAATTATTTGTACCAACTTCATTATCTTCCTTCAATGTCCTCATCCTAACAGAAATCTGAAAACGCCAAAATTGCCAACAGACTTTTAAAAGGAAAAACCCAAACAATCCTTAAAATCAGGTTTTTTTCCAAGTTGCACGATTTGAAAGGCTAAGGAAGAATGAAGCTGCTAATTAGACTGATCAAAAGATGATACACATGTTCTAATATGTGCAATAATGAACCCACTCAGTTCAATAGTATTAATTCAATGTTTTGGCACAGCATAATAAATAACACTGGACTGCCAAAAGCTGAACTTCTTTTCCAGTTGAAGTTAATAAAGCTCTCTGGATGCAAACATGTTTGTGGAGACCAAAATAATCCATGTGCCAGGTTCCTCATTTCACTGAGGAGATGGAATAGCTCTTCATCTCTCACCAAGAGGGATGGCATTCCACTCCAAACAAATGAGATTTATTTCCATCTACTCAAGCATCAGTACATATATAAAATGGAGATTTAAGTCCAGAATCATTACCTTTGAATTACCCCTGAAATATGGGTGGAAAAGAAGTGTTTGTCACAGAGAATGACTTGTCAAAAGTGAGACTTGTTTACAAATCAGGTGAAGTAAGAAAAGTTACTTCCTAATATACCTGCAAACTAGGCAAATCAAAAAGTGTATTGGCAGAATGAAAAATTAAAAGGATCTCAAGAGAGATCATTGCAGGTGTGACCATTAAAATAGTATTAATTCAAGAAAAATTTCAATAATTTCAATTCAGAAGAACAGTGTTATCAATAGATACAGAGGCAGCTCTGAAAGACTTCACCTTCACCACTGTGTACTTCAAAATAAATCACTGCAAACTGCTTTCCACCTGACCAACAAATTCCTATTGCTGCTGTATTTTCTCAAGGAGGTGCCTAATAAAGAAATATGTTAGAAAAATTCTAGGGGAAAAAAAAAAGAATTGTTTGGTAGCTGTATCCCATACATTATTTTAAAAAACACAAACAACTAAATATAAAAATAAATAAAATTCCTGCATTTGTTGTAAACGTGTTGCCCATGGATGACTTGATATTTTTCTGGTGGAAAACCCACCCTGCCTGGACTGTGGCTTCACAGAAACTTCAGACAAAGTTTCTAATCTTTATTTCTCCTTGAAATTTCTCCACAGCACAAAGCCTTATTTCACAAGTTAAATGCCTGTGAATTAACAGTACTTTTAATTACTTGAGATACAATCTCTGTTGGAGCATTCTTTTCATTTCCCATTCATTTTTCATCCTTTCATTATCAGTCTTTCTTCCTGCTAGACTGTTTATATTTCAGTTCATGCAGGTTTTAACAATATACTGACTCCAATATTGTCCTAATTAAATTAAATTTACTTGCAGATTTGAGCAGCAACCCATGTTGACCTCAAAAATATTTCCTTTTCTTGCTTCCAATATACTTAACTCTCTATCAAAAAGTTCTTGTCCCCAGATCCTGCTACTTCTGCAGATTCAGCCTCTCTGCAACAAGTCCTTCAAAAGATATCCCAAATAATATTTCAACTTCAATAAAGTTACTGTCCAAATCCAAGTGGCCCACAATTTTTAGTCCTTAAATGTTATTTAGGTCACTTCAAATAAATAATTGCAGAGCAGTTTCTGACCACCCTAGCAAGAAAGGACTTTGATGTTCCAGGTTGGATTTTTTTTCCCCACAGCCATCATTCCCAATTTTCTTCATAATTAAAGCACAACTCAGAAATGTCTTTCCAGAATGGTCAAAGAACTGAAGCTGAAAGTAAAGCTCACCTGTGAGTTTGCATTTCAGAGCACAGGAATTCACCCCTCAGCAAGCCCAAGACAGTGCCTGTACTTTCCTTCCTACAGAGCAAGTTCCTCTCACCTTTTGCACTCTGATTTTACCCTTTCATGAAGGAGATTATTTTAACATTTGAAATTATTTAACTTTCAGGTAAAATACATACACTGCTCTATCACCATATTGCATGTGAGTATTGAATAATCTTATTATTCCCTTCTCGCATTTCTTATATTTATTTTCTTTCCCACTGCAAGTCATCTCCCAGTGTGGAACCTTTTCTAGCCAGGTTTCTCATGAATTTCCTATCTGATTCCAGCTTGCTTTCAGAAGAAAAGTGGATGTAAAAATCATATCAAGGACTGATGCACGACATAGCAAATCTTCCTTGCCTTTAATAATTTGCATTTGGAGCCTGGCTAATAGGTGGCTTGGGAATGGGAATAAAAACCAGGAGTTTCCTCCTTTAGTTTTGGTTTCTTCTTGCACTTAGAACATCCTTTACAGGTCAGCATTTGGTTCTGGGGGGGATTCTCCAGTGTGTGCATCCCTGGAACAGCAGCCAAGGCACCATTCTTGGTGTAACCCCACCAAACCCCCACTACTCATCCCTTAGACCCTTGGGAAAAGCACATTCCAGGGGCTGGAGCTCAGACAGTCAAATCTCCCTGGGTTTCCTGGAGCAGCAGAGCTGTTCTGCAGGTAAAGCCCTGCCCAAGGTGAATTCCTGACCCCCTCAGAGCTTTCCTGGGAGATTTCTCCAGCCCCAGGAGCTGCTCCTGCTCCCAACTTTGCACAGCCCACCCTGCTGGGATGCACTGCAGGTGCTGCTGCTGCTGCCAGCGAGAAATGGGGCATGGAATTGGGCAGTGCCCACTGCCAGCCAGAAATCAATCCAGAAATCCAGGCACAGGAAACAATCAGTGCTGACTGACAGGGCCCAGGCAGGGCTGGCAGGCAGGAAAAGCAGGGCAGGGGCAGAGCTATTATTTGTACAAACTTCATTATCTTCCTTCAGTGTCCTCATCCTAACAGAAATCTGAAAATGCCAAAATTGCCAACAGACTTTTAAAAGGAATAAAACCCAAAAAAACCCAAACCCAGACAATCCCTAAAATCGTTTCTTTTTCCAAGTTGCTTGATTTGAAAGGCTAAGGAAGAATGAAGCTGCTAATTAGACTGATCAAAAGATGATACACATGTTCTAATATGTGCAATAATGAACCCCAGAGGATCCAGGTTCCTCCTGGGTTCCCAATTCTGGGAACACACCAGGGTGGGCAGAGGGGGGGACAGAGCAAACTGCTGATGGTGCCTCCCCTCCACGGGTGGGCTTTTAAGACCAGGCTGTTGGAATTGGTGCTTCTCCATTCTTTTTTTCCCTAAAAAATGATGAAAATAAGATTCAAGTACTTATATTTATGAATTTATGAACAGAGTCTGTGCTCTACATCCTGTCCATACTTCCAACACACTCAGAGTGCATTAAAGGATTGAATCCTGACTGCCTGGGGCTCTGTTTTACCTGCCCATGAACTGTATCAAATTAGTTTGTAATGCAGTTTGGGGAATCAGGGCCAAAATTCTGTGTTCCTTAAGACATTCTGATGTCAATAATTTCCTTTATGTTAACTCCTGCTTAGTGGCATAAACAAAATAGTGATAATCTACAGTCCCTTTAAAAACTACATTTAATATTAGATAATTCCTTGGGGTTTTTTTAACTAGCTGTTCTAAAAATCCATATCATTGAGCAATTCCAAGCCACAATTTTTTCTGGTCACTTGGTCAGCAGTCAGAGGTTAGTGCAACAATCTATTAATTTCTTAAAAGTTAGCCCAGAATAAGAACACAACTGTGATATTTTAGAAATGTGTTTTAGCTCATAAAGGCAGCATCAGCCCTCCTCTCATTCAATTATTGCCATTATTTAAAATAATTAAAGCGAGATTCTTAATAATACTTTGCGATTACATGGATCCAAATCCTAATAAATGAGTATGGATTTAAAAGAGATATTTTACTGAGTCTGGTAGAACTTTTCTGTGATCCTGCAAGACTTGAAGAAGATGATGCCAAGGAGGAATGTCAGAGCAGGAGAACCCCCCCAGGAGCAGAGCTGCAGGCAGCAGGCTCGCCCAGCAGAAAGCACAAGAACAGGCAGGGAGAGAAACATTTAGAAGCAGGAAAAAAAAAGAAAAAGGCATTTTAGAGTCTGAGTAAGAAAGGAAAGGAAAGGGCTGAAAGGCAGGAGGCAAAACAAATGATACCAGGAGCTGGAAAACCCCCATGCTGCTTCAAAAAGGAAAAGTAAGGTCATGAGACAGCGCAGCGAGGGCTGCACTATTGACCAGCAGCAAGAGGCACATTTTCAGTGCTTGAAAAGAAAAAAAAAATTCACAATGAAAGAGTCAGCAGGGTCCTCCTTGGGGACACACTTGACTGCAGGGAGATGTTTTTCCAGAGGAAACTTCTGGGGCTGCTGTTCCCGAGGAGTGTCTGGGCACAGACACTGTGTGGGTGACACAGCGTGACACCAGGGGCTGTGCTCGATCCCTAGGTGGGGAGCACCAGGTTTCCAGGGAAAAACTTGGGAGTTTGTGATGCCTGGAGAGGCTCCCTGGAACAGGGGCGGGACAGGTTAAAGGAATAAAGCAGGGATTTATTAAAAGGCTTTCAAAGGATGCACCTTGGGCAGTACAAGAGCCTGGCCATGCCTACACCCAACATGGAACCTGAGTCAGGAGTTCTCACACTTTTATAAGTTTTGGCCCATTTCCACATGGGAGTTCATTGTCCCAATTCCAGCTCCAGGTTATGCAATCTCACCCTCCCAGGTTGCTGGAATTACGTTAATTCACCACATTTTACTAGCTGGTAAGAATAAAATAGCAGAGGAAAAAACAATTTTTGGCTATCAAATACTTTTTTAAGAGGTTAACTGAAGCAGTAACTTAGCAATTAATAATATGAACAAATAATGTCCTTCCAAATGCTGCAGGTTGCTGAAAAAACCCAAACCCAACTTTTTAGTCGACACACGTGTCTGTCGTTTACATAAAGTCAATTTTACCACTTCAGTCTCATCTCAAAGCTCATTTTAAACTATCTTCCAGTCTAATTAGCATTACCTTCTGGCTGTGGGGTACCTTCCTTTGGAATTCTGGCGTGGTTAAACCGCTCAGGTCTGCTTGGTTCAGCGCAGTGTGGCAAATGTCAGTGAAATACGAGGGCATATGGCACATAATTACAGAACCATATGGATGCCAGGAGAGCTAGTCAACAGCATTTGAATGCAGGGCCGAGAAAGTCAGAGGAAAAGCAATCAAAGACCATCACACATAATCATTAAATGGATAAATATAGTTTCTGTGCAGCTGAGAGAAGCCAGGACATGTCTGGCCTTTGTTGAAGCAAAGCCGCGGCGGCTGCCGGAGCGTGGGGCCGCGGAGGAATCTCCACATTATTTTTGGTTTGGTTTGTGAATTTCTAAATGCTGCTGAGGGAGGTGAGTGATGCAAGGAATCACTTACCAGTGCACAGAGCAGATCAACTGCTTCCAGGATCAGCTCCTGGTGGCCGATGCGAGTCACTCCCAGCTCCTCCAGCTCCTGGTGGGTGATGTGCAGCAGCTGCTCCCCGTTGATCTTCTCTCTCTCGAAGTTTTTGATGTATTGTTGGAGGCAATCATCGAGGCCTGATTGGAAAAGCCAACAGCACAGATTCAGAGAGCAGAGAAAAACCCAATCAAACAGTCCTGCAGCTCACAAATATAGAAATTTCTTGGGAATGAAGGCGTCCTTCCCTGTTTGGAGCTATTATGGAAAACGTGCAATGAAAATTATGATTTAACTTACATAATACTTGCTGCTAAAGAGAGAAATCTGTATTACTGATGTTATTTTCAATGTTCTTAAACATTTTAATGGCAATTCTAAACCTTCATGGACACGAGGGAAGGACAGAGTGTGACATTATAAAAAACATTTTCTCGTGATGTCACAAAGACCTAAATATAAGTTTATCTTATGATTAGGAACAAATTCTTCCTGTAACTCTTCCAGGACTCTTCAAGGTCATAGAGTTTGACTGTCCCTGATCAGTAAGAGTTTTTCAGGCTCAGTAACCACCCACACTCACTCTGCTACAGCCACTGTCAGTTCTCATCCCAGATTATCCGGATTTCTGAATCCAAACAACACAAAAATGGCTTTGTTACAACACCTCCACCTAAGAATACAATTTTACCCGTACACAAGGAATTGTTCCATTTCATCCTGAAACTTGATAGGATGAGAATAACAGATTATTCTGTTTCTCAGACCAGACAAGAAACTGATTAACGACACTGAAAGATATTTTCTTCCTCCAAATGTGTTTCTGAACCCACACATGCCTTGAATTTCCAGACAGAACCAGGAGTTGAACACAGGGATCTACTACTGAAAGCTTTGTGAGGTCTCTCAGAGGTCCTTCAAGGACTGTCAGATCCAACAGAAACCTGATGTACACATGATTTTCTAGGACCTCCAAAATGCACCTTCAATAACTTCACCTACCAAGTGAAGTACAACACTGATTCTCAGTGATTTGCCCTGCAGTGATGCAAGTGAATGCAAGACCCATAAAATTACAGAGATCCAGAAACCACAGAAATAACCAACTTGGGCATTTGTGACAGAGCTTTGAGATATAATTTCTGCACACAGCCATTATCAAATGGACATCAAGCTTGCAGAGCACCTGAGAAAAAGAGTTCGGACACCTTCTATGGGTGTCACCACTTTCCACCTCAATTAACACAAGTCAGAGGGGACAAAAGGGCTGTGATGATACAAGAATGGAATGGAACAAACCAATGTGTTTGTGCTCAGTCCCTAAATACAAGGGGATACTTGGCAGTTTCATTTAATTAACTCTTATGTTAACAGGATCCAATTACGTACTCTGTAAACTGATAGTCCTAAGTTATGTTCTAGATAAAACTCATTTACCAAGTAAAGGGCACAGCTTTACATTCACTTACACCCATGTCCCATGCAAAGCTAGTACAGTGATAAAAATATCATATTTTATGGTGTAATTCAAAAGTATGGGGTAGTTTGGGGGATTTTTTTTAAAGCTCAACTCAGCTGTCTGTGACTAATATCCAAACCTTTTCTCCATTCTAGAATGGTCTGCAAATATGAAACAGCTTCCCTGCATCTGTTCATTATTTTTAATGATCTCATGAATGGTTTTACATAAGCATAGTTCAGTTCAATTGGCTGAGAACTGGTCACTGCAAATTCTCTGTTTATTATTTAACATTTTAAACTCCAAGCTGTTGCACATTTCTCTTCCTGCTTGCTCAAGAACAATTCTTAAAACCATTTTAGAGCAAAAATTCCAAATCCCACACCTCCCAGATTTGTTTTTACTGCTCATTGCCCCAAAAACCCAGAAAAAGTCACAAAACTGCTACTAGGTATTAAATTATTTTTAACAAAAGCAAATTAATTAAAAAATTTAGACTCAGTGGCCACAATAAGCATTTGCAGCATTAAGAGAGATTTAGGAAAACCAGACTGCATGTGAGAAGTGTGCAGTCAGATGTATTAAACCTGCCTTTGTGCCAGGGAGAATGTATGACAGCAGAGCAAAATATCAAATTTGTATTATTTGTGCTGCTCTGTAATAGCTCCCCAGGGCACCTTTACAAGGCATTTACTTACTGGTGCAAACAGTGTGGCAGTTGACAAGAGAATATAGAAATATATCATTAAAGGGCCAGGCTGTCTCACAGAATGACAGCACTTAATAAATACACACCAAAAAAGAGAGATCTGCCCATTGCTCTCTGCTTCTCTGTCTCTCTGGGAGCCAGGTACTGAAATGTGGAACATTCCAAAGCAGGAATTCAGCTTCAGCAACATCTTTATTGTCAGGGCTCCGATTGTTCTTACATGAAAATATCCAAGATGAAATTAGAAAGGGTACAGAACGAGCTCATGTTGACTCACCCAAACCAAATGAAATATTTATTTCCTCAAGCCACTCAGGTCTCATTAGTGCTCTTCATGCATTTCCCCCCAATATCATTTCTGTTTACAGATAAATATTAGAGCAGTTCAGATTCATAACTACAAAGGAGGAAGGGGCCTTAGTTCTGCTTAGATGTGGGTAAATAAAATTAACCCACTCTTCCCAAGATACACAACATCAGTGGCAGGCAAGAAACACAGAAATTTGTGTGTTTGAGCATCTCCTTCAGAGTGCAATAAAATGATTGAAGGAAAATTGTTTAAACATGGATATTTTACTCTAAAGCCAAGGCTTGATGTGCATAATGAGAAAATTACAGTTGGGGGTTGGAGGATTTTTATTTCTCCAACCCAGCTGGGCTCAAGGAGTTAACTCACTTGAACACAAAATCAATGAGGGTGGAAGACATTTCGTAATATCTCAGTGTTATTTGAGGGGACAATCCAGGAAAAAGGAGCTATCCATCAGCCCAAGTGCTGACTGAGCCAGCTGGGAAGCAGCTCTGGCTGAACTGGGCATTATAAATTGTATAAACCCTTGTGCTCAGAAAACGGCCTGGTAGAGGGAAATCAGGGGAAACATCCCATAAACCACATCCCCCTGGAAACTCTGACATTTTCCTGCTGTGTGGTTGGGCTCCATGATGTCAAAGGTGTTTTCCAACCTAAATAGTCCATGACCCCATATTCTCTCTTTCCATTTTGAAGTTTAAAAAAAAAAAATCATATTGAATCCACATGGGCTAGGAAAACTTTATCTCCATATTGAAAGAGCAGAGGAAAAGGAAGCAATTCTGGTTTGTTGGCTGCAAACTGTGATTTTGCAAATTGAGCATCTAAAGTCAAAGCAACATTAATAAAAAGGAGGTAGAAAACAGAAAATTGTTAGGGAGAAAGGGCAGGGAAAGAAGAGTCAGTCAGCTTGAAAATGTTTCTTTTTAGAAATGTATAATTAAGAAAAAAAAAGAATAATTAAAACAGCAAAACAAAGCAAAATCTTTAAAATAGCTCTAATTCAGATTTAAGTAGTAACTCAGAGGAAACACTACAGAAGAGATGTCACATATTGTGGGCAATAAGGGTCACTGAGATTAAAATGAATCTTCCCATCTGTGTCAACAAATGGCAGGTTTGGTTTCCATTAAAAGCACAAACATTGTTGCCATGTTATGTAAACATCCGTCCCATCCCCTCTGCCACTGGACAGAGGTATTGGAAATATTACCATTATTGAAAAAATGACTATAAAATGTGTGAAGGGAAAGCCCCAGTTGTTGCCTTTTTGGCAGGAATGGTGCAGCCAGGGCAGCTCTCACAGCAGAACTGCAGGAGCAATAACTCTCTCAAATGTGATCCATCCCAGAAGGAATTCCTAAGTTTAAAATCTGTAATTTCCACTTTTTCATTGATCTCTCCATCACTTACTTCTCCTTTTTCCCACATTTTAATGGATTTTTGCTGCTTACTGAAAAATCACGCTGGTTTTGTAATCCCTCCTAAAAAAATTCCTGCCCAAATGATGGGCTTGTTGCTGCTCCATGAGAATTCCAAGGGGAAAAATCCACCCAGCAAGGTCTGGCTGTGAGGAGGAGGGGTCAGGGGCAGGGCAGGGCAGGTCCCTGCATCCCACAGACACTGCAGCTCCCACAGGGGCACCCCCTGACAGGGGACAGGATGTTTTGCAGCCCCTCTGGTAGGAAAATGTGGCATTCTCCCAGGTTTTAGGGTAAAAAGAAGGAAATCAGCTCAGTGGGAATGCACTGAGCACTCCTGGCTTCAGCACTGCTGCAAGAGGGGTGAGACCTGCTGGTAAAATCTCTCTGATTGAGGGTCTGACAAAGCATTCAGTGTTTTTCCTGATTAAGATCATATTTAGGAATGAAAAGCACACAGCACAACACTGAACTCCCAGTTACACAAAGGCCTCTACACAACAAAGAATCTGAGGTCCAAGTGTCTCTGAGACCTCGATCCAAAGGACAAAAGCTGAAAGTCGATGGGATGATCTGTTTGCTCAGAAGAATTACACTTTGGCCTGCCAAGACAAATTAATAACCAATTAATGTGCCTCATTTGACTAATAAAAGCTGTAAAACAACAACTATGTCTGCTCTTGCAGAATGGTGACTTGTGAAAAATCCACAGATCAAAGTGAGACAGCGACAAATGTCAACTTTCAAATGTTGTTGTGCTGTTGTTTCTGGTCTTGCAAGTCCAGAAAATCAGCTCTTCACTCATAGGAAATATAAAATATCTCACTACTGTGCGGGAAATTCTCTGATTAATTGGGGAAGGCAGCACAAACTTCTGCTCCTGTCACAACCTACAGTTTATATATGCAGATCTGCTTAAATATATCCAACATTTAACAGCATTCACAGGCTCAGTCCCAGAGTAATTTTCACAGAAAGCAAAAAAAGCTGGGTTTGGTGGGGTTTTTTTTTGAAGAACAAGGGATATTTTCCTTATAAAGCAATATTTAGCAGCCACCTAGAAAGATCTGGAAGGAATTGACTGAGACTGAGAGACTGGAGAGAATTCATGCCTTTTCCTAAATGCAATTTTATTGAATACACACATCAATTCAACCGTGTTCTTGATCAAAACCCCTTTGATTTATTTCCCTGGGCTCAGGCACAGTGGAGCCTTTCCAATTCTTATGTAACTTGTAACAAGGAAAATCATCAGGTGGGTATTTTTGCCAGTGACGTTCAAAAGCTTTTTAAGAATTATTCAGTCCAAATAAAGAAAAGGCATAATCCTCGGGGCCATGTTCACACTAAGCTGACTCTCAAATACCAGATATTTGTTCTTAAGCTGTTCAGGAGGAAAAATCAAAACTATTTAGAGTGTCAAGAGAAAAGGATCTTCATAGCACCACGATTCAGAAAGAGACAGATGGAACATGTTTGAAAACACTGAAAAGCACCAGACTTGGAATATTTCCTCAGCTTTCCTAAACTTCAGAGTACATTTGAAATCTAAAGATTGCAGTACTTTGCATCTTTAAGCCTACATGCCACAAACCTGACCTAGAGAAATACAGTAGAATTTCACAGGAAAGTACTTTTAAAATTCCAAGATATGGCAGAAATTCACAAACACGGAAAAGGAAAAAAAAGTTCCAATTATTCTGGAAAAAAAAAAAAAAATCCCTGAATTCTGGCTTTATCTGACCTTTGAATGCTTGACTGTGCAAGTAGAATGTGTTTAAATGTTGCTTCCCGGCTGAGTTTCCTCTGCGTCACTCCGATATTCACAGGGATACAGATGGATGTTTTAGATGCAAATACAGGCAGACTTGTGCTGCTTGAATTTACAGATCCTCATCTGCATGAACAGGAACTGGGGCGGGATGAGCACTCTGAATTAATGCTTCCCAGGCACCAACCAACACCAGAAATGTTGGCTTCCATTCCAGGCTGCAGCGTGGGTGGGCAAAAACTCCTCCACTGGTGTCAGGGCACTGCTCAAGGCTGGCCAGTCCAGGGGGTACTTGCCTTGCTCCATTCCTCTCTCCTGAGGGTGCCAGGGTCCACAGGATCACGGGTCCTGCCCTGTCAAAGCCCTCTGCAGACACTCTCAGCTCCAGGATCCAGCTGGGCTCTCAACAGCTGCAGCAGTTCTGTGTTTCTGGCCCTTCACTCCAAGGGCTCCCTGCTCCTCATCCTCCCCATCCTCATCCTGCAGCTGGCCCTGCCTCAACAGTGCCAGCCACAAGAATCCTCTCCCCCTCTTACCACAGAATTCTGGGGATTTTTCCCCTAAAAACCCCTGTATATCTTCAACTCCCTTCAACTTCCACTTCCCTATATCCCATTTTTTCGTGTTCCACGCCGCCTCTATTCTTTTATTTTCTATGTGTGAAAAAATAAGAGCTCATCAGCTCTGCCTCCTCTGTAACCAGCAGGGAAGCAGATTTGGGAGAGCACAAGCTGGAAACTTCCAACCTTGCTTCTCTTCTCTCCCCAGAACAGGTCAGAGCTTCACTCCCAGATCCCACTCACAAAAGGACAAACTCCTCAGGGAACAGAAAAATCCACTGCAAGTTCCTAAGTGCCCTCGTTATTCCCCTCCAAAGTGTCCTCCTCCAAATCAGGACAGACATCACTGTCCCCTCACTACAGTGCATGTCAGAGACACAGACCAGCCCCCAAATTCTACCCCATAAGCAAAACCAGTGGGAATACTACTTCACCACTGTAACTTCATTATTTTAATTTTAGTATGGCTAAAGCAAGGGGTTTTCCCATAATCTCAGTGCCTATAAGTCCAAGTTCTTTCCAGCAGCAATTTTCCAAGATAATTGCCTTATTGAGACAAAACCTGGGCTCAAATTATCAATATTTTAAGAGTTCACAGCAGCTGAGAAGGTTCTGTAAGGGGATGTGTCAAGGAATATTAATAGCAAACGAACAAACTGCTGAACTAATAAAATTTGATTTAATGATATGCCATCACCCTTAAATTGACATTCATATATGTGAAGTAAATGACTCAATATAGCTCTGCCTTCATTACCTATGAATGAATAATAGGAAGTGAGGCCATTCTAACTTTGTCCTCAACATTTGACAGGTGTCGTGGGGCTGTGGGATTGCCATGGCAGCAATAAACAACATTTTCAGGAAGCTTGCTAGAACTAGATCTGACCACAAAGAGGTCTCTGGAAGAGAAGTGATGTGCAGAGAGGATGGATCCCATTGTCAGGCCCAAGTGTGTGATCCTCGCTGCCACATTTCCCAGCAGTTTAACCTCGAGATGTGTCACTGATGCTGTTACTGACCAACTTCCCATAAAAGTGACAAAACCCAGAGGCACCTTAATTAGCTCTGTGTGCTAAAGAAAATCTACATCTTCCCTCAGCCTCATTAATTTTCTCCCTGATGAAGGTATAACCCCCCAGTCATTCCTGAAGCAGCATGGCTGAGGGATGACCTGGAAGTGCTCACAAGCCTCCAGGTTCAGACCTCCCATGTAATTGATGAAATTATTCCACATTCCAGTGTCTGAGCTGAGGACACTGGGACCCTGAATTTGTTACACTTATTTTAAAAGAGAAATGCTTTGGCCCAGAGCAAGGCAAGTGCTTCTATTTCCTGCACTGGATTGTGTAAACACAGCTTTATTTTTTTAAGACAGAGTTTGATGGGAGCCTGTCCTGACAGAAGTGCTGGTTCCAGCACAGACATGCTGGAATACACCTCAAAATTTAACAAAACTTTTAGAACCAACTAAAAAGAGAATACAAAATATTATTTGTCTTGTGAATCTATCTAGAAGAATCTTCATGATTTATTCTCAAACCAAGATGCAGAATTAGCACAATTAAATTCCTAAATCTCTTCTCTCTGTGTTGGAATAATTCAGGTGATAACAAACATCTCTGGGATCAGTAAGAACACTGAGAAGAAATAACATCCACCCTTTATACGTGAGGGATAAGTAGGGAATTGATGTGATCAGGGTTCACATTCCTCCTTTTTGCAGCAAATGCCAAAGGTTGTGCCCTCCTCTGCCCAGGTTGGAGGGCAAGGGCAGAGACTTTTCCAGTTCTCTGCTTCCCAGACTGTTTTTGCAGTAACCATTAATTTGCTGCCAAAGGTGGCAGGGGGAAAAACCTCTCACTGTAACAAAACCCAACAAAAACCCCAAACCCACCAGGAAAAAGGAACTATTCTTAGGCAGAAAGCAGAACATGAGGGAATCAATATTTCCCTCACTAGAGCCTGAGCACACTGAGGTGAGTTTATTTCACACAGTTTCCATTTCAGAAAGGTTAACAAGTCTAATAAGGAAGGAGCAGCATTAACCATGTCTCCTCTACAAGCACTGATCTTAAAAGCAAAAGTACAAGAACAAATAAATACAACTGAAAGCTCCTTCCTCCACACTTCTGAGGATTTATCTGCCCTGTACTCTGCACAGGAAAGTCTTAATCATAGATTGACCTTCAAAAAACTACTTTGGTATCACACAAAATCAAACAAAGCCCTCATGCCAAGGAAGTTCTCTTACAAGTGCTACAGGGATATGTCCCATTTGTCCCTGTCTTAAATGTGAAGAAAAAAATTACTGAAGAGTGAGATAACAAGCCTGTCTGAGCTAATCAATAGAGAGGAAGTAACTTGTCAGACAAAACTCATGTAATAGCAAGACAGACAATTTAAAGTTCTGTGAAATGAGTCCTGCCCTAAAAGCGTCTCTGCTCACTTTGCAACAGGGCTGCACATTAAATTCAGTTCATCATCATATCAAACCCCATCCAGGCACCTCAGAACAGGGACTTCCCAGCCAGAATATGTCTAAGAAATCGAAATTTTCTGAGCCACGTCTCCAACTGCAGACTGTTCTCCATCAACCCAACTGGTGTGGGACAGGCAGAGCCCCCAGGTCACATCCTCCCCCCACGGGTGCTAACACTTGCAAAGCTGAGGGGAATAAAGGGCTGACAGAGGAGAACCAAACAAAAAGTGCTACAGATGTTTCAGTGCCAAAATACATTAATTCATGTTTTGACTTCACTGACATATTTTACTAAAAATCCCAGATATCAAAAGAACAGCCAAATCCAGTGTAGGCGTTTGGAGTGAAAAGCCCAAACAAATCAGATTTCTGCTCAACCCAATTTCTTCAGCAGCTACGAGTCCATGACCTAATTCATGAGTCAGAGTTTAGACACCTGCAAGATGCAGGCTCCCAAAGTAGAAGGTGGCCTTGGCAGTTCCTCACTCAGCTCTTCACAGAGAGGCCAAAAATCAGATTGCTGCAAGAAATAAAGAAAAGGGGGAGCATTTGATCTTTTCTCAGGGCTATTCAGAAGCTTTGGTGATGGCTCCTGGTGGCAACCACTCAGCAAAGGCTGTGGATCAGTCGATCTGAGGATTCACTCACATCCCTCCTGTTCCTTTTTTTCCAAGGATGCCACTCAGAGCCCTGCAGCTCCTGTTTAGTCATCCTGTTGACTCTGTAGATCTGAATGATCTCAAATGAGGCTCTTTCCTTAAGCAGTTTGGAGGAATTAGCTCTAGCAATCAGTGGGGAGCTCAGTTAAAAGTCAGGTGGTTGGCAGGAATTGTCAATTAAGGCAATTCCCAAACCAGGAATCCATATTTTTGTCAAGACAAACTATATGGAACTAACAAAAGCAGGCAAATGGGAAGAAATCACAGAAGAAAGACTCATCAGTCTGTAAATCCTCCTGAGGAAGCTTTTCCCTTTCCTTACATTTCCCTCTTTTTATTCCATGTTTCTGTTCCATGTTCATACCAGCCAAATTTATAAAGGTTGTTATTGAACAAAATGAGAGCTGGAAATTTTTATTCAGTACCACTTTTCATGCAGTGTCAGATTAAGATAGATTAAGTCTCTGGATTCAACTACATGATGAAAGATATTACTACATCTTAAATCACTATTATTATGTGTTTTAATTCTGAATTCTAAATGTTTTGCTATTTGATCTGGACATAGTTTATCCAAGATTAAATAGTTCTGTAAAATAACACGAAACAAGCAAGAATCTTATCATGTCTAAAGAATTATATAGCCTAAAGTCCATGAATAAAATATGATTACAACTCAATGTATAAGAAAAATCCATCCAGCAAAGCAATAATTCAGTACAAAAAAAAAAAGGAAAAATCAAGAGATTACAAAACATTTCAAAGCCATAGGATGTCACTCACTCATATGCTTGAAATAGGACTTTTTAAAATGCCTAAGGTGATTAAATCTTTGACATGACAGCATGAAAAAAGGGACGTAGGGCAGGCCTAGTGCTTGAATTCCAATCTCTCTGACAAGGAAGCACCAGGCTGGAAGAACTGCAGAGTTCCCAGCTACCATTCCCAGTTATTTTTATGCTCTGCACAGGTAAATAGTTAAAGCTTTTCTTTCAAATCATCAGACAAGAGATAACCAATTGTAACATGTCAGTGTACATGCTGTCCATAAACCCTCTAAATAGAGCTGCTGGTGAAAAGGCAAACGTAATAACTGCAAAAATACTCCATTGAGCAGGATAAATCAATTCTGTGTCAGCAAAAGTAGCACATTATGAGATAATGTTTCTGGGGACATTCCCCATGGCTTCTTTTGCACTTCCCTCACAGCCATTCCCAGTAAAGTCTCAAAAAAGGGATTTCTCCTCTGGTTTGTTTTTCATACAAGCCAGAGAACAGAACAGAAGGACAGGAGAGGTGAGCTGGCTCCTTAAGCTCACTGAGCAAGAGGTTTGATTTAACAGGATCAAGCAAAGTGTAGCACAGAAACATTGAGTTACTGGGAAAGGTAAGTACACAAACTGCAGGCTCCTGTATAAAAGAGTTGTGATGAGAAAAAAGCAGGAAAACCAAGATTGAGATAGTCCAGAAAGGTCAGAAACAGAACTTTCATATTTATGAAACAATTTTTCTTGAACTCATTGCCTGATTAGCTTTTTCTAAGCTGCCATTTTCCTGAACTTTTAGAAATATCACACGAAACAAAGACAGTTTCATCCTAAGAAATGAAGATATTATTAATTTCTCCATTAAAATGCATTGTGCCACCTATTGCTGCAATTTCTTCTTCCTGGAACACTACTTGGTAAATTAAAATGTAAATCTGGCCGCTTCAATCACTCTCAGCACATATGGAAACACTCAGTGCATCCAGGATCCACCAGGCTTTCTATCCAACATTTAAATATTAGGAAAAGCAAAAAGGAACCTTGAAAAAAAAAAAAAACCCAAAAAACCCAAACTTGAGAAGTTCTTCTGTGAGGGTTAGAGCAGCTGTAATTTCTAAAGGAAGTGCTGGTGTTTATAACCAAGGGTTCCATCCCACAGCAGTGCAGGGGCTGCACCCAGGGCAGCTCTGGGCTCCTCCCTGGGGTCTCTGCACTGACCCACCCCAAGGGCAGCAAGGGGCAGATGTAGCTGGGGTGCTGAGCCCACAGACAGCATCATTCTGGCCACCCCTGATGCCTTAAAACTTCAGCTTTTCTGATTTTCATATATCTGTAATCCTGCAGTTCTTTAGTGTATAACTCCAAACTGCACACCCAGTGTGAGCTGCTGCTCTCCCATTTTGGGCACACTCAAAATTCCTCCCCAGGCCTTGTAATCAAGGATTGCTGCCTCAGGCCCTGAGAAATGGAAACCAAAGTGACTTGGAGGAACAAACTTGGGGTCAATGACTTCATTCCTTGAAGCTGTAAATGGAAGATTAACCCCCAATACGCAAATGGACCAAACTTATAAAAGTGTGAAAACCTCTGACCCATCATCCATTTTTGGGTGCAGCCCCTGGGAGGGCTCCATCTGCCCTCAATGTAGGCCCTTCAACAAATACAGCTGCTCTTCATTCCCTGAATTCTGCCTGGCCTCTGCTCTTAGGTGGCCCCAAAAGGATCCCCCAGTGCTGGGCGGATTTTGGGAGCGCAGAGCCACGGTGATGGTGCCATGGCATGAGAGGATTCCACTCCTGGCTCCAGCTCCTGCTGGAATTGTGTGAATTTCGGGGCACATCTGCGAGCCAAACACCCCATCCCACCCAACCCCAGCTCCAGGCATTCCCAACCTCAGCCCAGAATGCAAAACCACAGGGAAAGAATTATGGAGATGGATTCACTCGTGTGAAATCATTTCAGCTTGCATTAATCACATTGCACAATCTTAATTGGTCTCCTGTAAAAATTAAAGGTTAAGTGCATTATTTCCCTGAAGTGAGAACAAACTATTGATTACCTTCAATCTGGAAATTAATTCAGTTACTTTATATGTTTTACATATATTAAGATTCCTCCTTTAAAAGCTTTGAAGAGATCTACTTTAGATAAGACATCTCTACCATCATATCCCTCCCTAGTTCATGGCCTCTGTAATTAAGAATTAAAAGGACTTCAGAAACAAAAAGTTGTCAGTTTTATCTTAAACACAGCAGCTGTTTAAGATTGAATTTGGACTTTTCCTTTACTATCCTTTTGTCAATAACAAATTACATTCTCAAATGTAGTTTAAGTAACTTGACAATGTGGGTGAATTGACAATACCATTCAATGTTTCTTTTCCCTAAAAATATATCAGTGGGATTGGAAAAATTCAAATTATGACCTTTGACACACATCTAACCATGTTGTTTGTTCCCTCTCAGCAATTTGCAGATTCTAACTTAAAAAAAAAAAAAAAAAAAAATCAGGTGCTTGCAAATATGCTAAAAGTCATTTACAAAACTTGAATGTCCTTGACTTACTTTAGTCATTTTCAGGGACAGAATGAAAAATTAGTATTTCCTCTAGAGGGCTTCAGGATCTGCATTATTCCCCAAGTTGAAGTGATACTGCTCTGAGTGGCTGCACTAGGGAGGGTCAGAGAGGCTCCTTGCTGTTCTGATTCCTCCTGCTTTGGGCAAAAATCCTCACAACCAGTGGAGTGCAGAGGTCAGACCCTGATGCTCTTACCCTGATTTGTATCTCCACTTCCCAGTGCTGCTGTGAGAATCCAGAACTGATGGCTATGTGATTGTTTTTACTAGAAATGCTGAAGTTAATCAATTTGCACTTTGTTTTCTTGCAATTTTGCTCCTTATGAGAACCAGTACTTTCTTTAAAGCCTTAGTGCCATACTAACATGAATTCAAAATTTAACAGAACTATCTAAAGCAATGCAAATATGAAAACTCATACACCAAATATGATATGATGATATCATGTCATAATTGATTGATGATATGATGTCATAATTTTTTTTCTAAGACTGTATTGTGATAATCCTGCTAACCAAGTTTCTGATGCAGAATTTATATACTAATATAAAATTTAATTCAAATTCAGGACTTCAAACCTAATCACTTTAGCATCTCCATGTCTGCCACCAGAAATCCTAGGCTTGGTCAGCCAAGATATTGTGTCCTACATTCTGTCATTTTCCTCTGTTTTTGTGCAAAACTTTGTACTTTCTATGCCTACCTTACTCCACTGTTCCTCACTGCCTCTCAGTATCTCCTCCTTTTCAGGTGAAATCCTTGACAGTTACAGGAAATCTCTTTGAGATGCATCTCAGGAAGTCCTTGGACAGTGCTTTCAGGCACAGGGGGGATTTTTGGGGATGGGTCCTGTGCAGGGCCAGGAGTTGGACTTGCTGATCCTAATGGGTCCCTTCCAACTTGTCATATTCTGTGATTGTTGAATTTCATAACTGAAACAGCTGCCAGCCTGTACAACTCTCCAAACCAAGCACATTTTCTTTTAAAATAGAAGTTTAATTAGATTTATCTCCTGTTTGATGTTTGTCAGATAATTGGAATCCGTGGAAATCATAACTGGAACTAAAGTTCCCACCCAAAGATCTCCCCCTTCCATGGAAAAGACCAGTGGACACAAAGATATCTGAAAAATACCTTTTTTCTGAATCCTGCTGTGATTGTGGAGGGTCCTATCCTGGGTTCCAGCCATTATTTAACACAGGAATCACTGCAGCGATGATTTGTGAGAGTGTGGCCTTGATCCAGCCAAGAACTGAAGTGCCTGCCTCACTTCCCTGTGAAATGCTAATCCTGCAATTGATTTCACGGGAATATTCACGATTCAAATCAAACTTAAGTGCTCTGCTGGAGCCTGGCCAGAGCAGGCTGAGCAGTGCAGGGCTGAGCCCAGGCTGGCCAAAGCTTTGGAGATGGTCCCATCCAATTTCACAGATGGAAATTCACGTCTCAGGGAGGACATCCCACAGGGAATTTATTCTTCCCTTAGAGCCTCCCCCATTTTGAAAAATCCCCTTCAGGAATTGATGTCTCCCCTGATACTTCCTGGTACACATGAGTGCCAATTTCCTCAGTAAAGACAATTTTTGGTGGTGTTTTTACAACCCCCAAGAACTGACCAGCACAACCTTCTCAATGATTTTCCACTATAGGAACTTGATGTGCTGTGAATTAACCCCTGATTGTAAAGAATCTGCATTCCTTGCAATTCTGGTAGGCTGTTGGTTAAAGAAAGACAAACACTAAAGAAAATTTCATATTCCATCTCATTCTATTCATTGTCTTCCTCTGTCATAACCTTTGGATAGTACTTGGAGAAATTTGTTACAAAACCCTTGAAAATTGTCCATAAATATTAGTTTGCTCAGAAAAATAGTGCATAACCTTTTAGGAACTCAAAGTCATGGCTTTTCAGTGGACTGAGAGAAAAAAAAAAAAACCACCAGGGGATGAAAATATGAGAACAGTGGTCACATTTCAAAGGGAAGTTACTGACCACAAAGAAATGATGAGAAAAAAATTCCTCCACACCATGACTGATGGTTGGGTCAGTCCTGGAGACCTGGAGCCAGTGAGGAGCCAAGAGAGGTGGAAGTGTCCTGCTGGGAACTTTTCAGCCCAGGGACAGGAATGTGAGACAGAGACATGAAAAAAATTCCTATTTCCATTTTTCCTGGACAAGTCTGTCTCAGCAAGGTCAGGTTGGTAAATACCCCGAGTCTGAACTGAAATCAAAGAGATTTGGCTCTACATATGGAAAGACAAAAGGTCAAAAACAAGTCTCTTTTTCCAGGATTGAAGGAAAAATCCTTGGAGACCTGACTGCTAACAGATGGTACCTCGATGGATGTGCTTTTGATCAATTTTATGATTAAACACCTTCAGAAAGTGCTCAGCCACCTCCACCTCCCCTTTCAGAGCCAGGAGGAGACCATGCCAGAAGTTCCACTGGCTCCCAAATGAAGTGATCACCCTTATTTGAGCAAGCAATCCAGAGCTCATCAGGGAGCAAGTTAAGGCATTTCCCCCTCTCTTTTTGCAGCTATAAATACCCAATCAAACTCTAAATTTTATTGGAATGGTTTTGTAAGGGACTCTCTCTTTGCCACTCCAGTTCTGTTACAAAAATACCTTTTAAAAAGGGTGCTAACTAGGCTGGAAACAACCTGTGAGGAGCTTATTTAGCATGTTGGGAAAATTTCACATTTCTTTGTCAAACAGGTTGTTACATCTTGCTACTACAAAGCTGGCGGTGGTGCTGTATTTTGGATATACTGTGAACACATTCTGATTGGGTTCTGGCAGGCTCCCAGTTAAGCTGAATTACAATGAATGCCAACAACACATTACAATTTCTTTCAGTAAACACGAGGCACAGTTCTCAGGCAAGCAGCCATATGCCATGTTCTCATGTTCTCACACGCTTCTTTTTCAACCCAAAGAGCTGAATTTAGCTGCTGCTAATGAAATAAAAATTAAGAAAAAAGACAGCCAATGGATCTCGTCTTATAAGTAAAAAAAAAAAAAAAAAAGCTGGATTTGTCTCAGTGTTCAAATTCACTGACAGGGAATCAGAGAAGGTTCTGGTCTGTATGAAATGGCCCCTGGAGAAAGGTAATTCCATTTCCAGGGGACAGCAGGGCTGTGGTACCTCTGTGCTGGCTGGAGCAGGGGGGTTTGGCTCCCATGGCCTTGCACACGTTCCAAAGCTGCTGCAAACACCTCCAAATCCTGCAGGAGACACCAAGCCTGCCAGGCTGAGGAGGAGGGTCAGACTGAAGCAAAGCCCCTTTGAGAACATGGAAATTCATTTTAGAGAGAATTTTAGAATTTTGGTTAAAAATGCACAAAGAAGAGCCAGGCTGGGAAGAGGAGCAGTCAGAATGCAGAGTTCAGCCCTTGGTAAGGATCTCATTTCTCACAGTGAATATGGATGTTGTTCATCTTTTTAAACCTCACAGAAATGACAGCTCTCTTTTTTAAAGCCTGTCCAACAGAGAAAACACAATGGGAGAGATAAAATTCACCTAATAAAAAATAAGAGGGAATATTTTCCAGACTGGAGCACCTTCCACAGGTGCAGTCACCCTCCTGCTGGACAGGGTGGTGGTGCTGCTCTCCAGCTCCTGCCTGCACGTTCTGATGCACTTCCTTTGTTAGCAAAGCTCAGATCTCATTACAAGTCCCTATTTCACAGGTAAGAAAACTGAACCAGAGAGATGTAAAGCAATTTTCATCAAATCACACCAAAGAGCAGCAGGAGAACTGGAAACGGGCCCTGTGTCTGTTCACAGCTTTCATGTATGGGCTTAATTAATTGGGAAAAATTAGAAACTTCTCTAACCAGAAGGGAAAGGGAGCTCACACACTACCTGATCCTCCACCAAAATATTAATGGGCTGAGAGAATAAAGGGAAGTTTATGGCATGCACTTTGCCCTTTGTTTTTGGAAAAGAATCTTTTAATATTTGCAATAAGCACTGTTCAAGCCACATTTTCCTCTAATGCATTTCAGTTTGCAAGTGCTCATAATCAAAATAAATTCCAAGTACCGAAAATGAGACATGAAAAATTACATCCACTTGGTCTACCACATCTTTATCACATTCTTCATGCCAAAAAATTCAAATTACTCTCTATTATGTATTCACACATTCTGTCGTTTGCTCTTTAACTCCCCTTGTTTTCCCACACATCTCTTGTTCATTTTGCAAACTCTATCTTGTCTTTTTCAGTTTAATCCTCTGTACTCCCATTTCTTTTTCTCAGTACCTCAGTTTGGAGAGCCACCCTTCTGTTTCTCCCATTTGCATCCTGCAACCCCAGCTCCTCCTCCCTAACCTGCAATTGGTGGTGCCATTTCTGCTGAGGCTCAGCTGGGAGCACAGTAATGATGCAGGCATGGTTCAGTTTGCAGTCCAGCCCTCTGTGCAATCCACTCCATCCCCTTCTAAACAATTTTAATTCCACTTCAAGCCATTTTTCTCTCCTCCCAAACAGCATCAAAATCCATCCCCTCTGCAGGATTTATTACCAAGCTGATAGATCAAAACTGCATCTTACTCTGTATTTCTCCAAAATTTAGATGTGCACTAGCATAAGATTTTCCCCAGTCCTTGATTTTCAATTACTTCAGCCCAAAGGGTTCTCAGAACCCTCCTACAACCTTTTCTCCCACTGCAGTGAGTCCTCAGGGCTCTGTGTCTCCACAACCTCGACCTCTGATGGGTCCAGCTTCCAACTGCAGTAAGAAAAACATCTGAAACTCTTCAGGAAGATGTACAACTACAATACCTGATAAATACTTGAAGCATCTCAATGTTGTTTCCATAACTGGAAGCCATCAAGGACTACGCCCTGAGGAATTCTAATTTCTGTCTCATTCCACAGGCAAGGTGGGGATAAGGTGCAGCTCTGAACCACCCACCTGGGTGAAGAACAGCTCAAATTGTCACCCCCAGCTCCAGTGCAAGCCCTGCCCTTTCAGAAGAACAGACAAGAACATGGCTGTTGATAGGAAACACCACTCTGCTGTGTTTTAGAGCACCAGAGCTCAGCTGAAAGACTCCTCATTCCAGGGGCATCCTCCAGGAAAAGTCCTGTGATTTCACTCTGCTCACCTCAAGGACATCAACTGCTAAAGGTGTGAGCAAAGCCCACTTGGACTTGAAATTTCTTTGTCTGATGCTGGATCTGCTGTTATACCTTGAACTTAAAGGTAGAAACTGATTAAAAGTTTCCTCAGATTTACACTTGTCTCCCAGTTCCATCTGGTGAAGCCTCTCTCATACACACAAACAGATTTCCTCTTTCAGTCTCACTCTCCTTGTCCTTTAATTACTTGGTCCTTTCTCATCTTGAGCAGCCTTTGCTTCCCTCTCTCTTACAAAACATCAAATCTCTCTGGGAATCCACCTCCAAACTCTTTATAGCCCCTCCAGCACTTCACCTTCCAAGTCCCATGACGTTATTTTCCCTTTTCACCGCCTTTTAAAAATTGGCTTCTTTCACATTCCACCCAAACTGCTCCCTTTCATTTCCATAGCCATAGCAGGCAGGGTGTGCTCATGAAACACATTAACAAGAAACTTAAAAGGCTGCATCAATAAAAAGGCTGAAATATTGTCTGAAGAGATCTGTGTGACTGAGAACTAGACCAGTAGGAAATGAATGAAATACAGAAATACAACAGGCCGTGCCATCTGGGGACTATTAACAGATTACTGCTGCTGTGAGGAGAGTCATCAGCTCAGGGAAAAAAGAGAAAGCAAAAAAAGAGGAGTGGAAAAGGGAAGAACCTGAGTACTCCACGAGCACTCCTGACAGTGCTAAGAGGGGCTGAGAGGAAGGGAAATACAAAGCTCAAGTGAATTGGGAGATAAATTTTTCATATTTTAATTTACTCATACTAAAATTAATTAAAAATATGTGGTGATTTCCTCCTTTTCCATTATAAATCTGTCAAAGTTTCCTTCATAATCAGTTTTATTACTGCTAAGCAAATCCATTCTGCTCAGTTTTTGCCATGTATAAATGACTTAGGGCACATCCTACAAGCTGATTATATTAATTATTTTATAGTTTAAAGGTCTGGAATTCCATACTGGAGTGTATTTTAAGCCAGACCTGCAAGGGGTGTTACCTGTCCACGGGTTTGATCCCTTTTTCACCTCTTCCTTCCCTAAAAACCACCACACCTAAAGGCCAAAACACAGGGAAAGATTCATCTTCCTCTCCCACCCACTGACACAAGAATTAGCTGCAGACTCATCTCGCTTAATTAATTTTTGTAAAAGGATGCAAAATTTCAAATAAGATCTTAAAGGTCACAATCAAATCAGCGGAGCAGCCTTCTCTCAGCACCACTCAGAAAAATTAGTTCCCACTTCCAGGTGTTTTATGCAAGGCATCCTGCTCCATCAGCACTTCTCAGCCCCTCATTTCCCAGAAAAAAAATGTAAATCACAGGATTTAGATTATCATACTGATTTTCTGCTCAGCTCACTGCAATTCTGATTTCAAGATTTATCACAAATCAGTGGTTTTACAGCAAGGAAACTTCCTTGGGGGAAAAAAACCAAGGATGAGGAGGAGGAGGAGGAATAGTAGCAGCAATGGCAGAACCTCGAGTGTGACTGATCAACAGATCTTCCTTTATGACAGACCTACACACAAGGAAAATAATAAAGTGCAGTTGTATATAACAAGTGAGCTATCCCATAGGGACAGTTCTCTTTCCCTGCTACATCTGCTCCTACAAGCCTTCAGAAGAATTATCCTCTGCCTTGTCAGGTTTCGAGTGCCTTAGGAGATATTTAATTCACTGCCACCGAATTTAGCAGATATGCAGCTACCAGTGTAAGTTGCCAGCATAATTTCTGGGTTAACCAGGCACTTTTTCACATCACATTATATTAATACAGTGTAAAATTGGCTATTGTCACGTTCATCAATTTATCAGATTACCAAAGTTATCACATTTTTCTAGCAGGCTTGCAGTGCTTGTTATATAACACAGAATGATTTGCTATTACCTCAGACTTTATTGAACTTCCACATAAGTTTGTTCAGGCCTGTAAAACTTTGTTCATGACTAGTAAGACTAAAAATATCACAAATGCACTCACAAAAGCAGATCTGAAGGCAAAAATTATTTGCACAAATGTGCAGTTTTGCCATGGAAGGAGAAACACAGCAAGGTCTCTGAGTGGAAAGAACTGGAATTGGAGGAAGTAAGCAATAATTAGAAGGGGTTGTGTTTTATTGTTGTCAAAAAAAGCTCTTGGAGCTATGTAAAAGTTATTTCAAAAGTTGGTTTAA
Source organism: Polioptila caerulea (assembly GCA_013397295.1). Taxonomy (NCBI): domain Eukaryota; kingdom Metazoa; phylum Chordata; class Aves; order Passeriformes; family Certhiidae; genus Polioptila; species Polioptila caerulea. Next base: position 201,324 of record VYXF01010898.1, read on the forward strand.
ATTTCTTTCCCAAAAACTCATTGATCCTCTAAAAAACAAGCAGTGCACAAACTATTCCCTCCAATGCACACAATCTGCAGCCACGAGGTAACACGTTAGAATTCCAAACACACAAATACTTCAAGGAGTAAAGGTTGAACATAAGTTTTAGTGTAAGGCTTAGAACTCCTCCAGCTGGGAGCAGTAAAAGATGGGAAATACAAAAGTAAAATTTCAGATTCCTTTTTCAAGGGAAAGAGTCCTTTTGCTGTTCTCATGAATGAGGCAGGGGAAAAATAAGCCCTTGTTTAGTGAACTCTAACAGCACTCAATTGCAACTAAACTTGGTGTATAAAAATGAAGGGAACATTGCTGTGTTAAGATAAGAATTGCCCATCACATCATACCTAGATGTGAAATACCATCAGCTGATCAAGGACAACTCCCAAAAGAACTCTGATTTAGAAGGCAATGAGCCCATTTATAAAAGCCTTATTGATTCTTCCCAACATATCATATTCTTTCATGTAAATCTTAATTCTTTAAAGCAGTACCTCCCAAACTTGCCCAGCTGGGAAATCAGATTTATTTCCCCACGATACCTCAGTCATGTGATAATTCCTTTTAAAGATTTATATCTCATTTGCAGTCTTCTGTCCCTCTGGTATTGGGACTGACTTGAACAAATTGTTATATATTTGTTATCTCACATTTGAAGCTTTGTTGCATATTGTTTGGTTTAATATTAAAACTTTTAGAATTACTTCAGTAGAACAACTTGTACCAAACTCTTATTGCCCCCCAATTTATTCCATCAGCTGGCTGCTGACACTTCCATTGGAGACAATGATCCAGACACATTTCCTGCAGAAAGTATCTTCCTGATCTCCTCCAGCAAGGAGTTGTTTGTTTTACATTGTATTTTCAACTCAGCAGACAAGAGACAAATGCTGTTGTGTGTAATATTCTTTAACAAAAGAACATATAATGCTCAAATTAGGCAATTATTTGTAAAACAGCCCTGATGAATATTGTGCTTAAAGTCAATCAGGTTCTTTTCCCAATATTTTTCCTCCACTGTGTACAGGCCTCAGCTCCCTAATAGATGTAGATATCCAAGTATGGAAATGAATCATTAGCAGACAAATTAAACTTCTTATCAAAATGGAACTCTATTGTTACAGATGAAAAATGAGTGGATCAAATGGCTGCACAAAGAAAATCCAATAAGGGCTCATCTGCACCCCATCAGCTCCTGCCACAGCACTTAATTCACAGGAACTCACTCTCACCAATTATTTCATACCTGCATGGATTTTCCTCCCTCTAAAGTAATTCCAGGGTTCAGCTATGCAACTTAATTTCCGAATTAGTGGTTTCCAGGGAATGTGTTAGCAGAGTAATAGGCTGAGGAGAATGAAGGGGGGGAAAGGGAAGCTGGGAACCTTCCTGGAAAACAGTAAGAAAAATACTCAGAAAACAGTGAGAACATGAAATGATAGGGAATCCAGAAGAGTCTAAAATTCACACCCAGCATTCACACCTGGGTGCTGAGCTTGTTCTGGAATTGTTTGTTCCAATGGCAGAACAAAGGGGAGGAGGGGACAGAGGGAGCAAAGCCAGAGCACAGGAGCATTCCCACAATGTGACCAACCCCAGCTGCTGGAAGGTTTCTAAGTTTTGCTTTAAATACCAAGAGACCTGTGCAGGTCACAGCAATCCCTGGGAGGGAGCAAGTCAATCTGCAGGGAACACAGACAGTAATGGCTCTGCTAACAGGGTCCTGCTCTCCAGCAGCCACTTGAAATGTGAGTTTTCCAGCAAGGGAGGAGAGAATCCCGCATTTAAGCGGAAATTTTGCAAACCAAAGTGTTGAGCTCTTCTGCCCTCAGAGGTTTCACAGGAAATATTTTGCAATGTGGGATGTAACAGGACCTGGGAGCCGTGGGCTGAAGGGTGAAGGTGGGACACAACCACTGCAAAGAGGCTTCAGGGCTTTGGGAAGGGGCTTCTCTGTGAGCCTGGTTCACACCAGAGAAGGGAAGGTCTGGGAGCTGGGAAATGCCCCAAAACCCTGCAGGTGTGGGAAGCTGCCCTCACTACAGGACCATGAAATCTCTGCAGAGCTGTCATTTCTGTGCCCTGATGTCCCACACAGGCTCTCCTGAGGCAGCTCTGTATGTGCAGGGCAGGCAGAGGCTGGGTGGTGACAGCCCAGCTCCAGGTCACAGGCTGGGGGAACTGCAGCAGGAGCTCAGAAAGGAGCAAAAGAAATCCTGCTCCCCCCTACCACAGGATCCTTTCTGCTCTAAAGTAAACAGGGAGGTTAAACAGTGCAGGAGGCACCACAGCAAAGGGGAACTTGTGAGGGAACAGCCTGCTGCTGCTGTGAGCCTGGGATAAGCTTAAAACGTTGGTTTAAAAAGAAAAAGCTTTCCTAAAAGGGAGAAAGCACCTCTTACATCTTGACTGGTGTTCAAATGAATCACAGCACTCCCAAGAAAACATGGATTTGTCAGTTGTAGTCATCCCTTTCCTGCTATGTTGTGATGACTTTAAATGGCTCATCTGGGCTATCAGTCATTCTGTAATTCCCAGCCTTTAAACTGGAGCTGCAGGAATGCTACAGCACCACAGCTTCAGTGGAACCTCCCCTGTTCCGGGCAAAACCAAATTAGGAAAGTGCAAATTCATGCTGCCATCATTTCCTTCTTTGAAACAAATATATGAACCCAAAAAGAATTTATGATAACATACTAATAAACATTGCTTTGTTGAACCACAGCTGATCTATAAAAGGGAATAACTGAAAAAAATTGAAAGGTAATCACCACACAGTGGAAATTAAAATATACAGGCACCAGTGGGATAATGCATCCTCTGATAGCATCTGGGAGAGCCCCATAGCCACCACACAGATTCAAAGTATTAATGTGAGTGAAATCTTCATAGGAAGATTATCCTTATCTGCTTGTAAAATCCATGGCATTCTGTGAGAAAACCACCAAAGTCTCCCATGCTCAGCTTTCCATCACAATCCCCTATTGAGAACTCCTGCAAGTCAGCCATCCAGGAGTCTGAAAAGGCTTTGCTTGGGCTTTCTCAGTTGGAAAGAAAGGGAATAGCAAGGAAAAAAAAAAAAAAAAATCTGTTTTTTCACGCCTGGTTCACTTCAACCCTGAATTTGCTCATTTTCATGAAAGGCAAAATACATGAGTCAAAAGGCAATGCTTGGCTCAGTAGGAGAGGGAATGAACACCTTCCTGTTCAGATCTTTAAAAGGCATGTCCTTCACTTTTACAAATATTTCAAACCGAATTCTGCCATCTGTAATATTATAAAGCACTTACAGCTCCACAGCGTTTTCAATTCAGTGAACCTATTTTCATATTTTCCCAAAAAGTCTCTCCCAAATGCAGGTCCTGGAGTCACTGTCTCCAAAAAAAAAACCACTCAGCTGAAAACATGGCAGAGCGTGAAGGCCACCACTTCTTTGTGTATATTATTTTCATAATGTTATTTTAAGCAAAGTATTTCTTAAAATTACATTTCACAGCTTAAAAATTTACCAGCCAGTAATTGCTTTTAGCAAGAGACAGAGAAGCCATTAGGATGATTTCAGTGCTGTAATCAACACACGCTCTCAGCCACACAATTCTGTCTGACTCATTCCCTGCACAGACTCTAATTAACTTCCAAAGGAAAGCCAGGGGATTCCTGGTGGAGTAATAATGCTGTGGAGACATTATGCAAAACTTCACCTCTAGGAAAAGATCTGGGCTTGCCGTGATTGCATCCCAAAAAACCTCCCAGAAAGCTCTGATTGCATTCCCTTCCCCACCAAACTCAATTATTAACCAGAGTGAGGGGAGAATTTGGGGGGTTTTTTGCTTTTATAATGAAAGCATGTCTGAAAAAAAAAAAAATCACACCGAGGAAAAAGAGAGAAAGCTGGATCCTGTAAGTTTGGAATTCATAAAATGTTTTCTATGGAATTCAGTTGTCAAAAGAGGAGCTCAGTGACTTCACACTCTGAGGTTCTGAGACTCAGCACTGCCAGCAGATCCCTCCATGCACAGGGGGGAAAAGAGCCAGGAAATCTCACATAACTCACATCACATCATGGAAACAGCATGGCTGCAAAACACAGCTGCAGAATCCCCCAGCTTTGATCCCTGGAGGAGTTCTGGCGTTTTTCTCAGTGTATTTTGAATTTAGAAAGAAAAATATACTGACGGGACACTGAAATTGATCTTTGAAAGAGAGAAGCAGGCCAAAGAGGGCTAACTTCAGTTCTTTGTCCAGTTTTTTTTTCTCTCTTAACCACATAAGAGACCCTGCAGTGTCTTCTTTTCCTGTTGGAACTGGATAGGAAATTTAGAGCATTTACACCTTGTCTTCTTCTGCAACTAAGTAAAATTCCTCATTTTCACCTTGCAAGCATCTTTAACCCCAGTTAATTCTTTTCGTGCATTATTATGATCTTATCAATCTTTCTTTTTCCCATTTCTCCCTTTGAACCGAGTTTTTCTATCTTTTCATTATTCTCATCCTTTGGCAGCTGATTCATTTTTTGACATGCAATGACCACGATTTCTTTCTGCCCTTCATTAACAGTTTCAGCTGGTATTAAACATCAGACTGCTGCAAATAAAATGGACAGATTCCAGCCAGAAAGATGAAAATGTGAATGTAAATAATAATGGCATTAGGGCAATTGTACAGCACAATCTGGATCATTTTGTGGGTTTGAACTTCTCAAAAAAGTCAATTTTTAAGTGGCCAAACCCATTTTGCACATTCAGGACTGAGGACTGCAGGGCACACTTGGAGAATGGAGGACATTAAATACCCTGGGAAAGACCTGAGATGGTCCAGAAAGTTAATCTGAGCCTCAGGATAAAATGCCATGGAGAAAAACTCAACTTGAGCTTAGATAAATATGTAAAAATGCACTGACTGAAACGAGGGAGGGATTTTACTGCTGGATGTACCACGGGTGAAGTTGTGCTTAAATACTTCACCCAGTTTAGACCCCTACAGCTTTAGGATGCTAAAAAAAAATTTAAAAAAAAGAATGAAAGTGGTACAGGATTTAGAGGAACATCATTAGTTCATCTCCTCACTTCATTCAGTTGATAAAATATAAGACTTGAGTGATCCAGCTCCAATTTATTTATTTGTACCTGTTCAAAGAAAGAAAATACCAGGAGCTAAGCATTTTCATTTCAGCAGTGAAGGACTGGCTGAGGATTAAAGCCAGACAAAAAGATGGAAATGAGCTGCTTCAGAAAACAAACAAACAACAGAACACTGGAAACCCGTCAGCAAATGCTCTTTAACAGAATTTGCACCCCAGAGAAGGGATGGAAATTCTGCTTCTCAATATTTGCAAATGTACCCCTGGAAAATTCTGCTGTAGTGAGAGTTTTTATGTCCAGTGCTTTGTAAATGGTAGCACAAAAGCCTGATCCTCTGGGAATTCCCTGACTGGAGTTGTGGTTCCATCAGCTCTACAGCTCCTAAAGTGTTGATCACGTAATTCATTACCAATATTGAATATATGGAAATATATATATTTGAATACTATGTGTATTTGCCACAGTTTAAGTTCTTCTCACTGCAGACCTGCAAGACCAAGTCAACTGCTGCAAGCCTTAGGAAAAAACCTGAGAAAACCAAAAGTGAGAAAAACTAAAGGAATATGGAGAATACATCAGGCCCAGGAGAAAAGAGCCAAAAAATTGCTGTGCTCTCACCAGTGCTCTACAGGCTCTGATTTTATCTTTATGAACATCACCTTGCTCAATTTTTTTTCATTCCCTGACTGAGATTACTCTTGGTTGATCCTAATCTACTCTTCTAGGATGCTGTTCCATGCAAATAAAATTTTGCCTCAGGCTGCAAAGCTCTGAACTGTGCAGAACACAGGTCTGAGGTACTTGGGGGTGAACCCTGCAGGAGCCTTAAATGTGAAAAAGGAGCTTCCTGGCCAGGAAAGGGGAGCATTAGAGGGGCTGTGTCAGTGAACTGCATTGATCACTATCCATTCAGACAATTTCCAAATCCCAGAGGAGCTATCTGGGCTCTCAGCAATGTTTCCATGCAGGCTCTGGGATTTTGGGGTCCATTTGCTCCCATTTAGCCTCTTGTATAATTACATGGATAAAGAAGCTGAACAATCTGGCTGCTCTTCAATATCTCTGTAACTTATTTTTGAAGAAATGAATGGAGAAGGAGAGGAATGGAAAAACAATAACGAAACAAGATTTTAGAAATCATCAGTGTTGAAGTGTGTGTGTGGAGTTCAGACTCTCTTAGAATTACAACAATAATGCATTTCTTTCCAATATAGTCTGGATTTATTCTAAGTCCCTTGGAACATATCTGTTCTCCCACTTTTAAAAAAGAGCAAAATTATGAACAACAGTTTCAAGAATCCAGAACAGGAGAGCAGATATTTTTTGGGGTGAAGGAGTTGGCTTTGGGGTTTGTTTACTTTATTGTTTCTGGGCTGGTTTTACTTTTTGTTGTTTTTTGAATGGAGATCATGATAAATCCAATATTTGCTTAGAGTGATGCAGTTTCAGGGCCCTTTTCCAATCACATTAGGGCTGGAGCTCGATTTTTAAAGACAGAATGGGACTTGAATTTTCACTTGCTGACGCAGCAGAAAATTTTACAGAATTCAGAGTTCTTAAGAGCATGTTGGCTTTGCTGTAATTAGGGCTGCAGGAATCCTGCAGAAATCGGGCTGACAAGCAGAACCAGGCAAGGCCAGTCACATCCCTGGCAAAAGAGATTCTCTGCAACTTTTTCCCCTTTATCAGCAAAACCACTCAAGGAGGTCTCTGCCCTCCTTGCAGGGCTCCTGACCCATCTGAGCACGCCTGGAACTGTGTTAGAAACAGGATTAATGGCATGATCCTGCTTCAAATTGACCCTGCAGAAAGAAAACGAGGGGAAAGAGGCATTTTCAGTGATCCTTTTCACAGCCAACCCTGCATATGGTTGTTACCACCACAGTCAGGGAGATGGGGACCTATTGAATTGGATTAAGCTGAATTTAATTAATCTCACTTCAATTAGATTTATCTAAGTGTATATTAAACTGTGTGTGTTCATCAAGTGGGAAAATGATAATCTTTGCTCTTCAGCAGAGATTTGCATGTGGATGCTGAAAATCTCTGTATTGCAGTGAGTACTAAACGTAACAAAAATGGAATATTGCTGCACTCTGGTCCAACAGCTAAACTTTGAGTTTGAATTATGGAACTAATTAGCCAATTGAATTAAATAATACCTATTAACTTTACTACTTTGTGAAAGCAACTAACTCTATGTATGTGAGACAGCCATTTACTACCCAAGCTCCTTAATTAAAGCATCAATAACCATAATCTCCACCTGAAATCACCTCATCTGTAAAGTCACCCCCATGTCATAGCCAAGAAGCAGAAATGCATGTAAAAACAAGCAATACTGCCTTTATGCAGGCTGTAATCAAATAAAATTAAACTCAACCCAAATCCAAACTTCACAGGCAGAGATTACTTGCAATAAATCCATATTGTCTGAAAAAAGAGAAAAAGCTGGAGAGGGTGCTCATTTATTACCTTTTAATGAATTCTTGGACCACTCCCAGTTATAATTTCAGTCTCAAAGTCTCATTGCTGCAGCTTCTTTCTACTCTAATTTCAAATGCATGGACTTGGTGCTAAAGGCATCAATTTTTCACATTTGCCAACAAGATAAAAATGAAACAATGAATAGGAAAGCCCCAAAACCCCAAAGTACACATCTGCAGACAGTTTTGTTTGGGATTGAATACAGTGTCTGACATCTTTATCTGCTGGTTTTGGCCCCACTGAGGATAGAAGGTAAATTTCCCAACTACAGCAAGCTTGGAAGGAGGTGAGACTTTCGGAGAGTTTTCTTAGGATAATCATAGGTAAAGCCTTAGGTCTGATGGATCACCAGCACAACCAGTAAGCCCAGCTGTACTGGCAGGGTCCAGATGCCTCAGAAACAACAAGAGGTCATTTTGGCCATTGATGCTCAGCACAGGCTGGGCTGGGGATGTTGGAATTGGGATCCAGAGCTTGGAAAGGGCTTGTCCCAAATAAAGGGGTGAGGGAGGGGCTGTGGGGTCCCAGAGAGGCCCCACCCCAGCCAGGAGGTGTTTGCAGCTGATCTTCCACCATCGAGCACAGCAACAAATCAGAGCTTTAACCCCCTTCCCTCCATGCACACAAACCCCAAGATTAATCCAAAATATGAAAGCAAAGTTTTACAATAAAACTCCCATCGTGGAATGTAAAATAATAGTGACAAATTCCTGAGAAGGGGAGTAGCCAAGTATTTCACATAACCAAAATTTACTTAGAACTTTCTTACTACTGACTCTGATAGGAACCAAAAAAAACTTCCCCAGTGAGTGCCTGAAAGGCCAACAAAACCCAAACCAAACACAGCCCAGCACAGAGCTGGGGGGTGAAAGGATCTTCTGGGCAGGGATAGAGAGCCCAGGGTGAAATGAAATCTCTGTTTCTCATTAAGGAAACAATCAGTCTGGCTGGAAACCTGGCATTTTCAGCAGAATTTACATTTCTAGAGTTGTTATTTAAAATATCTTCACTGAAACCACTGGGTTCCAGTAGCATCAGAGCAGTCATGTGTGATCAAAAGAAGGGACCTCACAAATCCATGCTCAGCTCATTAATTAATGTCACACTGGCACTGAAGCACAAAGCAGAGAGAACTTTCTTTGGACAAAGTTTAGGAGTTTTTAGAGTTCCAATACTGAGTTATTTCCTGTACTGTTAAGGCTTGTTTCTTCCTCGAGGATAACACATCTACAATTAACATACAGCTGCCTAAACCACAGTGACCAGGAGCTTTTACTCATTTCACACCTCAGAAATCATGGAACAGACTCTTCTGCAGTGGTTTATGCTATGGCAGAAATAGGTAACATTACAGACATTGAAAAAGCTTTTATAACTATAAAAAAAAGCTTTTATAACTATATAAAGGGATACAAAATAATTGTAAAGAAGAATAATTTATTTTTTGTATGCATGAAAATGACTCATCTCCATCCAGACCATATAGAAGAACACAGCTCTGATATTCTAGCCAAAAATTATCTGACATTTTCATAGTTTATCCAAAATATTCCTGAGTTTCTTGACCCTATTCTTGGTTTGATAGCTGGGAGTATCAAACACACCTGAAAGCAAATGGAACAGAAAAATCCAGTGAATACTGCATGTAACTCTTGACACAACATACCTGCTTTCTTCTTTGAACATCACAAGAACCAAACTCCTGTTTGTGATCCCAGCTGAGCATCCACAGAAAACAAAACACAATCCCCAGTGGTCCCAAACTCCCTGACATAATTTTCATGATCATGCACGGAATGAAACTTTTTAAAAAGTATTACTTAAGAAAAAAAATATTCTGGATCTGCTTTACAAACATCCTTATCAGTACCAGAAGCAGCTTTGTGCTTAAAAGCTAAAATTTCTATAATATCAACGTTTAGGGGACGATATTCCAAGCTCATAAAAACTCTGGCATGGGTGAGCAGCTCCAGCAAGCACCAAAACCAAATCAAGGCTCACACTCCCCTAAAAAGGGGCTGCCTGAATTTAACCTCCCAAAAAAGGATATGAGGTAGAGCCACATAATGGCAACAAAAGTCTGCACCTGAGAAAGGCCAAGCCTTCATTTCTCTTCCAGCTGAGGCTCCTCCAGCTGATCTGACAGGAGGATTTCATCATTAGCACATCATCTTCCATAATTAGACAGGAATCCAGAAATGATCACCAAACTTTGGGTGGGTTCATCAACCTGAGAATCAGCTTCCTGTTCTGGCATCAGCAGGCTCATCACTGACTCTTCCTGAGCACATTTCCCTGCTCACAGGGATCTAAAACTGGCTCCTGTTATCAGCTGGAATCCTTGTAGCCACATCCCTGGAGCTGACTTCAAACCAGCTCTTAAAAACACACACAAACCCCCCTGAAACCCCCAAAATAACAGCCAATAACTCAGCAGGAAGAGGGAAGAGTTTCCTGTGTTAAAACCCATCAAGAAAAGAGCAATATAACATCTAATGAGGCCCTTGCTGAATTACACATCCTGCTCCTTATTTTGGAGGCAAATGTGGCATAAACATAAACATGGAATTCTCCGAAGTACAATTTTTTTTACAGCTTGTGCATTAAAAATTACGTCCAGCAGAATCCTTCAGGTCTGGAACCAAATGCCAGCAGGATTTGCCAAAATTGCCTGCAGATGTCTGCTGGCCAGGCAGCCCCAAAACGCTGTTGAATGCAGCCCTGAAAAATCCATTCCATGGGACCCCTGTCCTCCTCTGGCTTTGAGGAGGTGCCAAAGCTCCCTGCACTGTTGCTATTTTCACTCCTGAATCCCTTTTAGCCTTGTAGAAAGATGTTTCTTCCTCATTTTTCTAAAATTATATCTGGTTCCAGTTCCCCGTGTCTACCTTCAGCTGTGTGGATCCCACAAAGCCTCAGAAATAATCAGAATCTTTGTGCATTCTAACAAATTTTCCAAGCCCAGAAATTCAAGCATATTGACCACAGGATTTTCTCCCTTTCCTGGAGTCAACCTCAGGGACTTCCAATCCACACACCCCTTCCAAATGGCCCCAATAAATTGTCAATTATTCTATCAGTGACTACAAGTTGCTGCATTTATGTAGAATTAAATATAAATGCATCCATCATCTTAGGAATGATATTTTTTAAAGTGTTCCCCTCTGCAGTTCTCACACTTTGACTGAAACCAAAGAAATGTATGGACTGTGAGTGCCCTGCACTGCTCTGCATTAATTCATAATTAAATAATTGAAGTGTTTTGTTCTGTGGAAACACAGCCTTGTGTCACTTACACACTCCCAAAAAAGGAAAGAATTTTTCCTTAAATTAATCCATTTTCACAATCATTTTATTCTTTTAGGTCAAAGTAATTCACACCAAAAAAAGTAAATATTTAATTTTTCTATTTTCACAGGACACTCAATAATTTCCATTCATGTGGCAAATCATAAAAATGTGCACAGATAAACTTTACATCCTATAATTTTTATTCTAAAATGAAGAAGTATAGTGAGTAAATATACATGTACCTCAGAAAATGTTGTTTTTACAGCCTGAGAAGGTTTCTATCCCAACCTCTATAAAACTTGTAAGGGCTGATAGGTTTTTTTTCCTTTATTCTGATTCCACATACTGTTCAAGAACTCAGTAATGAAAATATATGAATCTCTCTTAACTCATAAAATCAGAAAATCCTACTGAGCCAACAATATTTTCAGCAAGACTGATTTCTGAATTTCAATGCTATAAAAACTGCTTATAAACAGTATTAATTGCTATTTGTTTTTCCTTCAACAACTGGCCAAGTAATTTGCTTTCCTTAATAAAACAGCAGCTTCCCACAGCTTTGCCAAAAATGGGTGGAATTTAAAATATATGGAGGAATGAAACTATTCTGTTTGATATTCTGCATATCTTAGCAAAATTTTTAATTCATATTTTATGTTCTGGATAAATCTGCCCTCAGAAAATGCATTGAAATGAGCAAATATCTGCTCATTCCCCTTCACAGCCTTTCAGATTGGAGCCAATCTGCAGTCACTGGAAATGTGCTTTAAAAATTTGCATTTTTTGGTTTGGTTTCAAGCTACTCTAAAGGTAAACTGAAAATTAAGTCAAATAAGCAGCTGAAAGAAAAAAAGATAACAGGGAAAAGTGATGTTTCATTTAGAATTTCTCTGTAATTACGTCAATAAAAATAGCAACGGGAACAATTGCATAACTCCTCCAAACTCAACCATTTCCCTTGTTAGTTTAATATATTTAGAGAGAAAATACCATAATCCATGAAAACAGCAGTGAAATTCTGAGTTGACTCTGATTATAGCTGTTGAAAAATGTACAAAAATAGATTTTAAATGTGTATTTATTCTTCTTTAAGGTCTTGTAACAGAGCTCTGCTTCACACACACCTTCATTTACAGCAATTTTGTTGTTCCAAAGCTCCTTCAGAGAATACTTGTGCTGGCATCGACACAGAGGGAAAAACTGGAGCATGAATAACTCCTGGAATCACAAAGCCATTAAGGCAGCACCACCATCTCCTAACTGGGAGCAAGTTTTCGGGATCTTTCAGGAATATATAGGTCAGCATCTGTCATTCAGGGCCCCCTGACTCAAAGCTCAGTTCCATGTGTTTCATTCCTGGGCTCGTGTGATGCTCCTTATTTACCAGGAGGGAATAAATTGGATATTGGTGGTGGGAAGTTTTCACTAATCACTAGATTAATTAAGTTCTTAATGGTAGAAAAAAAAAAAAACCAAAAGAAAAGTAGGTTTCCAAATCTAGGTTTGATTGACTTGCTCAGCGTTCACAGAACTTTTTGAATAATTAAAATATTTTCTTGATTGTTCCATATAATTGCAAAAACATAAGAGGTTAAGCAAATAAAGAGAAACTTATTACAATTGTGCTGTTCAAATTAATGTTTTATTCCTTGTGAGATAACAAATACCTTCTTTATTCACACCAGCAAGAACTGGAACAACATTACTGCCAGCCCTCTGACCTGGAAATCATTCTTCAGGGCTGAGGCAAAAAGTTCCCAGGGAGGAACACAGTGACTTTCTGGTTACAAAAAGTGGAATTACTCCCCAGAGATCAATCCATAGGAAAGATGTAAAGTTGATTATGGACCACAGTAAGCTGACTGAACTGTACTTCAAGTGTAGAGAATTTCAGGAATAAAGAAATGAAGGATGCACCCTTAACTCCCTACATCTGTATGTCCATGACAAGTATTGCTGAAAATGGTTGCCCTGGTGTCTGCAAGGGAGCCTTGAAATGAAATAAAATGACTGAGCTTAAAACCTGTCTGGAACAAGAGAACCAATCTTGTTATCATGGGCTGGTTCCCTTTGCTTGCTGTGGATTTATCTGAAAATATTTTGGATTAGAGTGCCCTACTCTGCAGTTTTCAGTACAGACACTTCATTTATTTACATTAGACTGATTCCTTCCTGAATGCCAAAACCAACCCCAGAACATTTTAAAAATAACAAAATAATTAAAAAAAAAAAAAAGCAAAAGCAATCTCTAATGCCAAGAGTGGTCTTGGAAAAACAACACGATCATGCTCAGAAGTTGACACAGACACCAAAGCTCTTTGTAGTGTTTCAGTTGTTGATTTGTCCATGGTAGCATCACAGTTTGTGATTTCATTTCAGCTTCATTTGTGGGAGCATTTCCCTGAGCAGCACAGGCTCAGTTCAGCGACAGCTCTGCCTTAGGTTGCAGTTGGAAGATTTTCTGCACAGCAAAACCTGGGGATATTTTTGGAGCAATGATTAAATCCTGTATGACCCTCATTCAGCCCCATCACCAGGGAGGGTTTGCAGGCCAAAGCTGGCCACTTATTTGTTATACACTCCCTCCCATCACAAATATCCCACTAGAAATTCCTGCCAGGAATGCAGGCACGTGCTCCCACACACAAACAGCTTCTGCACGAATGGATCAATCTCAGCCCTGAGCGTGATTTTACCCTGGAAACACTTCTCCTGAGCAGCTTCTTTTCTTGGAAGAGTGCTCACACTCGAGTTCCATTTCCCTTTTTCTGTAGCAGAATAACAAAAAAAAAAAATCAAAAGCATCCAGATAAAGTTTCCCTATAAAAAGGAATAACTTGTAGCTCTGACCAGGATGTAAGCTGGGCCAATGTGGCCACTCCAAGGCACACAATGAAATAGCCCTTTTTTTCCCACATGAAAATGTAAATAACACCTCACCTCTCAGATCCACCCTGCACATTTGGACCACTACCAGTTTGTTCAGAAGTATAATCTTTTTACTTGAACCAAAAAAAAATAAAAATGGATATAAGGTTAATATTTCAAACCTGTTAGATATGCCCTGGGAGCTCCTATTTAAACACAAAATAATCAGGCCTCTGCTTGATCTCATTTCCCGTTTTTTCCCCCCTTCATCCCAAGACTCCTTTCAAGTGTTAGACAAATCTCCTCGAGTCTAACATCAAAACATACTGACAGGAATAAGACTGCAAGGCTGCTGGCTCCTCTCAAGCAATGCCACCCATTGATCCATGAATAAATGTTCCAGCTTCAAGGCACATCCCTGCTGCAGAGTTCTTCTCTTTGGAGATTCAAAGAAGAGCTCCTTGTCTGGTGCCTGAAGATCTGCAAACCTGCTGGAGTAACAGGGGGATTGAGGAACTTGTCATGGTGGTTTCCAGCTTTTGGCAGGATTTGCCAGCTCGCTCTCTCAGGGAACAGCAGCAGAATTTCAGATTTTTTAATTTTATTTTTTTTTTTCAGATTTTAAACATTCTCTTTTTCACGTGTATTTGCAGCATTCTGCTGCCAGTTGAACGATGGGTTAAAATAAAAATGAGGTTGTTTTCGATCACTGTATTTTTATATCAGGTGGTAAATTATGAGCATGACCCGAAATGACAAAGGCCTTGCTTTGACTTTGCTAATTAATATTTTTAGAGACGTTGTACCAATATTTTACCAAAAAAATTCCTTGAGCACCGTATTGCCCACAAAATACTGGGAATATTAAAGATGTAACTGAAGTCTTTCAGAAATTACATATTTAGAAAATCTTGGAGAAATTCAATGAATACTTTCAGGGATGTGGCTTTGTTTTGCAGCCACATAATTCACAGAATTGAAAATGTGCAGCTTCAGTCATTTTGCCCCAAAACCTGTGTGCAGCAGTAGCCTGGTGTCTTAGGCCTTGGTTTAAATCCCATCCCAGGATTAGCTCCTGGAAACCAAGTCCTTCTAAGAACAGTAGTTCAGAGAGGTTTGAATCATCTTCTGGCTCTTCAGTATCAAGTAAACTTGTTTTCAATGCCTGTGGTATTCACAGCTTCAAACACTCACTGCCACAGAAATCTATTTGCCTGAAATTTTGTGCCACTATTTTATTTTGGGTCAAGTGCTCCAGTTTGTAAACAAAGCTGAATGAGATAGTCTGAAAAAAGGAGGAGGGGAGGAAAGGAAAACAGCAAATGTAACTGGACTCCTGACTGAACCTTATCTGAAGAGCTGTGATGAATGCTGGTCTAATATATCAAATGCCAGTTAACAATAGTCTGCTGAAAAAGAGCTGGCTTTGGGAGATATTTACTCACGTCATTCTTGGCAAGAGCTCAAAGTGTGACTCACTACTGGAACATTTATTACATTTATACTGCTGGTTACATTAAAAAGGCATTCAGGTCTGACCATTAATACCCAACTCACTTCTAAAAACTGTGTTTTTCTACATGATCTTCCCTTAAATTGAGATGTTTAAAGTATATTTAATTTCTTTTTAAGGAAAGAAAAGTACTGTTTTGGAAGCAAGAACCTGTTGGTGAAGCAAAAATGGCACGGAATGAACCTGAGTGGAATTTATCTGAGCTAAACAGTGGGATTGAAATATTGGTTGAAACTAAGCTGCCAATCTGCAGATGGAATCAAAGAAAATGAGAAGCTTTTACTTTCTGCAGAGTTATTTATCACCAAGGCCTGACTGCAGTGCATATGGGTTGTAAGGGACTAGGAAGACTGGAAAATAATGGACTAGTTCTTCCCTCAACAGCTTTAAAGTAATATGGCTTAAACTTGAATATACCTCATCATTTTTAGAAAATTACACACGCAAAAAATGACAAGTGAGAAATTCAAAATGTGGTTTGGCATTTTATTCCATTACATTCTCTTAGGACAGTTCATAATTACAGTTATTTGTGTGCGATATATGAACAAACAGACACACATCAAACACACTGGGGCTGAATATAGGTGGTTTTTTAGTTAATAATACCCAAGGGAGACATTGCAAGTCCTCCAGTGAGCTGTTCCTTTTGGCAGAAGGCACATAAAACTGTTGGGAAGAGCATTAGAGTAGGAAATCAAGGTGTGGATGAGGTCAGAAGCGAGCGTGGGGTTTGTTTTTTGTTTAACAGCCAGTTCTTACTCAATCCGTGCTCAATTTTAGAAACTAAACAGGCAAAGGAGATGAGTGATGCCTCTGCTTCATCAATATCTGGAGAACATCAGCAGCATCTCCCTCACCCCTCTTTGCACAAATCTGTGCTCAGTGTTGCATCTCTTTGTGCTGCCTGTACCCACAGGTGTCAGCGAGCTCATCCCAGGGATACACCCCTGGAATGATGGTGATGCCTTAAGCCTTAGCTTTTATATTCCCAGATTCTGCACTGCATTGGGCTGTGACTCTGAACTCCAGGGAAAGGGTCAGCAAGTTCTCTTCACAGCTCAGGCACACAGAACAATCCTTGGCCAGCCCCAGAACCAAGGACAGCAGCACAGCTTCGGGCCCAAAAAGTGCAAAGAGCAGGAATTGAGGGGAGCAGCCCGGGAGGGTGGGACTGCAGAACCTGGAGCTGAAATTGGACAATGAATCCCAATGTGGGAATGGGCCAAAACTTATAAAAGTGTGAGAACTCCTGACCCAGAGTCCATCTTGCGTCCCTCTTGGGTGGAGCCACGTCCAGGCTCTTGCACTGCCCAAGGTGCATCCTTTGAAAGCCTTTTAATAAATCCCTGCTTTATTCCTTTAACCCTGTCCAGCCCCTGTTCCAGGGAGCCTCTCCAGGCATCAACGGCATCCTGGGCAGGCTCTGTCACGAGTGATGGGCACAGGCAGCATAGAGACAGAGGGACATGGACATGGACATGGACAGGGACATGGATATGGATATGGATATGGATATGGATATGGATATGGATATGGATATGGATATGGATATGGATATGGACATGGCATGGACATGGACAAGGATAAGGACATGGACATGGCACGGCCTTAGAGGGGCTCTTACAATCCCATGGCCCGGACGTGTTCGTGGCTCATCCCAGCTCCCGGCTCACATCCCCGCCCTCTCCATGCAGCCATCCATGGCACTGCTCTTCCCACTCATTCTGGGCACAGTTTGGGCCCTCACACTTTGTTGGCATTTTTCTGCTGAGGTATAAACATGTACATCAATGTATGGATGTACAGGTGTACATACAGACCTGAATTTCCTGAAATTTCCTGCCTTGGCCCTGCACCCAAGGATGCTTTGGAGTAGAAGGGATCTTGGAGATCATCTCATCCCAACCCCTGCCATGGGCAGGGACACCTTCTTCTGTCCTAGGTTGCTCCAAGCCCTGTCCAACCTGGCCTTGGACACTTCCAGGGATGAGGACCTTTACCAGGGCCTCCCCACCCTCACAGAGAAGGATTTCTCCCTGACATTTAATCTAAATAGGAACATGAAATTAAGAAGGCAGGAATTGCCCCTGGAGAGATCTGATTTCCCAACAGCATTTTGTGTTGCAAGTGTACTTGTATTTTCCAAATCCTACCCAGAATATTTTAGCACAGCAAAATGCAAGGAGCTTGTTCACATGATTAGGTTGTTTAGGAATGGAGATCTTGAGGAGAAGCATGCTGAGGCTGTAACTGGATTTATATATTTAAAGTGTCTTCTCTCAACATCATCCTGGTATTTAAGGAAAATTATGTTTTAAATCTACACCAAAATTCCCACTATCATATACCTCACAGCCATGTTAAAATCAGCAGCAAGTTTTGCTCAAGTGATTTTGTTTATCTTGGAGACCAAGGCAATTAACTAAATGACCAAGTGTGTTATTTAATCAGTGACAAGTGCTGCAGCTCTTGCTAAAAGAGCTGGAGGTGGTAATGAAAACTCAGAGTTTTTCAGAACCATCCCCTCACACCTTTCTCTGTGTATTGGAGATCAAAGAGGCTCCAGAGTCTTTTTCCAAGCAGCTTTCTGGAGGCTGCAGGCAGAAGTGGGTCATAATCTTCAGGCTCTTTTCTGCCCTGAACTGTTTCTGTGTGCTCAGGATATTGGATGTTTAAGGCCTGAATACCTGAGCACATTGATGGTTTTTTCTGAGAGCAGCTCAGTGTTAGGCTGGGACCCACAGTGCAACAGAATCATTGAAATATGGTTTATTGGAGCCAAGCAATTTTGGTAGTAGATTTTAAATTGTGCTATGTGCACAGGGACATATCCTTTCCAAAACCTGAGAGAATCAAAGCAAAACTATGTTTGAGAAGAAGGCAAGCACCAAATAAACAAATGAGCCTCTAAAATCAGGATTTGTGCAATGTTAACATTTACAACACATTGTGTGGATTGCATGGACAGATTTATGGGAATTTAATGGCTGATAGGTGAGTGCCACCCTGGTGCAGAAATGTGCCAGATTCATGGCATGGACTTTCTTTTCCTCAGATTTTTAAAATGCTACTTAAAAACTTTGCAGAAAGCATTGAAGTTCAGCATCATTTTGTCTTCCATGGAGAGAGACAATTTCATAAATATTGATTTATTTTTCTGTGCAGCACTTCAGAAAGTCGCTGCCACATCATCCATCTGTGCTCTCACTGGCACCTCTCGAGGTCAGAACTGAAGAGCTGAAATTTAAAGTTCATATTTCTTCAGCCTGGTAAAAGGGAAATAATCTTCCTCCCAAACAGTAGCATTGTTGTTCTTAGGAGGTGTTCTGTGCTGATTTGGTACTGGGAACTGTTTCTTTTGAAAACTATATTTTGTCAAACAGTATTTACTTTATAGGCTACTTGGCTCCATTCTAGAATATTTCTGGGTTTCACAGGTAGAAAGGACAATGGATTTTAATGAAATTAAACAACTTCCTGTCCCTTACATTTGTGACATCTTTATGAACCAAATTGTGCTTTTGTTCTTTTGTCTCAGCTTTCAAAAAAATGTGTATAAATTCTCCACATATGCAGGTGAATTTGCATTTCATAGCATCCACATTATTCTCTTCATCCATTGCCTTAAAAACCAAGAGAAACATGATTGAAGCCAACAAGGTATGAAAGGAAATAACTGACCCATTTATTTCCAGTGAAGTCAGTTGTCAAAAGGTAATTTGAATGACCTGATCATTGGATAAATCGTGAAGGCCTGGTGGTGTAAATGCATAATAATGGGAGCACAACCTGTGGGACACTTTGCAGGGACACAGCCCTGACCAAGGCACTGCTGGTTTGCCACTACCCCAGGGTGAGAGTCGCTGCTGAGCCACTGGGATGTGACGGGGCTGCTGAAAGCAATTTTCGTGTGTAACCCACTGGACTGGGCTGAAATGAGCTGTGAAAGCCAACCAAGCCTGCACTTCATCTGTCAGCCCGACAGAGCCAGATGAAGTTTGGTGGGAAGGTCCTCACAGCATTCCTGCAGAGCATCTCCCATGGAAATGCCTCAGGAAAGCCAGCCTTGCATCAGGGGAAGGCAGCACGAGGAGTCCTCGCTCTGCTGAGCTGGAGACTGCTCAGAATTCCCTCTCTGGAACCCTCACCTGCAAAGCTGACAGAGCATCAGCACAGCTCCACCTCCTCCCTTCCTCCTGTTGTGGGTTTCCCCTCCTCCCATGGATATTTCATGCGAATATTCCAACTGCCTGGTGGAGCTCTCACTTTTGAGTCAGCATTTCCAGTCATGCCCTGTCCCAGATGAAGGAACCAAAAAGCCATTTTCTGTCCCAGGGACCATCCCTGTCAGACCCCAAGCTCCCATCAGCAGGATTGGGTACTCCCAGTGTTAGGATGGACACTGCAAAGCTTGTGAAGAGACCTCAAGCCTGAAGATTCTTTAGAAGAAAAAAGCAAATCCCAAGATCATCTAAATGCACAAGGATCTGAGTCCAGAGTTGGATGTGGAATTCAGAGTCTCAGAGGCAGCAACAGGAGGATTTATCATGTTTCCATCAAGTTTCTTTAACCTCTTTCAAAGGTTATTCATCCTTCCCCCATCACATTTCTAGGAAGTGGCTTTTCCTTAACCAGACTGTCAAAAGACTCCAGCTCAAACCCCTTCGATTTGGAGTGTCTAAACGGATCCAGAGAATTTTCAGGACTGATTTTCAGCAGGAGCAGACCCTGAAGATATGCAGCTGCTTGTCAAAACTGAATCATAGATGTTGGAAAAGACCTAAAACTCACTGAGAGCTCTCCAGCTGCTGTGAGCTGTATTTACATGGCATGTGGATCCCCGAAATACCAACGTGTTTTTTAACACTCTGCCTCCCATTTTAAAGGTTCCTGTTGGAAACAGAATATATCCAGATCACTTCTTACTGAGCCAGCTTTAGTTCTTTGGTTCATTCCTGAGACTTTGAATTGGGAAAGCTTCTCCTGTGACACAGTGGACTGAAAGGCTGGAAAGTTGTTTCAGTGAATTCTGTCCTGATAGAAGTTTCCAAATGTTGAAGGCAGATATTGGCAGCTGCTGTTCTGGTTTTATTAAATACAGTTGTCTCTGACTGCCCTTGGTATCAGGTAAATTCTGAAATCATTCTGTTCCCAGTTCAAGGCTGAGAACTTAATGCAGCAATATAAATTTAGGCTTTCACTGCATAACCTCCTGTCTGTTCTTTTCCAGTTGCAAACATGATCCTGCTGGAATCCCTCAGGTGCAGGGCTGAGATCTCACCCCCACGACCTAATCTTGCTTTTTCTGTGCTTCTCCTTCAGTATTTTATTGATTACTGTGTCCCTGAGATTCCCATCTTTCACAGTCATTCATTATGCATCTGCTTCTCTTTAATTATTCAAAATAATTATTTAATATTCTCCTTTTTCTGGACAGATGTTACTGGGTTTACTACCTTCATTTTTCTGGAAAAACGCCAGATACCTCTCTCCTCTGTGGTGTCTTTTTTTCCCCCTGAAAACACACGGGCTGGATGGTTTGCTTGCTGCTGTGATCTTGATGTGAACTGATTGTCC
The DNA here is from genome assembly GCA_013397295.1 of Polioptila caerulea. NCBI lineage: Eukaryota > Metazoa > Chordata > Aves > Passeriformes > Certhiidae > Polioptila > Polioptila caerulea. The sequence goes on from VYXF01010898.1 coordinate 222,183, forward strand.
TTCATTAAATGCACTGACTTTTGCTTCCAGCTTCAAAGTGAAAGGTGCTCACTTTGTGTGGGATTCAGGCCAGGTGAACCTGAGCTGAAGTTCACGTTTGCTGTGTGAGCAAGACCCTGAACTCCACTAAGTTTCAGGGGACTTGTGCATCTAAAAACCATTTACATCTTTTCTTATCTACAGATGGAAACACCTGTCTGGTTTCTAGGAGCAGAAATGTTTTAAAGAAAACTGTTGGAAGGGCTGTGAGATAAACCCTTTTTTGCCATATAATTCCAATTTATGCTGTAGCCTGCCTGTATTTCCCACTGTCACTGCCACTCACGTGCAAACCCATGAGATCCCTCTTTGCAGACAGTGAATTCTTTGAATTTTGGTACAATAGCAGACCTCTTGGCAGCTGTAGACGCCTGTTATTAAGAGAGATGATTGGCTGAATATTCCTCTATAGAGGGAGAGGGTTTGGAGAGGCTGTGATTTGCATAGCATGTGCTGATGTGCAGTTTGCTGTCCCAGGGAACGATGCTCCTTTGTGTGCAGGAGAACACAGCTGACAGCAACAGCAAAGGCTGCAGCAAAGCCTGAATGGCTCCCACACCCATGGCAGGAAAAACCCCCTGCCCTCTGGAATGGCAGCTCAGCTTCTGGCTGGTTTGGTTTGGTGTTAATCAATTTATGGATATATTTTCACAAAGCTCCTGCTGGCCCCAGTCTGTTCCAGTCACCCATTTTCTGCTGTCACGAGCTTCTCGAGGTGTCTGGGCTCAGGGAACTCTACTCATTATTTGCTTTCATTCTACAAACAGCTGTGACATTAAAAGACACTCTCTTCATGCACCTCGCTTTCAAAGACTTTCTGTGCCCTCAGAGCTTAGTTTAGGATTCAATGTATTTTTAGAGAGCAGTACTCTCTAATACTAATCCTTCCTGCCCACACAAAATGAGCTGCTGCTTCATCTGCTTCCTGATTTGCTTCCTTCAGAGTAACTTGATGTCCTCCAATGATGGAATATCATCATTTGAGCCAAACTGAGCCTCCTCCCACACACAGACATTCCACAACCATATAATGTAAATACTTCTATGAAAACATTCAAGACTGGTTATGAACTAATGGAAGAAATATTCCTTCTTTATGGGTGCAATCAGAAGTTTCCAGCATTTGATGCTCTCAGTAATCATTTTGTCCATCAGAGGATCTTTCAGGCAAGACTTTAAGGAAATACAGGCATTTTATTTATTCCATTTTACCTTTTATTTAATCCAATTCTCATAATTCTTATGATTTCAAAGTTACTCACAGAAACATGGAAATCAAAGGCAACTGGATGAGACAAATGCATTTTATTCTTCCACAGAACATGGCACCTATGGGGATAAACTAAATGTGACCCTGAGAGCTGTCAAGACAAATTAACTGGTCAAAACCCATTTGAACAAATTCAAATTTAAACTGTGTAATACTAAAAAGAGAGGTCTCTCCACTGCCATACTTAACATTTAGACCCTCAATGTTTAAGGAGCCACATGGACCTTTAATTTTTTTTTTTCCTAAAGGACAAACCTATTTTAAAAATAAACATTAATATCTGAGGCATTACTGAATTCTTGCCAGCAGCCAGAATGAGCTTAAAAAGTCAGGGAAAAAAGGACTTCTTTTGAGATGGAAATTAACTCAGTAAAAATGATCAGATCTGCCAAACTGGTAACGTGATGAGTGGGAATTTCAGTGGTAAGCAAAACCAGTCCTCAGTTTTCAGGCAGATGACCCAAATGTCAAAGGACTGGATAAAATCACAGGTACTTCTTTGGAGTGAAGTCCTGCTGGTAATTCCTCATGCAAAAAGGCCCAGCCTAGATTCTGAAAATTGGCCAAGTCATGCTTGTGAAATTCAATGTGAATTGTAGATGTTCCTAATTGAGCCAAATTAATTCAAGAATTAACACCCCAGTGAAGAGGCTGGAGACACTCAGTGGGAGCTACTGACCACAGCAGTGCACCAGATGTGTCTGCTGCAAGTCAACAACATTGCTTTCCCAGCAAAGGAACAACTGGATTATCATTCTGCTGAAGGTTACTTTTAAATCTTGGGAGGAGGTGGTTCCCTCTGGAACTGAAAAATTATGTGGCCAGTTGGGAGCCTTTTCTATATAGAAAAAGACATATCCTGAAAACCCATGGACAAAAGTACATTCTGTCATTTGTGTTTCAGAACTGACCTTCCCTGGAGGTGTCACCTATCAAAAAAGACACCCATGAGTGTCTGAAACCAGCCCTGCTCCTGAGAATTGTTCTGTGGGATTTGAAATCGACTTTTTCCTGATTCTCAGCACGGACAGGTTATTTTGTACAGCAGTTGTCCATCCGTGCCCCCCCCTCGTGATCCCTCTGTCGTTTCTTTCTGCAGCATCACCCCTAGAAGCCCCTTTGCTGCTCGAATTGATTTGTGCCTCTCCCCAGAGCTTGGTGCTCCCACTTTGGTGACACTCAGCACAGCAACCCCTTCTGCAAAGTGCAGGGCCCATTTATAATTCATGTGTTTGCCTCCCACGGGGTTTTAGGAGGTGCTGTTCTCACTCCAACTCCGTGCCTTGGCCACGGGAAATCCACTTGGGCTGGGCTTTGGGGCATTTCTGAAGACCTTTGTGAACTGGTGATTGCAGGAGTTGATTCAGCTTCCGCTGAACTCTGTCTGAATTCAGCTCCTGAACTCGGGATGAGCAAGATGAGGCATTTTAGGAAGAGAATGTGCCCATCAGCCTGCATTTAGGGAGTATTCTGAGATGCTGCTTCCTGTGTTTGAAGCACTCCCTCTTCTGAGACAAAATGTACTGAGGAACAAGCCCTTGAAACTCTGTGTAAAATAAACAAATAGTCTTCTGGAATCAAATTAGTTACCATTTTTTTCCTTTTTTTCCCCCTCCCTCTTAATTGCTTACTTCCATTTTCTCCTGATGGAACACTTAAAATGGAGCTGTTGGTTAGAAATTCAAAAAACTGGAAGGAAAATTCTGTAATTCAGACTGTGTTTAGTGCCCCACATTCTAACTGTGCCTTTTAATTTTGTAACAACCATTAGTGGAAGGGCTGACAAATGGCAGAAACCTGGGAAAAAGAAGTGTCATAATAATTTCTTGCTCTTCTCTTTCTTTTCTCCTACAAACCAAGTCTGTGAGATTACATCAGCTGGGAAAAAAATACAATCAAGAGGGAGAGATGTGATGGAAATTCCTGTAAAAACTATTCTGTGATTAGAGGTATCCTAAAGTGTATGAAGAAACACAGGGGACAGCCTGGAGTTTGCTTTGAACTCAGAGGCATCAACACATGGCAGTGCAGATAGCTGTACTCGTTGGGAAAGGTAATATTTTCTGATATATTTATTACAGAAAAAGGGGAAAAAATATTATATGTACTTCTTCAAGTGAAAAAGAGACAGGCTGGGTAGTGTGTTTTGGAGCAAGACACAAAACCAGTGTGTTCTCTAGATTAATGAGCTAATAAAAATCTATAATGCAGGGAGTACCAAGAGAGAAACCAGCAAATTTTACATTTTCTGTTAATGTCTAACACTGAGTGGGATTTTGTGTCTCAAAGATCTGTGCAGTGCAGGACTGAAAAGAAATTGAGCATAGCATTTTTACTCTATTAAATTGCAAAAACAAATATTCCTGTGTCTAGGGCTGGTCATGAGGAGATAGTTCTCCCATCCATGGGAAATGGGAGAATGGGACAATTGGCAAAGATTTTGGCAATTAAAAAGGAAGCCCCTGGATTAATTCTGGTTTTGGACATCACCCATGGCTTCAGTTCTGGGAGTTCCACACCTGGAGTCAATGCACAAAGAGACCATTATCTGCTGATATGTGGTGATCAAATACATTGTTCACTGGAAACAGGAAATCACCTGCTCTGCTCGCCCTGAGAACGAGATCCCCTGGCTGTGTTTTAGCTCCTGAGTCCCTTCCAAAGGGCACTGAGCCCTCCCACTCTCCCAAATTCCCGTGGCCTGGGAGGTCTTGCTGCTGCTGTGATCCCCAAGCAAAGAGGATCGGAGTCTGTAATTAATTACCTGTGCAGGTTTCCCAATTCCAGCTTGGCCTTTGTCACAGTGTCGGATTCTCAGTGTACAAAGAGAAGTTTGACTTGAGGAGATGCTCTGCTAGAATCATTTCCTGCCCAAAATCCATTCTTTCCTTCCAAAAAGGGCTATCAAAAAGGAACACCAGGGTTTTGACAAAGCTGATGACAGTCAGAGCTTTTCCAGGGAGTCCTGTGGCCGAAGATTCTTCATTTTGCTGCAATTCCCCTTCGTGGTGCTTCCATTTATTGGCTTAGTGTACTTGAGGAAGGGTTTTTTGGTTTGTTTTGATGTTTGCTTGATCTTTGCAGCTCCAGTTTCTGATCAACATTCCAGGCCAGCCCTTTCTGCCCAGCCTCTTGCAAAGACCCAGCTCCATCTCCCCAAAGAGCTGGCTGCTCAAACACGATGTTCCAAAATTGTCCGTCTGTCCTGTCTGATGCCTTCCTCAGGCTGCTCCTCCTCCTCTCTCGTTCCCGTGCTGATGTCGAGTTGTTTTTAGGGATAACTTCCCGCAGGATGCTCGGCACATCCAGCGCCTGTGTTATGTAAATGCGGGGGACTCGCTGCTCGGGAGAGGCTGCTACAAAGCAGGTACTGATTTAATGAAAAAAGGCACTGATTTCATGAAAAGCACCGCGATTCAAAGGGGTTGGCCGAGCCCGGTGTGCGGGGAATGCTGAGGAGCCCATTCCCCTCATCCCTGCTCTGCTTCCCATTCTCCCTCCTTTTCCAAGCCAGCCTGGGTGCCGGGAACTGTGTGCTAAGGAAAACCTGACCCTGAGCTGGAATCAGTCTGGCAGCAATCAATGCAGAGCAGCTCATCATTTTTATTAAATGAATTGGCTGCTTTCTTTTTTTTTTTTTTTTTTTTTTTTTTTCTTTTTTTTTTTTTTTTTTTTCCTCTCTTTTTGTGATGGGACCCCTATNTTTTTTCTGCATCTCTTTTGAGGCTGGAGCCCCTAAGACATCTAGAATGGAAGTAATTCGCAAAATTCCATTTATAACTTGAAAGGAAAAAAAACCAAGTTTATTCTTTCTAAGAGGAAATTGTATATGTGTATCCATATATATATATGTATATATGTATATTGGAAAATATATATTTAAACAACAAAAATAAATGTCTAATGCATAGTTCAAGATACAAGTTTAGCTCTTGAAGCAGTGAAATGTGGATTAATGCCATTAAAAATTTTACTAAAACCGTGAAGGCCCTGTTAAAGCTGGAGTCAAGGAATTTCTGCTCCAATCAGTTTTGGGATTAGAGCCAGGCTGAGCCCACAGGTGTCCAGGGGTTCACAGGAACAGACAAATGATCACTGCAAGAGCTCTTTGGGTTCACAGAGCCAGGGCAGGGCTTGGCTCAGCAAGTTCACCAACCTGACTTTAACAATTTCTTTAAAAGGTCCCAAAGTGCCTTTGCCATTGGGCTCTCCAGTTCCACCAAACACTGTTGATTTGTTTGGTCATGGACTCGAAAAAGCACAGAATAATCCCATATTCTGGGGGTGGTCCCAGGGGTTTGAGTGGCCCATAAAGTGATGGGGCTGTTGGTGTCACCCATGGTTTGAATTACCTGCTAATAAAAAATCAAAGTGGATTTTCCTTGACATTTTATGAGACATTTCCTTTTGTTTCTGAATCAGTTTGGGTTTATAAGCAGTTTGTGGGATCATATCCCTGCCCATCATTGTTCTTTCTAAAAAAATCCCAGAATATTTTGGATTGGAAGGGACCTTAAAGCCCATCCAGAGCCACTCCCTGCCTTGGGCAGGGACACCTTCCACTAGCCCAGGTCACTCCAAGTCCCATCCAAAGTAGCCTTGTACACCTCCAGGGATGGGATATCCAAAAAAAAAATCCACTATAACTCTTACCAAGGAAAATTTTCTAACTTTGCATCCCTCAAAATAAATGAAATATCAAAGCTGAGCATGGAATGCTGGAAAAAGTAGTCTGAGTAGTAAAATGTTTCACTTTGTTAAAACTTTTTTTGGTACCATATTGAGTTTTTAATCTAGCAGTGTTTCTTCAACATAAGTAAATACACTGAAGTATTTAAATGCTTTTGAATTTCAAGGGATTTGACATTCCCAAGTGTAATTTCAGCCTTTTAAAATTTATAAATATTTTATAAAAATACAGAATATATCATGGTTTAATTACTTAGGATGACTTATACACTGTCTGAGAAGTTTTCTATAATAATTATCCACTTTTACCACAGAAAAATGTTGTTATATCAAGAAAGATGATATCTATCTCCACACTTTTATTTTATTTTATTTTATTTGCATCTTCTTGTTTTCCTCACCATCCTTCTCAGCCTCATCCTAATGCAAATCAAGGACCTAATTTGCATGCAATACTTTAATTTCAAGCCTGGTAAGATGACAATGTTAAATATTTGCACTGTGTATTTTTACCAGCAGATTCTTCATCAGCCACAGATTTCTGCAGCAGCAAATTTCAGCTAAAGTCAACGGGCACAGATTTCTAGCTGCCACATAGAATTTCAGTTTTCTTCCTGACTGACCTGCTTAAAATAATTAGCTTTTTTTCCTTATGCTGAGCTGACAGCTACCTGGGCAACAGCAGGTGCTCTCAATGTTAATAATGCTGTGCAGCCCAAGGCCTTTTCCCTTAAATTCTTAGCATAAAGAAGATTGCAGCAAGTCATATTTGTTGAATAAATTGTGAAGATGTTTCAGCTTAACAGAATCAGAGAGGAAATCAAAATACACAAAGCAAGGAACAGAGAATTAATATTGTATTTTCCCAGAGGCTTTGCTTCACCAAGTGCTTGGTTTATGGTGCTGAGATGTGTAAACGATTCCTGGTTGATGCTTGGGGATGAATTAGTGATGGCCCAGCAAAGGGATCTGTCAGGGTGGCTTGGCCTGAGACAGGAATGATGTCCATGGGCTGGGATGGCTCAGCACAGTTGGGTAGAGGATCCTCAGGGATGGGTTTGACTGCATCAGGGCACACCCTGCTCATGCTGCAGCTGAGAAAGAGCCTGCAGCCAAACAGGCTCCCTCTGAGCCCTGCACAAAAAAGGGAGCCACTCTCTCAGGTCATCTGGAAAGTTCCTGGACCAGCCACAGTTATCACTTTGTCTGGTTTTGGTTCTCTGGGAAGTTCCTGGACCAAGCCACAGTTATCAGCTTGTCTGGTTTTCCCCAGGACCAGAGGCTTCCTGCTGGCCCTTCCTTGCTGCCCTCGCTGACATCGTGTCACTTGATGTCTTAGGTTTTAGCNTCACCTGAGCACTTGCACCAAACCTTACACCAGGTCAGAGGAGAAATCAGGAAGAAATCCTTGACTGTAGAGGTGATGAGGCCCTGGCACAGATTGTTCAGAGAAGTTGTGGACTCTCCATTCCTTGTTCAATACCAGGCTGGACGGGGCTTGGAGCACCTTGGGATGCTGGAAGCTGTCCCTTCCCTTCCAAAGGGGTGGCACTGGATGAGCTTTAAGGTCCCTTCCATCCCAAACCACTCCAGGATTCTCTGATCAGAACTTTCTACTGAGGAAATCCATACAAAGCCTTGGCACTGCAGTGCAAGGTGAACCCACAGCACAGACACATTTAGAAGACAATTTACCACTCAGAAATCAGTGCTGCATAAAACATTTTGTGAAAATGAGTTTCGAAAGCTGTTTGCTACTTTGAGCATGTCCCAAAGAAGGAAACTCAGTACCCTGACAGGCACTGCACAGTTTTAGAGAGCTGTGAGGTATAACAGGGACAGGAAGGTTCCATTCCAGAGGGAAGCACATGGAGCACTCGATTCTACCATTAAAAATACTTTTTCCTTGTATTTTTGTAACAATTATCTAATAATTTCCAACCCATATGCTTGTACCAGATGCTTGAACCTTCACAGGCCAAATCATATTTATTCCTTCAGACAAACCACTTCATATTACTTAATAATAATTCTCAGGATCACTATTATCATCCTCATCACTTCAAATCCAAACACAGCAAATATGATGAATAACACGCTTCAATTTTCCCCCTTGATTAATGGGCTGTGTGTGTGCACAAAAACACTTCAGTCTGGAAGATGTGATTTCCCTGCTGAAGCCATTGCTAGCCAGATCTTTCCTGGAGAACTTTCCCTGCACCGTGGAACGAATGGAATTCTGAAGAAAATGAAACTGTCCTGTGCTACAGATGCTAAAGGTATTGGTTATCATTTCTCTGCATTTTGCTCTGTCTTCCTGTCATTATTAAGAATTGTTGCTCTTAAAATACTCGTGGAATATCTGCAGAACTCAGAACCTTTATTTGCACAGTACTTGGTTTGCACTTCAGCCCCCAGGAACCCTTTCTGCTCCTTTGGCAATCCAAAACCACCCTGAACAATGGAACACTGGAGTTTTGCTCTATTCCAGAGCCAAAAAAGAGTTAATAGTGCACAATGGAGATAAGGTTGTCATTACTCTTTGACAGTAAATATTGCTTTGTGCCAGGTTACCTGATCTGATAAGGAGCAGAACCTCCCAGCAGCAGGATGCTGATAATGATCCTGCCTTTACCCACTGCCTCTCATCTCAGCAGCTCTGAGCTGGCTTGCAAAAGCTGCACACAGGCAATGTCATCCTTTCCTGAAATGCAGCACAGATGGGATGTGGTTGTCCATTAAAACAGGAGAGAACTGCTCGATACAGTGAGAACAGGCAGTGCAATCCTCCCCCCAGGGTCTGCAGGAGGGGAGGGGGCCACAGCTCTTAACATGGTTTTTCAAAGCATTTTGAGTGCTTTGCATCACCCCAGTCTGTTGGAACCTGTTTGGATCACCACACCACACACTCTGATCAGGGTAAAAATGGAAAATGGAAATACCACCATGATGGCTTGGTTTAACACAGATTTAACACAGAAAAAACCATCACTTTCTGAACTGTAAATCCCATATTTAGCTTTAGGTCAGCATATCCATTTCCAATTTGATGTTCTGCAAACCAGGGTCAGTGCATCTGTACATGAACAGTGCTTTGCACTTCCAGAGAATCACAGAATCCCAAAATTATTTGGGCTGGAAGGGACCTTAAACCCCATCCCATTTCCCCCCCTGCCACAAGCAGGGACATCTTCCACTGTCCCAGGCTGCTCCAAGCCCTGTCCTACCGGGCCTTGGACACTTCCAGAGATCCAGGGGCAGCCACAGCTGCTCTGGGCACCTGTGCCAGGGCCTGCCCACCCTCACAACCAGGAATTCCTTCCCAATATCTCATTTAAATCTCCCTTCCTTCAGCTTAAAGTCATCCCCCATGGCACTTAGTCCTGGCACTAAATGCCCTTGTTTAATTAAAAATGTCAGTTGCATATTTGCCTCTGTGTCTTGTATCAGAAGTCATTGCAGCATTTTCCATAGCAGTCCTGGACTATTATGTCTTTTTTTCAATGTTCAAGATTTCTAGGGAGGTTTTGTTGCAACTCCTGTTGGTATCCTCCTCATCTATAAGCATTTATTGATTTTTAGAGCCAAACTAACAAGTAAAAACGGGCACAGGAAACAGGAATTGCAAATAGGCAAAGTCAAAGATAATGGAGGTTGGAAATGAGGCTGGCTTTAAGAACAAACCCTGATTTAACAAACCCTGCTTTAGCAAACCCTGCTTTAGCAAACCCTGCTTTAACAAACTCTGCTTCTTTGCTAGTTAGAGTTGGTTCTATCAAGACAACCCTTGGCAGATCACTACCAATTTTAAAGTAAAAAAAAAGAGACCATAGCAGTGCATGGCTGCACTGTGATCTAAAGTGTCCCTCCAGAATATTTCCTAATTAAACTGCTTGATCAGTTTTATTACCTGAACCAGTGCAGCCAGCCTGCAGGAGGTTCTGACACTTCTGTACCAATCCTGCACTGCAAGAGTGGATTTGTTTTCAGAGCTGTCCCCCTCTCTCACCAGACTGACTTTTGGGCCAGGTTTTCCTGTGTGTGAGGTTCCCAAAAATGAGATTAACCTCAGCCAGCTTTAGGACACATACTGCAAAAAATTTAAAGCCAAAAAAATGCTCTGCTGGTTGTGTTTTATGGTGCAAGGGGTATTGGCAGCCATTGGGATTGAAAGGAGCACAGGTCAGAGTGCATCCCAACTGTAGGTACTATGGAATTCCTCATTCTTCAGGAAACATCTCAGTTAATGCCCCACTCCTAAGATTGTTACAGGAGATTAAGGGAGACAACCTAAGTTACTTTCAAATACACAATTTCCAATATTTTGGAGGCATCCCATGAATTTATCTCAGAGCATAACTGATCATCTAGATATGCAAATCAAGATTATTTGCCAAAAAGCCTTCACTACAGGAAGTGGTAAAATGCCCTTCAGACCAAAATAATATTAAATAATCTTACCTTCAAACTCCTCTGTTCTTCTTGGATGTTTTTTAGAAACCTTGATTATTTTTAACTCTCCAAAGAATCACAGTTCCTGCTTTAAATTGTACTTGGCCAATATTTTAACATATCCACTACATGGTGCTTTTTTTTTTTTTTTCTTCTGAGAAATTTGTGGGTTTTCTCTGCACCAAATCTCAATTATGCAAATTCTGTTATCATTTTGGGAATGCTTAGTCATGGAGCTTCATTACCATGCTTTTGGGGATGGCAACTGTGGAGTAGAGAAAGAGAGTGGCTCCTGAAGAATTAGTGATGGTTTGATAGTCAAATATAAATTATTCTGGGATATTTTGAACTGCTCCAAATTGATAATAATTATGTTATCAGGTATGGATGCCTTCTAGGGTTAACCAGAGGTGAAATTTTTATTTTTCTGCTCTTCCACCACTGTTGGTTATTTCATGATGAGGACAGAGAATGTTCCAGGATGGCTTTACCATTGTGCTACAAGGTTTAATTTTGTCCTTTTATGTGACAGCCTGCCAGTTTGCAGGCAAAAAAAAATTTGAAATATTGTCTATCATTTTCCCCCGGAAAGATGGGATATTAATGAGATTTGAAAGAATAATTTGATGAGAATTTCAGCAATTCAAATCAAGTATGACATTGGAGGGTGAAAGGAAAGCAAAGAGCACTGAGGTGAGTCCCAGGCTGACACTGCACAGAACTGGACAGCTTTGGCCCACTTGGAATTCCTGCCTGGACATCCTGACATGGAAACTGGAGAACCATCAAACTCAGAATGGGATATTTTAACCCCTTTGATAAAATGGCAAAGGTTATGTGGAATTAACTCACTCCAAAAGCCAGGATTCCTCATCTACCAGCACCCTTTTATTGTAAACATTGATCATAAAACAAAATTGAAATACAGAAAATGTTTTAAGAAACCCTGCTGTTCTCATACCAGAGGAGATTTTCTTAATGAAGAAACTACAGAATTACCTTCAGATAAATAAAATGTGGTGGGGGACAGACAAAGAGCCATCCACAGTAAATGGGGAATAGAAAACTCCTTTCCACATGCTGAGTGATATTGATGGCTCTTGCAATGATCCACAGATTGAATTAAACACTTTCACTGAAGGATCATTTGAGCAATTTGGTTTCTAGCTAAAGTATTGCCTCATTGCTGATATGCAAATAATGATTGCTGCTGCCACAAAAGGCATTGATAATTTGGCCTGAGAATTTTCAAATAAACAAGAAATAGTTAATATGATGTCCCACTGGATCTTTCAGCAGGTGATGGCTTCCTTAGCAGATTTCCTGATGTTTTTAAATCCACTTATGAAAGCCTTGAGAAGGGTTTTCCTCCGTTTTTCTGATGAAATTTTTATTTTTTTAACCTATCAATTTTTATCTTTCTTTTTCTATCCTCTGTGGAAAATTCTGTCTATTATTCTAATTTCTCTTTTTTATTACTCAGATAATTATTTGTTACATTTTTTGATGGATTATTCACTGGCTTCATTCTCCAGAATTTATTTCTGCAAGAACAGCACTGCTGAGCAACTCTCTTAAGTGGATCCATTTCTTATGTTCAAGTAGCAAATATTCCAAATTCTGTTAGTTCTGAACTTCTCTTACATTACTCTACCTGTTCTCTCCAACCACATTATACAAATGTAAATTTTAAGGGTGTTTTTCTTTGCTTTGAGTGTCTTTTTCCTCTGTAAACTACAAAGTTGGGGTTTCTATAACTAAAGGAATTTCTCAGTGTGGTTTGGCGATGAACAATTGAAATCTCTTGACAATGGGCAGTTAAAATCTCCCCTTAGTGTTGTGTCATTGAGGGCATTTTTGTGATGAGCTCGTTGCTGGTGCTGAGTGATCAGTGAGAGACCTGCAGAGGACTCTCCTGGATTTAGGAATGTGCCCACTGCAGCACATTCCTGTGTAATGTGAGATCACAGAATCCCGGACTGGTTGGGTGGGAAGGGGCCCTAAAGCCCATCCAGTGCCACCCCTGCCATGGCAGGGACACCTCCCAGTGTCCCAGAGTGCTCCAAGCCCTGTCCAACCTGGCCCTGGGCACTTCCAGGGCTGGCTCACCCAGAACTGCTCTGGGCAGACTGTGCATCCCTATGCCCTGGAAAGGATTTCATGGATAGACACCTCTGCTGAACCCCCTCGTGTCTCCTGGGGAAGCAGCATTTCACAGTCTGAAAGAGAACTGAGGAGCACCCAGGAACTTCCCAGGAGATTTTAATGGAGAATCAGTGAAACAGCAACTTTTGCCTTCTTCCAGCTGCCCCTTAAAGCTCCAGGAGCTGTGCTTGCCTTCTTGAGACCAGTGGGTTTCACCTCCCTTGGGATCTTGGATGCACCTCACTTCCAAATCACTGCAGCCCTCTCCAAGATACTCAAAGCTAGAAATTTTTCATGTTAAATGAACAAATTCCTTCACAATCTATTGCTTATTGTCCATCTCGTTATGAAAAAGGCAAGAAAACCAGTGCTGGAGAGAAAAGTGAATAAACAGGAGAGAGGCAAAAAGGGAATGGGGGATGCTGGTGGAGAGAGAGAGAAGTGAAACATGCTTTAATTCAGGGGATCATTGGCATGTCTGAGCTGCCAGGCTGTCTGCCTGCACCCAGAGAGAGTTTGCCCTGTAACAGAAGCAGATGTGCCAAAGGAATCCTTTCTAGAGCTGTGGTAGTTTCAGCACACTTATACAAAACATAATTTCTGCCTTAAGAACTCCTGAAATCCCTACAGTTTTCCTAGGCTTTGTTTGATGCTTAGAATGAAAAAGATGGGCATATTTGTAGGGAATGAAGCTGAATGTATTTTGTGAAATTACTGGCTGCTACGTTTTTATTTCCAACATGCCACCTACGTTCGAACTAAAAATGCTCCACAGTCTTTTTATAATTCATCTTTACTGGAAAGCAGTTGGTGGAGAATTTGAGTAGGAAAACCCAAACATTGCATTGGCCTTGAATCCTCCTGAGCACTTCTCTGCAGAGGGTCAGCAAGGATAAGTTTTGGGAGCTGTTTGAGTGTTAGTTAATCAGAAATTATTTCATTTTGATTCACCACTAGAGCCCTTCACAAATACAAGCCCATAATTTTTTCCCCTCTCTGAATCTTTTAAGAGTAACTCCTGAACATTCCCTTTCCAGCTCCTGCCCTCACTGCAATGGCATCAGGGAAGAGAAAGTCATGTTTACTAAAAAACCCCAAACTGTCAAGTAGCAATTTAAATTAGTAATTCAAAGCAGCATTTAGAAGATATCCACAAAATCACTCTGGGTGGAGAGGATGAATGTAGATTATTGCTCAGCAATATTTGATCCTACGGTGGTTTATTCAGTAAAATGCTTCATTTAATATCAGCAGAGTCACTAATTTCAGCAGCAGAGCCACAACCTCCATTTCTGTCAGCGTGGCAGGACAGCAGCTCTGAAAGAATGGCATTAAAAGGATCAGCTCTGCCTTTTCTTAGCTTTGAAAGCTTTGTAGGTGCTAAAACAATTTTGCAAGAGGACAAATCACAGTTTACTTTTTGCTCTCCTTTTTTCCCTTCACTGCAAACAGAAATGCAAGACATTGAACCCATCAGAATGAGACAAAAGGAGATTTCTTAGGCAGGAATATTTCCTCACCCAAACATGGAGCTGCCCTCTGAGACAGGATCTGGAACTGAGCTCTGCCTGAGACTCCCCCACCTAGGCAGTGTTTTCCATGCACTGGAATTATATTAAAAATACTTTTTTCTGCACAATGCAATGTTTCTCCAACTGCCTTCCAACCTAGGCAGCCAGGAACCCTGGAACACTGAGATGTTCTGCTCTTTTCCTAGGAAATCCACGTTTTTCAAACTGGTAGCACTGCCATACACAGTTCTCAGTGTTATGGCGCATGGGCTGATGTCAATCCTGCCAAAGGAAGGAAAAATTTCGAAACTGGAAAGAGCAGGGGCAAGAAAGTCTGGGAAGAAACCATGAAAGCATTTTATTGCTGAGCAGGAACCAGAGTCTGCAGTTTCCTGACATACAGCACCTCATTTAATGTGGTCTAAAGTGTCATCCACAGGAGCCAATTTCTCCGGAATTTTGCTTCAGAAGATGAAGCACTGAAATAATGGAGAGCAGGAGAAGGTTGAGCTCTTCTGAATTTGCATTGCCACTCTGCCCTCCCTGGGATGGTCAGGACTGGGAGACCATTGGGGATTTTGCATAATTCTAACACATGGTAAAGGTTACAAGGCACAGCAACGTGTGACACATTGTCTGACTGCTGATATTAAGCTGCAAGACAATAAAGTAAATTTCTTTACATAATGACCTGAAAGATTAGTTACGCTTGATAAATGTGACTTGAGAGACTTTCATTGAGCTCAGACTTTTCTCTGGGAGCAGAATTACATTTCTTAAAAAGGTCTGAACATATCTGGTTTATAGATAGGGAAATTTCAGAATATAGTCCTAAATTACCTGATAATAAATACAGACCATTAAATTGCTAAATGTTGCTGAAATCTTTTATGGAGATAGTGCTGATCCAGTCGGTTCTTGGAAGATACACAGACCAGTTTTTAATTGGTCCTCAAAGTGGAGTTAGTGAAGATGAGGTAATAGTGATAGGGATGCAGAAATACCTCAGCCAAAATAATTTCCCTAGAGAATTAGGGATAGACTCGATTTAGGGAGGTCTTTGTACAATATTTAGCTGAGGGCCAGCTGGCCATGACCCCAGCCATGGCTGCAGCTCCTGGGAGGACACAAACTGGAGCCATGGGCTCAGCAAAGTGTTTTGTTGGCCCTCCAGGCTGCCAGCGGTGCACAAGCTGAATTAGAAGAGGTAACAGTCAAAGCCTTGAGGCTCTTGGTAATCCTGCCAGTCTTCTGAGCTCTGTTTCATACCTGAACCTCTGGGGCAGGAGGAATGGGCCTTTGGGGAGTGTTGGTGGAAGAGGAGCAGGTCTGGGGTTGCAGCTCTGACCATCACCAGCTCTGCTGCTCTCCCCGTGGAACACAGCAGGAAGACTTCTGAGCTTCAGACATTTGGATGTCATCTCCCGTGGTTATTCTGGGAAATATAAACTGTGAAACATCCAGGAGGAAGCCAGAGCTGTAATCTCTTTGGGACTTTTCACATTTCAAAGATGAGGGTGATTCCCATGCAAGAAACCATCCCAAGGTTTTGTCTGAGCTGGTAGAAGCCTTGAGAAGACATTAGGTCACTGCTGGGGACAGACTGGGCACAGAAACCCTTCCAGAGGGATGTTGGAGCTCTTCTCAGCTGTATTCAAAACCTACAAAGGGAATGACCCAACCTGCCTGGACAGCTTATTCCAACACTAAACTGTGCTGAATATTGGGAACCTGTTCCTTGGAACCTGACCTTTAGCACTTCCACTGCAAAGCTGTCAGCTCTGAGGTGGGCTCTTCTGACCCTTTAAAAGCAAACAGTTTACAGCACTCAAGAGCTGTTCACAAGATTCATTACTAAGAGGCATTAAAGTCTGAAACTTGTGAGAGAAATCGGGGAGGAATTGCAGCCAATTCTGACTCAGTGACTTCCTAGAGACAACTGGAAATGTGGTGCCAGAGGAACACAGGAATCCAAGGGGGAGCCACAACAGCAAATTGTTTGTTTCAGCTGCACAATCGGTGAGAGCAGAGGGAAAAGGGTGAAACCTTTACTTTAAGGTTTGGAAACTGAACACTAATTCTGCATTTGTGCCTCAGATCTCTCCCAAACCTATCTGTCTTTGTAAAGAGCTGAAAAGACGCTATAAACCCCCCATTTTTTCTAAACAAGGGATGACCTCGGCTATCTACTCCAGTTTCAAATCGCATCTCGTGGCATTGTGCTCCTGCATTGAGGGACTCCGAGGTCAGGAGGGCGGGTCGGGGGAGCCGAGCATCACCCGGCTCAGCACCTACAGGGCTGCGTGGCCGTGGGTCACAACATCAGCGGTTCCCAGCCCGGAGATTTGATAAATACCATGTCCTGCCAAGACAGGAGGCCCCAGCACAGGTAGTGATGGAATGGGAAGCAAAGGAAGAGGGAGAGGGGTTTGCCGGAGCCCGGCGTGCTGTGAATGTTAACAAGTCCTCTCACGTCATCAGCATCCCTGCTCTCCGCTCCCTCCCTCCCTGCCTTTCTCTTTTATGAGCCAGCCTGAAATCAGGGAATTACATGCTAAGGAAAACCCTTCAGCTAAACATATAATTATTCTGCACAGGATCAGTGCAGCACAGTTAATCAGTTTACCAACTGAATTAATTTTTATTTTTTTTTTTTTAAGTCTACATCTCCTGTTGAGGGTGCAGAAATTCTAGATTTAAAGGGGGGAAAATGGCTCGCAGTTGTGAAATGAGTATCTACAGCAGACCATTTATTAGGAGAGAAACCTCCACTGCAGGCTGTTTTGGCAGACAAACCTGTCAGTCCCCAGGACTTTGAATTACAGACTCTGTGTGGAGTTATTACAGGTACTTAAGGAATAGCTGGTTTCCCATTTTAATTTTCAGCTCTTCGATAACACTGCATTCTCTGAAAGTCGCAGCTGTATTTCATTGCATTGTATTTCCTTTCATTTCCTTGGACTGCTCTGAAAAGTGAGTATTTATTTGGACAGAGGTGTCACTTCCCTGTAAATGAGTTCACATTTTAAATGACCTATTTGTAGACTGCTCCCCTTAGGAAGTGCAACATCTCCAATGCTCTTGGTTGTAAAAGTACAGAGAATTCCCTTCAGATTTTGCCTCCAATGGAAACACCAACTGTAATCCTTTTGTGAATTCAGTAAGACATCCTAGCTCCCCTCTGCACCCCAAACCCCCAGATTCTGTACAGGACTCCCCTGCTCAGTGCACATTAAAATAGAGGGGGTTAGGTTTGGAGTGCTCACTGATAACCTGCAAAGTGTCTCTGAGTTTCCCAGGGAGCTCCTGCGCCAAAAAGCAACAAAAATCTCCAGGTAAAGCATTCCAGGGGCACATTTGGAGGGCAGTTTGCCATTTACTCACATCAATATGTTAAACCTGATCCAGGGAAAACTGACCAGCGAGAAACCACTGGGACCCTGAAGACATTGGGAGCTTCATGGGTAATGTTTGTTTTTTGTTTTGTTTTCCCATGGGGCCACCATGGAATCTGAGCAAGGCAAAGGTTTTCCCTAAAGTTCCTTTTGGGTCCATAGTACACACCCCCAGGAAAACAGGTAAGTTATGTAAGGAATGGCTGTATACCAGGGGAAACACCTGGAAACCATTTGGAGATGTTTAAAATTCTGGAAAACTTGGGGGGAATAAAAGAATACTGACTAAAAACTGCTGCTAAAAATACCTTCCCAGTTCATGTTGTCAGCTCCTTTGAAACCTTCCCTTTCAACCACAGTGCCTTCTGCTGCACCTGCTAAACTTTACAAAATACTTTTTGTATAAAGACATTTTCCTTAACACAAAAGTATCTGGAGTTTTAACTTCTAGAACCTCTGAGAGCCTCAGGAATCAATTTCTGCAGACTTGCACGGCCTTTTGAGGTTGTCCACACCATCAGATGCAGTTCCCTAATTGAATTCCAGTTGAGTGCGTTCCCGAGAAAGGAACTGTGGATAAATACAAGATGCCAACTTGTCATTACAATGTTCCTTAAAGCCTACCAATTTTTACTTTTTTGGCAAGTAACATTTCCTAAAGGAAAAGAACAGAAGGGTGTCTCCTCCTGGGGGGGGCTCAGGCTGCAGCTACTGCTCTCATCAGATGCTGTAACCAGTTCACATTCTGGGGACCTGGGTCTCAAACCATTAACATCATTTTTGTGGCTTCCTTCCATCTTCTCTGCAGTTATTTGATGCTTCTGGTACTCACTGCTGGTTAGTTTCAAAACATGGGCTTTGCTAACAGATTTTAGAAATAAGTTCTGCTGGCTTCAAGGGATATGATAAATGCAAGTTTTAAAAGCATGTTGCCACCATTTCCCTGTGAAATATGTTATCATTTACAATCTCCACAAATAAAATTAATTGCCTACATATTTTTAAGCCCCCCAAAGGCATATTACAGTGGCAATATCTGTTTCATTATTAACATGTTGCTATCTACAGCCAAGACATATACCCATTCCTAAAGTGGTAATTTTTTGAAAGCGTCTTTAATTTATCTTTTAATGCTGTGAAAGAAGTGACCTTTCACAAAAACGACCTTATCACTGAAAATCACTGCCTGTGCAGACTTTGGACCCCCCTTGGCACATGGATTTAGCAGAGCTGAGCTGCACAACACATGGAAATCACAGGCAAACAGTGGCCACAGTTGGGCAATTTTTGCAAAGTAAGGTGGTTACAAGTAGTTTTAAACTGACTGCCATTTGTGAGGGTTAGGTCATTTCTTTGGCTGCAACTGAACAATGCATCTGCAAAGGTATAAAAAGGAGGCTTGTAATATATTAACGTTGGGAAAATGGACAAATGGGCAACTTCCCTGTTTGTGGATGTGCAGTTCACGTTAGCAAGGAAAAGATCCACGTTGTGAATACTTCAATGTTCATTGCATTGTCTTTATTTATGCCTGAACACAGAGGCACAGCACTGACAATGCTGCCTACTCCAGATATCCCTGTGGATGGTGCACTGTGCAGTCTGGTATGGAAATCCAACTGTCAGGCAACTCCAGACATTTAAAAACCTGCTGCTTGTGTGACCTTCCTCCACTGCACATCATGGATTACTGTTCCCCAAGATGTAATTAGTTTGTATCAGAAAGGATAAAAAAAAGTAGCAGGAAGTATTTTTAAATTTAGCAACAAGTATTCTACACACTTTGACACTTAATTTACATAATAATTCAAGTACGGAGTTAAAATAGCAGGGTGGTTTGTCCACTTTTTAACTCTTTTATGCACTGAGAATGAAGGTGTGGATCGGAAAACTCCTCTGCAAATAGATTAGGATTTGATATCACCTAATGGCATTGGAGCCTGGGAATCAATCCTATATCTAAAGGTTTAGGATCCATCCCAATGACCTGCTTAAGCCCTCCCAATTACCCCGAGTTCCCAAACACCTGAGAAACAAAGTACATTCATTCCCCTAGGCACCGTTTGCTTCACAAGACTCCGTGCTTGTAAAAGAATAATTAGCTGAGGATGGCAACGTGTCTGATGAGCACCAAAACAGCCCAATTTCAGCGAAGTGTGGAGATGTGGCTCAGCAAAATGAGATCAGCACCATTCCCTTATTAATGAGAAGACTTTGAAAGCTTTAAGGGCGTTCGAGTGGGCACCCAATTCAACCCTCCTGCAAGTTCAGTAATCACAGTACAGGAATCATTTCCAGGAGTAACCTACACCCCAAATTTGCACCTCTTCTCCTTATATAACAGAGATGCCCCGTGGCAGGAATGATTTGTCTCACAGACAGACAGCTCATCAGAAGCACTGTACAACAACACGAACGCATCCCACTGTGGGAATACATTCTCCCCCCACTCCGGAGAAATTTAAACCACTCATCATCAGAACAATCCCTCGCCCTCCCATCCATCCCGGTCTGTTTGCAGCACAGCCGAGCATTGTCAGGCAAAACATGTCACAGCTGACGGCTGTGTTGTGAAACTGCGAATGTGCAGGGAAATCATCATTCCTGTCAAGTTATCCCGGCGAGTTTCCCCGCGGAGCCGGGCTCAGCCCTGCGCCTTCCCAGGGCTGGCGCGGACGCGGAGCCTCGGACTCGCGGCCGGGCAGCCTGGACAGGGCAGGACACGTCCCTGGAGGAGCCTGGACAGGGCAGGACACGTCCCTGGAGGAGCCTGGACAGGGCAGGACGCGTCCCTGAAGGAGCAGGATGCCTCAGTTCCAGCCCCCGGCTCCTGGTGCTCCTTGTGGTACCCAAAACTAGAGACAAGCGCTGCACAGCCACTGCATCAGATCACCTGATGTGAGCAAACCAGAGCTAATCAGGGCAAATTTAAAGCAGCCCAACATCCCGACGTTACCCTGTGCGAGGCATAATGGAGCCGTGAGACACAAACACTTTCTGTCTGCATTGTCCAACAAATGCAGTTGATCCCTGCTCCGCTGTCGGCAGCAATTCCCACAACACAGCACAGCTCAAGCCGCCTCTCCTCAGCCCTGTCTCGAACAACTACCGGGCAAAGCAGCGCAGCGATGATCAGAACTGAATAAACTCTTCCCAAAACAAAGAATGCGAGAGCACGGATGCAAATTGCCAGGATCCAAAGTACAGACAAAACAAGGCAATAAACGATCCTACCTTTCATCCAATCCACTACTTGCTTGGGCGTCCACTTGCTAATAGGTTCCATAACGAGAGCCATCATCAGATCACTTTATCATTCACACCAAAATCGGGGGGAAAAGGAGAGAAAAATTGTATCAGAGCATGGCTGGGCTAGGCGAGCTGTCGGATTTTACAGTGCAGTTCAAAGAGAAGATGATGCTTTGTCCCTCCAGGTTCCTCCCGCACTGATTCAGTAATGTATAAAATTACACTGCTTGATCAGCTCTGGCACCTCCCCCACTGCACACAGCCTGCAACACCCGGAGCACCGAGCCAGCAAATGGTGCAGTACAGACTTACTTACCAAAGCCTGTGCCCGCCGAGCCACCGGCACGGATCAAACATGGCATTACACACGGAGCGAGCCCCGCCGGAGCCGCTCCGCACGCCGCGCCCGCCGGAGCCGCTTCATTCCAGCCAGCCCTGGCATCCTCATCAGGGAAAATGTCACTACTGTAACTTGA
Source organism: Polioptila caerulea (assembly GCA_013397295.1). Taxonomy (NCBI): domain Eukaryota; kingdom Metazoa; phylum Chordata; class Aves; order Passeriformes; family Certhiidae; genus Polioptila; species Polioptila caerulea. The sequence goes on from VYXF01010898.1 coordinate 243,409, forward strand.
TAGCAGATTGTCTTGGCTTCATTGTGAATATGCTGACTGTCACTCGGCTTAAAGTGAGGATAGAAACGTCAGGATATCGCCTGGCATCTGGCAAAATGCTGAGCATCTCCATCTTTACAATGCAAAATGTTGCTGGAGTCTTGTACTGTGTAATCATGTAATTCAGAATGTCAAACACAGTATGAAAAGTCTTACCCAAGAAAAAAACTGCTGGGAGAAAACTCTTTTTTTTTTTTTTCTTTCCTGGCTACATTCAGAGCCAGGATATTTCCTCCTATGAGCTGCTCATTTTGTAGAGAAAGAATGACAGCATCGAGGGGTCAATTTGTACTGCCACAGCACTTTAGGATAAAGAAGTACAGCGAGTATTTTGACTCTCAGGACTGGGATCATTAGTTAATGTCTCCCTTTTGTTATGAAGGAAAAAAAAAAATGTTTAAATAGTCCTAATCCCAAAGTTTACTGCCCTTCTGACAGATGAAGGTGAAACATCTCAATGAGATGTGCCAAACAGCAGTTTCTGGACCCATTTGTGACTCTCTGCACCTCATGCAGCACAAATTCTGCATCCAGTGGCTGAGAAGGAGCTGCTGGCTCCAACCTTTTGTCCGAGATCTGCAGCCCCACTGTTTCATGCTAAGGGGAGAAAGTCAGAGTCCAGAAAAAAAGGCAGAACAAAGCAGTTCCACCTTTCTCTTCAGTGATCTTTCCTCTGTTCCTTTTTTCTCCTGCACTGCTCCAAGTTTCCCCAGCACAGCAGGGAAGGAGGATGGTGATGTTCCCATGTCTGCTCCCCCTGGGGCTGGGTTGGAGTCCCCTGAACAGAACATGAAATACCAATGGAATATTTATCACAGAATCCCAGAGTAGTTTGGCTTGGAAGGGACCTCAAACCCCATCCCATTTCACCCCCTGCCCGGGGCAGGGACATCTTCCACTTGCTCCAAGCCCTGTCCAACCTGGCCTTGGACACTTCCAGGGATCCAGGGGCACCCACAGCTTCTCTGGGCACCCTGTGCCAGGGCCTGCCCACCCTCACAGGGAAGAATGACTTCCTAAAACCCAATCTAAACCTACTCTCAGGCAGTTCATTCTCTACCCTTTCAGGGCTCTTTTTTATGTAGTTAAGGATGCAGACAGGCAGCTTTCCCCCCTCTAAAGTGTCTCCAAAGAGATGTGCCATCCTCAGCTCAGCGATGCACTCTATCCTCTTTTATTTTTCTTTAGCTTTGGGAAATAGTGTGATTAGTATTCTATGATGTATTTGGAGTGCTCAGAGCACAGATCTTCTTTACAAAAGGATTCACATCAATTCTCCTTCAAGAAGGCTGAACAGCATGTCAGCTTCCTCTCTGAGTTTTGGGAGACCACTTTCAGTAGCTTTAGTTCTGTCTAAATTGCTGTTTACAATGGACATAATAATGACAAAGCTCTCAAAGGCACAATACTTCTCTTTTTAGGCAATAGTGGGCTAGAATTGAGAATAAATATTTCTATTAGCTATTGGAAACGGTACAAGTTGTTTGGAGGCTCTTTTTTCTTCAAATTCTTAATTTTTTCAAGTTCAATACCAGTATGGAAGAATTTGAGATGAGCTATGTTGTGCAGGAACTTGGTATTTCAACATGTTTGCACAAAAAAAAAATCTTCATTCATGATTGTTTGGACTACTTCCCTAATTCCTGCCATTTGACAGACATTCTGTCAATGCCCCTTTGTCTCACATTTTCTACCCAGGCTTGACTGGGCACTTTTTTTTAATATATATTTTGACATATTTAGTGAAAGAGGATGAAGCCTGAATTCAAAGCTCATCAATGTCAATGGGCACAATTCCACCCATTTAAATTGTCCTTGGATGACAAAAGAGGCCTCAAACTATTATTGTGGAATCAGGACTTCCATTTTCACAATGAGAACCTTCTAAATCTTTCATGTCCTGTTACTGAGGCTTCTCCCCCCTCCCCCCCCC
>VYXF01010898.1:245413-261992 GCA_013397295.1 Polioptila caerulea
CCCCCAGAGATGGTTTGCATTTTCATTTATTCCCACTGTTGTTCATGCTGCTGGCTCAGGCAGTAACCATAATTTGGCTGGAAGACCCTGGCTGTTGGATAACCTCCTGTGATTTTCCTTAGCATTACCAGTCACATTTTGCCTGTATTCTGGGATTTTACAATTTTCAGGACAACCGCCTCCTTTTTTGTTCTACTTCTTGGAATAAAATATTCAAAGCTGTTAAAAAAGCTCCGTTTCTCTCCTTCCTGATGATTTATTCAGGTTCATTCTCTGTTGCAAGGATCAGTGCACATGGCCCTGGTTTGTCACGAATCATTCCCACCCCAGGGAAATGTTCCTTCAACTGCTCCCATGGGTTTGTTCAGCGTGGCAGCCCATGGATGGCTCTACCTGGGGAATTCCTCTGCTTCTTCTTTTGTTGTTTCCAGAAAGATTTATTCCTCACACCCATGGGAATGTCACAGGAACATGGCAGGATCAGAAAAAGGAGCCTGTGGCAGACATGGGACTCAGTGATGGATCCAACTGAGCACCAGAAAGGCCAAATGGAGTTGAGACACGTCCAGACTATTTCTGGAGCCATGGTTCAAGTCAGTTCAGGGCACTTTTTGATACAGGTTGTCCTCTCTGCCCTCTGAGGTGACAACTCTGGAATGAGTAACCATGGAATTCACCCCCTGCACTGAGCTGTCACCCTCACTCCTGGCACTCCCAAACCTCCTCCCTCACCATTCCCATCATGGGTCACCGCAGTGGGACCAAGTGTGTGAAGTCACTAAACAAGGACATTTTTTAAGAAACAGGCAGAGCTATGTAATCCCTAAAGCTGTGCCATGTGTTTTTCTGCCCATTTATTCTGCCTAGATCTATCCCCCAACCTACCTAGCACTGCTTCCTAATGCCGACATAAAAGCAACAATGCATTCCCATGACTGTGTTTTTCTTCCAGGCTGAATGTAGCAAATCAAGAGAAAAAAAAGATCAAGGAACATCTTTCTCACTATTATTCTATCTAGGTCATGTAAATGAGAAATACTTTCTGACTGAAGTCTGCATAAGCATCAGAGCAAAGTGAGGCATTTGAAAGGGAGAAAGGAAGCAGAGCTTTCACTACGATGCAGCGTTGTTGTCAAAGGCCTACATAAAATAATCTGGTAATTCCAGCCCATAATCATCGCTGCTGCCTCTGACAGCCAAGGCCTAAGGCTGAACACACTGGTGGAAAGGTTTGGAGTCTGCCCTCCTTCGCAGCAATAATGCTGAGAGTGCTGTAGCTGTTGAGCACTGCCTGGTATCTCTGGGATCACTAATTAAACCATCAGTCTCCGTATTTTCATGGTCACTGTGGGAGGCAGTTAAATGTTCCTGTGTATTTCATGGCCAGTGATAACTTTCCAATTAAGGATTATGCTCAAATCTGGTACCACAGTCACTCTAACACTTAGAACAATCATGTATTTCTTGCAGTTTTCATTTGGTGACAATTATTCTCATCTTCTTTGATGAAGAAATAACATGCATGTTGTGAAATAAGTCCTTTAGGAGCGGGTTAGTTTAATAAAATCTTGACATGGCATTTGATGTCCATTATGGAAAAACAAGAGCATGCAGTTCCAGATTAAATAAGTCATGAATGCCTTGGAAAAGTGGTATGTAATGTTATAACTTAGGACATTTATAATTTATATCATTAATGGAAATGCAAGCAAAATCCCCTAGGAAATGACTGGTTAACTCTCAGTTACCATTTTTATCATGTAACATTCATGTGTTATACAGCTGTTTTTTGTGGAATAGAACATATTCTTAAAAAACAGAATGGAGCTAAATTGTTGGTTTTGATCAGTTCTGTTCCAAGCCAGGTTCTGTCTGATGGTGCCTCCAACCCTTGAGACACTTGTTGAGAGATGGCAAGAAAAGTGCCTCTGGTGAAGCTGCATGAGAGCAATAAATGTGCTGGGAGGAACAAAACCCAGCTCAGGTTTGGGACAGGGATTGACAGATTCTCCCATTAAAGGATAAACCTTGGCCTTACTTAACCCTGGCTTTACAACCTGAGGGGCTCTGGCTGTGCTCTGACAGGAGAGCTGGGGGAGGCTGCTGTGCTCCGAGCAGCCCCAACAGGGGCTGGAGGGAAAGGGTTTGGATCATTCCCAGCTCCCAGAGAGGGTCAGGGGGGTTCCACACGATCCATCAGCCTTTATTCCAGATCACAGGATATCCTGAGTTGGAAAGGACAAGGATTAAGTCCAACTCCTAAATGAACAGCCCATCCAGGGGTGGAATCCACACCCGGGGTGCTCTCAGCTCCAACAAACCGAGCCCATCTCTTGGGTGGGTATTGCACTGCTGGGGCTGCCCTGGATCCCTGGAAATGTCAGCTTGGACGGGGCTGGGAGCAGCCTGGGGCAGTGGCAGCTGTCCCTGCCCATGGCAGGGCTGGCACTGGATGAGCTCTCAGGTCCCTTCCATCCCAAAGCACCCAGGGCTCTGTGGCCCCTGGGACCCTCGGGGGGCTCCCGCTGCCTGCGCCCGGCCCCGGGATGCCGAGGATGGTGTTCCACATTCTGGAGTGCCATCTGCTGGCACCGCACCCGCCGGCAGCTCCGCCACCTCCCTGCTAATAAACCCCAATTAATTCATTAATTCATTCATTGCATTTCGTTTTCGCTGCTGCCGTTCGCTGTTGTATCAACTCGAGGTTTTCTTTCCAAGGGAACCCACTGCAGTCTTTGCTCTTCCTTCACAGGTATTTATAGCCCGGTTTTTACACGGAGCCTCATTAGAAATTTATATTTTTTTCACACTCCATTAGATGATAAAACTGTTTTATTAATGTGTGTCAGTCATAATTTATTATACTTTACATTAATTGAGCATTAAAACGCCCTGAACAAATGGTTTAGAAATCAGGGGTAACATTACAAAAATGCAAGAAGTACTTGGTTTCTCAGGAATGTAGAGAAATTATTTCATTATCACTTGCTGAAAAATATGTCTTGACATGGCTGAGATGGTTTTGTGCACTGCTTTCTTCTCGGTGTATTTTTGTGTTCACAAAAGCTCCTGCTCTGACCTCTCTTGGGACTGAAATCCTCTATTTAGCCACAGAACATGTACATCATGGACAGAGGCACTGCAAACTTCCTCCTGTCTTGCATCACTTTCATCACAACATCACCTTTTTTTTTTTTTCAGGAGCTGCCATTTAGCTGTTGTTACACTTCCTTGACATCAAGAGTAGCTTTTCTATAGAACAGGTTCTCTAGATTACACATCTCATGGAAAAACAATCACTTTTCACAGCCCTATCCAGAGTTTTAAATACAATTTAAGTGTATTAATGTCAAAGATATAAGGTAGAAAAATTAACCAAAAAAATATAATTCTTCTCCAAGAGAAATCTGTGATTTCACTGAAGACACTATAAAGTTACAGTTGGGGTAATTTTTTCTCATAGAAGATGAACTTTGTGTTCTTTGACTGAGACTGCAAATGAGCAGAGAACACAGGAATATTTTCATATTAGGGGAAAGAGGATCCTGTGTTTTCAGCCTGTTTGTTGATATCACCAACACATTTAGAGTCTCCCAAAGAGCCCCAAACAAAAGGGGCTGTTCCCATCTGAGAATCCCCATGACAACCTTCAAAGCAGAGGTGCAAGATGAAAGTCCCTGGAAGCAGCACCCAGGGGAGAGGCTTCCACCTTGCCAAGGAAGTTCCCACATGGGGACAGAGCTTCCACCCCAAAAAAACTTCATGGGGACACAGATATTTGGGTAAGTCAGCTTTGAGCTGCTGGAAAACCCAGAGCACAGGAGCCTCGCCTGCTTCATTGATCTCCTCAGTTTACCATCACCAGTGTGGCAAGCAGGGGAAAACTGCAGGCAGATCCTTTGTTATCATTTTCCTACACAGAATTCCTCCAGGAACAGCTGTAAAGTTCTGCTCAGCTCAGAACTGACTACAGAGTGTAACTAAATTAAGGAGAAACAGAGAAATATCTTGCAGCAAGTCTCTTTGAGCCTCACATGCAGCTTCAGAGGGATCCTGTAGCACTGTGAAGGCAATTCCATGCTCAGAATGGATTCACTCTCTTAATTCAGTTTTCTGTGACATGGAGCTTACAGTGCTGACAGTCACAGGGTCAGCATGAGAAAAAAAAACCCTGGGCAATCTCTCCCAAAATAAGTTCCAGCTCAACAGATGTGTGATGCCAAATGTATTACATGTGGATCAATGGCATTTATTTTGGAGGTATTATGGAGATCAGAGTAAATTTTCAGAACTGTCCTTTTTGGCCCTAAAATCGTAGGAATCCAGTCATTTGCGTGCTGCTAACTCCAGCTCCTTTTCTTTGAAGAAACTAAAATATCAGAATATTTATTACTACAGTATGTTTAATTTCCTGTCAATATATCCATATTTATTTATATGATTGGTATTTGCGTTTCCCCTTCCTCTAGTAAATAAATGGAAAATATTTCTTTGATAAAAATGGNAAATCGTAGGAATTTAAAAATTTGCGTGCTGCTAACTCCAGCTCCTTTTCATTGAAGAAACTAAAATATCAGAATATTTATTATTACAGTATGTTTAATTTCCTGTCAATATATCCATATTTATTTATATACAATATGATTGGTAGTTGCCTTTCCCCTTCCTCTAGTAAATAAATGGAAAATATTTCTTTGATAAAAATGGAATAAATGTTCAATGTACCTCTTCTGCAAGAACCACCTAACAACTTTTAAGCAATAAACCATCTGCTTCTCAGTACATTAGGTAAATAATATTACTTTGAAAAAAAAAAACCAGTAATAATGGAAAACTTCACGACAGTAATAAAACTTCCAAACTATTGATACCAGATTCCCTTGTAATTCATTATTTGCTGGCTGGAAAGTTGGCTTTGAAGCACAAGTGCCTGTTGATTTTCCCAATGCATTCAGGGAACCAACTGTGAATATTCAGTGATTCTGTGAAACCTGGGCTGTATATTCTGTGTGACACTCCTGATGTGAAGAAAATATGCAGCAATGCTGGAAATGGACTTGTTTTGCCATCGAGGGACCCTCAGAGTGGTGGGAGAGGAGGACAAGCTCATGCTCAGGTGTCCAGGAGAGCCTGGGTGCACTCTGGGCAATGGTGTGGAGAACTATTCCACTGAGAAAAATCACTTTATTCTTTTGTGTTCCATCATTATCTCCTTCTCCACCATCCCACAGCAAAATGTGCCTTTCAGAAATGTTTGAGCACAGGCTTCAATATTAAAAGAGTCATTCTGCCTTGCAGAGATATCTAATGGGGTGACCCAAGATGTGCTGGCACGGGGAATGTCAGATTCATAAAACTGTGACAATTATTATCATGCTGTCTCCATTTTCCCCTGTGATTTTCGGTCCAAACTTGTCATTCATGATGCCAAGTGACTGGTGACAGCAAAAGCTTTTCTTCAAGGCATTCTCAAGATGGCTTTTTCTTTATCTTAGCATCTCTGCAAAGCCCTGCTATTATTAGGTCTTTCTAATGCCTTGGTTAAAACCTCAGAGATTATGCTCCTGCTTTATTCTCCAGCAGCCTCTTCATTCTCCATGTTTAGTTAGGCTCAATATTTGCTTGGAGGACTGGCTGTGACCACAGAGATATTCCCAGCGTGTGACTCGAGCCAAGTTTTGTGTTGCCTTAATATTGTGAGCAGAAATAGAGATACAAGGATCTGAAAGCTAGAAAAGGAAAATTCGAGTGGGCCACAAGCACCTGCCAGACTAACCTGACATGAAAGTATCTGCTGCAGCCTCCACCATGGGCACCTCAGAGAATTTAGTATGTGAAGCTTCCCATCCTGCCCTTGATAAATCTGTGAGTGATGGAACCCCAGGTCTGAAGGCAGAGCTGGACATTTCTGATCCTCTCTGTAGTCACACACCGGCATGAGTTAAACACTGATCCGAAAGAAGGATGCAGAATAAAAAGGTCTCTTCCCTTCAGCCTGTCTCTCCAAATTAACTTGATTTGCTGTTTAGAGACCGAGGAGATGATGGTGATGTGTCCTGTCGTGTTTTCCTCTGCATCCCAGCAGCATGCCCTTTGCTCTTAACCAGGAGCTTTGCATCAGCAACCAGCTTTCCTCCCGTAATTAATTTCTCAGGGCTCTTCTCCTGCTCTTTCCACTCCAAACAGCTCTGCTCTCTCTTACATGCAACGGTAGCTTTATTTTGAAAGAGCCTGGCAAGCAAACAACACAATGTTTTCCTTTTGGACAACCTGAAACCATGTTAGATGGTGACAAGACGTGCTCTGATCAAGCTGAGGAAGGCATAAACTAATTGCCAAGAGCTGGGAAGCTCTGTAGCTGTGCTTCAGAGCCAGCTCTCACTTCTCTCTCACTTTCTTGTAGTCACAAATTGCACCAGCTCAGCTCCAAAATAAAGGCCTGCCATGCAGAAGCCTCGTTTATAGGAAGGGCTGTCAGAACCCTCAGCCATCTGCGGCTCCTGCTCCCCTTCCTGCTCCCGGCGCTCCTTCCTTCCGCCGTGCATCCCGACAGCTCCCGGTCCTCCTGTCCCCTGGCAGGGAAGGACAGAATGTTCTGCAGCCACCAAACACCAACCACATCCCCGCCATAAAAATCCAGGCATAGATCCCTTGATTTAGGGCTTTTCAACAGATATTGCTGCAGCAGTTCTTGAAACACACTCTGATCTCTGATATATCCAATCCACTGAGCAGCTCCTCTGGACTTGTGTCCTTCAAGCCTTCCAGCAGCTACCTTCTCCTTCAGGTCTCCACGAGGAGTCTGTCTTCTCTTTTTCAGCCTCTTCAGAGTGAGAAAAACCTGCATTTTTAGCTCTTCCCTTAGTTGGGCTTGTTTAGCCCGTGCCAATTAGAAATGCACGTACCAAAATATCCCATCCTAAAACAAGGAGCCAAGAATTTTAACACAGACATGACCCTGACCAAGCCTTGCCCTTGGAGTCTCCTGCATGTCCAGCAGCAAGCCCCAAACTCACTGAGTTTCACTGGTTTTGTTCCTCAAGCTTCTCTTTGTTTCCCAATGGAATCCAGTCCACCAGCTCCAGGAAAACCTCTCCTGCTCTTGGAGCTGTTGTGGGTTTATTTTTCCGTTCAGTGCAGCAGCAGCAGCATCAATTTTGGGCTACAAAGCCTCTCTGCAGGTGTTACTGCTGTGAGCCAGTGCTGGGGAAAGGTGAGACAGGTGAGAAACCTGTGAAGAGCTTGCCCCTTATTCCCTGGTCCCTGCAGACAGGGCCCTGTGTCTTCTGCCTGGAAGAGCTCGAGGATTTTAGCGACTATTTCAAGTTATAATGTTTAAATAAAAATCAAAGCCATATATTCCAATATTATCTCCCTCTTCCCCACAATTCCCCCGAGGCTCATCTCAGGATAATGACTTTCCATCATGTGAGCTTCCCATTTAACATTTTCTTAACTCTTTGGGGAAGGGGCGTAACTGTGCAGCCGTCTTAAATTAATTTGAAAGAGTTAGAAAAAAAATTGGTACCATTCATCTATCTGAAACTATCCATATTATCTCCATCTATTATTTATAAATTCATTTTGCATTCTAAACTAAACCCCACACCGTCACTTATGTTTAATGCTGCCTGCCCATTTTCCTGATGAAGTGCCACATTTGCTGCATTTCTGCATCACATCTTTTTAACAAATGTCTGATTTCTGCAATCATGTATCTTGCTAAGAAAGTTCCTACTCCTTTTGTACAGCTCACCAGTTCTGCTGTATTGCTGCTCTCTCTCAGTACATCATCATGAAACTTAGCAGGACATTTCTCATGTTAATTGAATGTTCTGCCCATATATACAGATATTTATAATCTCCTGGGGGAAAAAATGTTTTAGTGGCTTTTCACAGCACAATTCATTTTCTTATTTCTACTTATTCACAGAAAATGTTAGGATTAAAAATAGCTTAGGCTGAAAACATTGTTGAAAGCCTTTCCCCCAAAGATTATAAGTGACATATTTTCACACTTAAGCAAAAATATGTATCATTAGCTGTGAAAAAAGTGACAGTAAAAAGAGATTAATTTTTAAGTAGATTAATTTATTGCAAAAAACTTTGTACATTGTTTGTTAATAAATCTCTGATGAACTTTTCTGGTAGAACATCATCCTGGTTGGAATTCTAATATTCAGACTAGAATACAAAACTTAATTATTTTGGTGTTAAATTGCCATTAGAATCAAAACTTTTCAGGAATTGTGACTCACATTTTCCTGTCTTTCCAGTTTTGGATTGCTGCTTGCAGACTGTGACCCTGTGTATTGAAAGAGCATTTTCAAATTCTACTATTTATCACAAACGTACGTCTTGGACACTAAAATCTCCCCCAGGCAAATAAATTTTTTATGCTGAATATAAGCAATTCCCCTTTGTACAATTTTAGCTGTACCAAGTTATTAGCTCTAAAATATGACTTGATTTGAATCTCAATTTCCAAACACAGCTTTGCCAGTGCAGCACCTAGAAAGTGATATAAAATCAAGGTGAGCTTTCACATGGATGTGACAGGGAAAGGATTGACATTAGAAAGCAATAGAAAATTAAATTCCCATTTCCTGGAACTCAGTTCCTCACCCTTTATGGGCCTGTTGGGTCACTCTTGTGATTAAAAGCCAATCATGATTATTTGAATATTGCTTTCCAGTCAATTGTGCCCCTTCTGTGTCCCAGAAATTTCAGCTGGATCACATTTCTTAGTTGGCTCAGGACAATAATATCATTCTGCATTATAAATGATAGTGGCAAAGTTACATTTATGTCCATGAAAAACTTTGTTTCCTGGAATAAAAATCCCTTCAGACTCAGAACTTTCCCTTCTCTTCCTACAGACACAAACTTGGGGCTGTGGCAATCGGAAAAAATTCATGTATTAAACCACTTAAGCACAGCAGAAGGGCCTGCTCTAACTAGAAGAGTGGTTATGTTAATTAGCTTAAATTTGCAAGACTCTCACTCAATAGGAACAACTTGACATTTAGTTTGAGAGGTCTAACTGTTTCTGTAGAGTTCAGACACCAGCACTGCTGGTAAGGTGTTCCTTTTTTTTTTTCCTTTCCCAGATGACGGCCACGAACACAAAAAGTTCATTTGCAAATGTTTACCTCACATAAACGACTTACAGGGGGCCTATCAAGGCGGCTGACACAGATCCCGATTAAGTCGAATCCCTGGCAATAGACTGTGCCATGAAGTTGGGCTATTTGCTTTTCCTCAATCCTCCCTGGCTTTAGATGCTTTCAAATCTTCCCTAATCCCCGCTGAAGGGCACAGCTAATTAACCTGGGGAGGAAGGGGCCCTGCTGCTTTGGCAGCATCCCTGGCACACCTGCACAACACCAGCGTGCCTGCAGATGCTCCGAGCAGCTCAGGGAGACATCCCGGGCTGCGAACGGCACAAAGGCACCTCTCTGGCCCCTTTCTGAAGCCCTACAAAGGATAGGGATCCTTTCCTGCTGCTCGCTGGGCTGGACCTCCCACATCCGACGGAGAAATATTCATTTATTTCTTCCCACGTTTCACACTTCCAGAGCACATCCTTGGCGTTCCTTGCCCTGTTTCACTGCGCTCTCTTCCCTCAGCAAACAAAGTGATGTCTGGCATCTCCTCTGTCCCCCAATTTTCCTGCTGCTTTTGAAATACTGCTTTGAGCACCGCTCCTCTGAAACTGTACAAGTCACCACAGCTTCGCTCCCCGTTTTTTTAATTCCCACAGCCAGAAATTGATTAGTTAATGGAGCTTAAGCTCCGTGGCTTGCAGCACCCTGCACCCTTTCATTAGCTGGGAATCCGAGATAAACACAGTGATTTAGGGCTGCTGAGCAAATCCATCAGCTCCATAGCATGACAGGTCGCTGCTGCTTTTGCTCGGGGAGCTTTACTGGAACACACTGCTAACAGCTATCTTTTCCCCCCATATTATATCAAAAAGCTTTTTTTTTTAATAGGATGTGTTAAGGAACACTGGAAGCAGCTGCTTGCAGGGAGCCAGGACTGGGTGCTCCCCACAGAGCAGGGTCACAGCCAGGACTGAGGTGGCCCAAGGGGGCTGGAAGGAGAGTCCTGGGAGGGACTGTGGGGTTGGGAGAAGAAAGACCCCAGAAGGACAAGAGAATGGAAGAGTACATCAGTCTAGGGGCAAAATGAAGCAAAATGTCCATGTAAGTGTAAAATATATTATCATTCCTTTATAATGAAATGTGTGGAATATATATTTTTCATTGGAAAATACAAAGATCAAAGTCAATTATTGATACTGATGAACGCTGAGGTGTAATGTTAATTAAGGTTTCATAACTGCAAATTCCCTGGTCAGCAACACTTTGATAATGTCAGGAAACTCCAATCCTACAGCCCATCCTTGGCACACTAAAACAAGATAGAAGTATCATTTCTATCATCTCAAATACTGACTGCTGGAATTCCAGCTGTGGGGATCACTCTGGGTGTGGGTCACTCCTGTGCTCTAACACAAACACCCACCAAAAAGTCAGCCAGGACTAAAAAGGCTTTTGATATGATCCAAGAGATTTGTCCTGAGTTCCTGTGCTCTTACCTTGCATTTAAAAGGAGACAAATCTATTTGTGCCCCAAATGCAGCTCACCCCATGTGCCTCGTGGGGACAGCTGGGTGACAGTGGCTACACCTGCACCTGAACCAGATTTTGCCTCACCTCAAAGGAGATTAAAGGCATTTCCTGGATGTGGTTGTTCTGAAGAAGTATCCATCAGGAACCCAAAACTACAAACTACATCACCAGGGATTGGGAAATAACCTTCCCCTCCTCTTACAAAACCTTCCCTTTAATGTCACATCATTCCATTTTATCTGGGCTGAGATTAAACAAGATTAAATGGAGAGGAAGCAAAACAGGTTGGAAACAATAATGTAGTGCTACCACGAGTAAGACTTCATTTAAGGAAATTATTTAAACGATTAGTGATTCATACAAAAGCTGCCTTCTTTCATGAAAGAAATAATTTGCATTTAAACAAATTCATCTGTAGATGAAAGAAAACAAGGTTGCAATAAAAGCAAAAATATTTGGCATCAGACCATCGATACTTCAATTTTATTGTTATCTCAAAGCAAAAGATGGAAGATTACTTTGTAAACATATTTCTTAACAGGATAATTCTGTAATGAATGATAGCAGCCTGTGATAAGACTTAAACTTACAAAGTCTCATTGCAAAATAAAAGTGGTGCTGTGGGACTGAACAAAGGATATTTTATCCACAAAAGACAGTGGCTCCTTCCCAAGGTGGACACCTCCCCTGACCAGGATTTTCCAGAGACTCTCTGCCTTCTCTAGAAACCCACCTGCAAACTGAGGGACGGCTCAGCCAGGCAGGGATGGGAATTGCCTCATGGATTTCCCTCCTTGCTGAAATCCAGCACTGCCAGAACGGGCATTTTTAGCTGATCTTGTACTTTTGGGAGGCCACGTGAGGAGCATGTTTCAGCCAGACCCCCAAAGGGTTTGCAGTGGGGTTAACATTGTTTGAGTAGTTCCATTTCAGGAAGTGCTCGTGGTTTACCTCTGCTGGAAGGATTTCCTTGGAATCATTCACATACTCACCTTTCTTCTTCAACAGGAATGTGGAATTATTGAGGCCCATCAGGTGCTTTGTGCTGCTATTTATTTTTCACAACATTGATTCCAAAGTTTTTTGTCTTCCATCTCTGCTTTTATGGAGAAAAATGAGCTTGACTAAATCAAATAAAGTAACAGAAGCAAGGAGAAACACTTGAAGGAACTGCTGGATGATGGTTATTTTTATTCCCAAGGACTTGGGACAATTACTACATTTATCCTATTTTTAAAGGAAACAAAACCACTTTTCAGGCTCTTTCAGCCCAGACAGGCTAAAAGAAAAAAAATAAGGACCTGGTAACAGGGGGGATAGGCATGAGCTTTGGTGGAGATGGAACAAAGTGTGGATCCACAGGTAGAAAAGAAAGAGCAGAGGAACGTTTGATGTTGAGAGACCTGAGCAAATGGAAAAACCATCTGAACCTCTGGAGGAATACAAGTCAAAGAAAAGCAAAGTGCTGCCTAAACTAATAAAAGCTTTGAAGATTTCAACTCAACATTTTCTTGGCTGCTTTTCTAAAAAAAAAAAAATCATGGGAAATCACCATTGCTTGGGCATCACCTTTAGGTGAATCATCTCACCAACTGAACTGGGGGAAAGATAAATTGTGAAAGGAGGGGCTGTATAGATTTTGGGTTTTTTAATGATGGTTCTCTCCTTGGTTCTTTGCTTCCTCATGCCTGGTTTTGTTTTCATTTTTATTTAAAAATATTTTAACTTTTTCTTTGTACTATAAAACTCTCTATGCTAGGAATATTAATGGGTGAAAAATAAACACACAATAATTATCTCCCTCTTCTTCTAAATTTTTGGTGTGTTGCATTTGCATATGTTCCTCGAGTTCATAATTTTCCCTGCTTGGTGGATGAAAAATTATCAAAGGCAATAGAAATGAAAGGAAACAGCATCCCCGATTTTCTTAAAAAGATCCCAATAAGTAAAAAAGTGGAACAAATCCTTAAAATATCTACCCAGCCAGGCTCTTTTCCATTTTTTCCCATAAGCACCAGCTGTTTTTTCCATACCAGCACAAAGGACATATTTACAGATTCAGTATATGGGAGCTTTGTTTATGCACTGGGTGAGGATTAACAAGTAATTTTAATTAATATGGCAAAACCAAGTTCAAAGAAGACAGAAAATTCATAAATCTTGTAAGACCACTAATTCTGGCTGGGCTTTTAGATGCAGAAAACGTGCCACATGGAATTTTCCATATTAACATTTTTCCTAAGGTTTACACACTGTAATCCTCTCTCCATCACCATTTTGCACGGAACCTCCTGATTTAGTAGATTTTTATTTACACCCTTGTGCTCAGTGTTTAGTGTGTCTTTTTATTTCTGTATAAAGAGCATCACTGTTGTCATTTTGGGTGTTCATTGAGCAGAAAACCTGGGAAAGAGCAGGAACCTAAACCAAGAATTTGCTTTTCAGGGCAGCTTTTATCTCTGCAAATCCAATGGCATCGATAGCAAAAGAAGGACATACATATTTTGGTGGAAACAACTCGGATTTTGCAAGAAAAGAATCACTTCAAACTTTCCTTTGTGGCAGAATAAGGAGCCTTGTAGAGACATGAAGCAGTAAATATTACATATTTTGGCTTCAGCAGGGTTTTTGAAATGGTCAGACACATTCTTGGAGTGAAACTGAGGGACCAAAGCCTCAGAACTGCCTGAGGAGCTCCTCAGGAAACTGCTGATACACTTTTCCAGCAAAATGCAAGGACCAGAAGGGTTTTCCTGTGGCCACTCTTGAGCCTCAAGTTTAATAAATCTCTTATGAGGTCTGAATTTATCAAAGATTCAGGGTGAATGATAGCAAGAAGTTCCCAAAGGAGCCAAATTACTCAATGGGATGGGGAACTCCAAATACAAAAATTCCAGGTGAAAATGGGCTTTTTTCCACTCTTTTCACTCCTTCTTGGAAGGCCTCTGACTTTATAGGTGACCCCAAGGTCTGGCTTAGAGCTGCATCCTTTAAAACATCACCTAAATAATGGTGAGGAAAGCTGCCCTGGGAAAGGGCTCTGTGGAGTGAGGTGGGTTTGCCCTTGTGGCTTCCTCACTGCTTTCCAGGCTCCATAAAAAGCTGGAGAATTGGAAATAGGAGAAATGGAAATTGCTCTACACTGTGTGACCAAAGCTGTCCAGGCCTTGGTTGCACACCAGCTCCCAAGTCCTTCTTTAGGAATTCTGAGCAATCCCTTGCCATGGGCTGCAGTGCAAAATGTGCCCAAAGTGTGCATTCATTGTAACGCCAGCTGTTAAAATTGGGGTGGGGGCTGGGGTACCCCTCTGGCCATGGCCCAGCTGTTAAAAACCACCTGGGGCAGTTCCTNGCACCTTTCTCCAGGATCCCTGCTCCAACAGAGCCACATCTGCCACTGCAGGAGGACTGCAGCCACCATGGAATGGCTCTGCCACCAACCCCTGACCCACAGGGGTCAGCTTGGATCCTGACTCTGGCACTGGGGTTGGGTTTTGTATTACTGCATTTCAATTTTAATTTTCCCAATAAAGAACTGCTATTCCTATTCCCATATCTTTGCCTGAGAGCCCCTTAATTCCAAAATTACAATCATTTGGAGGGAGGAGGTTTCCATTCTCCATTGCAAGGGAGGCTCCTGCCTTCCTTAGCAGACACCTGCCCTTCAAAGCCAGACAGCCCACAGAGACCTCACTTACCTGCACGATCTGAGAACCTACGAACTGCTGGGAAAGGGAAAGGTCTGGGAACATGTGTGTGATCCCACAGCTGGGCTCCTGCCTGTGGAATCTATTCCCTGTCACACGAGGGAGCGAGGCAGATGCTCCCAGCTGTGGCAGGAAATACCCACACCCAGTCCTGGCCCAGATGCTCTCCCTGCCCGTGGAACCACACCAGGGTAAGCCCTTAATGGTGAGCTGGGCTAATCACTTTAATGAGCTTGTACAGAGGAGCTGCAGCACACAGACTCACTTTGATGCTAATTCCCTCATGGAAGGACTCCTTTCATGTCCCAGGCTACTGTTTAAACCACCAGACCAATCTGCCAGCCCCTGTGAATTTAAATCTGTCATTAAAGAAAGAGGAAGCATTTGGATCTGGTGCAGGAGAAGAATATTTGGTTTATTTCATCCTGCCATAGTTCTTTTTTCTCAAGGTTTGGCTGCTTGAGAGGCATTACTAGGGAGGGAAATACATAATATGAGATTCTTTCTGGAGCTTGTCACTCCTCTGCTGCAAACAGCAGCAGCTTTGTTAACCTGTACATTCAGCCTCCTCTTCTAGATTGTAAAGAACATTATTGTGATCAATACGTCTTTTTGGGGGGGACTGCAAGTCTGCAAACTGGTTTCTTTGACAACTTAAATACATATCTCATGTCTCCTTCAAGAACGAGTCTATGAGTTTTTTGATGAAAACTATAGAAAAAGCACCTGTGAGCCCATTGTTAGTCAAATTAGAGCCCTTGAAATATTACTTTCTATTATTCACCATTTTAAAGGAGTTTAATAAGCTGCACTTTATCAAACACCACTGTATTTTTCAAGGGATTTTAGAGAGACTGTCTCACCATTTTTGTTTCCCAAGCCGCAGATAATGTGAGCAGAAAACTTACCAAGTTTCTCAGGAATGGTTCCATAGTTAATTTCAAACCAATTATTTTCTATAAAAGTGGTGGTGTAGAGGTTTTGTGGTTGCTGTGTTTAATTTTTACAGGGCGAGTGTTGATAGCACACAGAGGAAGGGAACGTATCCAGGAGACAAAGTGGCAAAACAGAAGATTTGGGGTTTAAATGTATGGGCTATTTCTAAAACCCTGTTACCACATTCAAGACACTAAAGTACTACACCATGGAATTAAAGAATAGTTTCAGATGGAAAGACCTTAAAAATCTTCTGTTCCCAACTCCCCAAAGGGATGCCACCACTAGTTCAGAAGTCAGTGTTAACATTTTTTAACAATGTAAACAACTTCTAACAATTTTAAAATAAACATAAACACTGTCTGCTTTTCTCCTCCCTGACTACAGAGAACCAGCAGCAATTCTTTCATTTCAGTCCTGCAGAAATATTTACTGGTGTTTCTGATTGAAGCATTGCACAAAAATTAATTGCCTGTTTAATATTTTAACATCATGGCTTTCAGAGCAAACTCTTTGGAGTAGGGATATGGCCTGGCTAGAGGCTTTGTGATGAACACAGGTCTTAAATCTGATTCTGGCTTCTCAGTGCTCCTACAGCCCAGCCAAAAAACAGTGATTTTAGGTGATTTCCACACACAATGCATCAGAATGGGTCGGCAGTGTCCTTCCTGCTCCTTTGCTGAGGAGGTTTCCTTTTGGAAGGGAAATGGAGCTGGAGGAGGGCTGGCACTGGTGCACCTGGCTGTGCCTGCATCCCCACAAGGACACGGCGAGTGTGTGCGTGTGTGGTTTGTGCGTGACAACCAAATGTATCCGTCCTGGGAAATGAAAGGTTTCTTTCTTGAGTGCCATAATATTGATGCCAGCGAAGCCCTGGTCCTTCATGGAGCTTTTTGTGTTTCACTGGGCACAACCCGCAGGCTGCACAATGCAGTGGGGTCACAGGGATGGCCGGGGTTGGAACGGGGCTCTGGAGATCACCGAGTCCACGGCAGGGTCACCTGGAGCAGGTGACACAGGAACGTGTCCGGGTGGATTTGGGATGTCTCCAGAGACCCCACACCCTCGCAGGGCTCCGCCACCCTCACGGACAGAAGTTCTCCCTCGTGCTGAGGTGGAACTCCTTGTGTTGTAGTTTATGGGCACAGCTCCTGACAGAGCCTGGCACCACCCTCTGGGAGACATCTACAGGGACAGCGGGCTCCTTCCCTGTCTCTCCCCGAAATCTCAGGGATGGCTTTCCAGGAGCACTGCCAGGGCTGAGGCGGCCCGAGGCCGGTGCGGAGCCCGGGGCCGGTG
>VYXF01010898.1:262811-294660 GCA_013397295.1 Polioptila caerulea
CGGAAACACAGCCCGGGCAGGGGACACAGGCCGGGCACGGGGACACAGCCCGGGCACGGGGACACAGCCCGGGCACGGGGACACAGCCCGGGCACGGGGACACAGCCCGGGCACGGGGACACAGCCCGGGCACGGGGCACAGCCCGGGAACGGGAACGCATCCCGGGCACGGCGACATCCCGGGCACGGAGCCTGGGAAACACCCCGGGACCCCAGCACGGCCGGTCACCGAACCCGCCCGCACTCACTGCCACGTCCAGCCTTGCCTTAAACACTTCAGGGATGGGGACTCCACCACCTCCCTGGGCAGACCCGTCCTATGTCTGAGCACCCTTTCTGTGGAGAAATTGTTTATAATGTCGATCCTAAACCTCCCCTGGTGCAGGTCCCGTCGTTGCTGATTTCCTCATTGCCCGGTGCCTCAGTCACGGAATCCCAGAATCACTGAGGTTGGGAAAAACCTCTGAGATCACCGAGTCCAACCTGGGACCGATCCCCACCTTGTCCCCAGCCCAGAGCACTGAGTGCCACCTCCAGGCCTTCCTTGGACACCTCCAAGGATGGGCACTCCAAAGCTCCCTGGGCAGCCCCTGCCAATGTCTTATCACCCATTCCATGAAGAGTTTCTTCCTAATGTCCAACATTAACCTACCTTGGCAAAGCTTAAGACTGCATCCTCTTGTGTCACAGGCTGCCTCAGTCCTTAGTGCCCAGGTGTCCCCAGTGCCTCAGTGTGCCTGTGTTGGCAGGGGTGTGGAAGAAGATGAACTTTAATGTCCCTTCCAAGCCAAGCCCTTCTGTGATTCCATGGTATGGGCCAGGCACGGTGGTTGGGCAGGGGCCTTGTGCTGCCAGGCTTTCACCCCTCGGCTGTTTGAGGAGGAGGAGGAGGACGTGGCCTTGGCTGTGGTGCTCTGGGGGTCTCACCCCTGGAAGTCCCTGTGTGGCACTCGCCTGGCCCGAGCAGTCCCCAGCCCTGTCCCCTGCCCTCTTAGCCTGGGGTTTCTCATTCTGTGGATAAGATCACACAGAATTCACCTAAAGCAGTGCTGTGTCCTCCCACCTGGAGTCCTGAAGCAGCTCACATGTTCAGGATAACGCTGCATTTTAATGTTTCTTGCCTCTTTGTAAGACACGGGTCTTACAAAACACGTACATGCTTTATTTAAAACACATGGCTAATCCAGCTGCAGTCAGGAATCTCATTTGCATCAATACAGGATAGGATGCATAAACCTGCAGTGTTGTGGTCATGGGTTATTATGTTATTAAGTTACTGAGGGCTGTCTAATTTGTCCCTAATAAAGGGCTGCATTTTATAGGTAGGGCTGTAATACAATCCTACAAACTCTGTACTTAGTGGAGAGGGAAGCAATTATCCTGCGAGTCTTGGATATTTAAAAGTAGTTTTACAAGCTGGTCTGTACATTACAGTCACCCAAGCATCAGCCTCATCTGCTGCACTTGGAGTAAGTGGTTTGGAGTAACTTGTTTGGCCTGTGTAGGGAAGAGGCACCAACCTACAAATTCAGATTATTAAAGGTTGTTGCTTGATATGTGTCCAGTATCTGCACATAGCTTGTAAGTTGGGTTGGTTGGTTGGTTGGTTGTTTTTTTTCAATTTGGGATGTGCAAAAAATGGTGAGTTTTTGGCAGCCATGGAAAGTGAATGAGTTGATTTCAGTTCAAGTTTCTAAAGCTGGAGGAATAGTGTCACTACTACAGTCTTGGTTTATTTATATCTGTAGTAGTTTTCTTACTATAGTTCCAGTTTTGTCTCAGATTTATATTGGCACTAAGACTTGTTATTTTTTGCCACTGGAGATCTCTGGAGGGAACAAAAAAATGATAAATTTGGAGTGTGCTGATTTTCTTGTTGTATTTCTTACAGATGGAGGCACTAAAACAGAAATAGTCTTTGTAAGGTGACTTTTTTCTAGGCAAATGCCTTTTTGGAGTTGAAGTTAAAAAAGAAAACTCTCAGAAACCAATTGTTCCCTTTTATCACTCTGTGTTAATCCCTGACAGTTTTAGAATGTGTTATACCATAAATATTTTTATAGTTAGTTACTTCCTTGTGGCTTGTACTCTTGAGTTCATTGATTTATTTATTACTTATTTGACATCCAAGACTAGTTTCTATTTCTGTTTAAAGTGACTATAATTATGGGTTTATTTCCTATTTTTCAACTTAATTAGTATTAGTATAAAGATTTACCTTGTAAATGTTTTCTTGATTCAGCAATCCAAACATTTAAGGACTTTTGAAAACTTAAGATCTTTCTGCTGTACGTTGTAAGCAGAAATTATTTTTCCTTCTTATGCTGCTCTTTTATTTTTTCTTTATTTCGCCCCCAAATCTCTCAAGTAATTGCAGAAGAGCTCAGTAACTCCCAAATTATTTGATTACATTATTTTTCCCATTTCCTTATAGTGGTTCTTTGTTTTGTGGCACTCCTTGACATCGAGTTGTTTCCATTAGTTGCTTAAAAGGAATGGCTTGGCTTCACCAGGTCTCCCTGGAGAGAATTCCTGATTTTGGAGGGTTGGGTGAAGTAACTGGGGTGGAAGGGCTGGGTTTGGAGCAGACACTGTGGGGTCGTGCACTGAGGACCTGTTCCATGGGGCAAACCATGGCTTCAGGAGCAAACTCTGCTGGAGATCTGCAGGCTCTCCCCTCTCCCCTCTTTCTCGCTCTTCCCAGAGAAGGGCTGGAAGGGGAATTCTGGGGAGAAGTTGCTCAAACCATTAAAGAAGCCTGAAAAAGTTCAGCTGTAAGAACAACCCCACTGCCATCTGCTGAGGGGCTGGTGACAGTCAGAGGGTGTCCATGGAATTGTCCATGGGACAGACTGGAGGCCATGGAGTTCCCATCTTTGTCCTTATCAGTCACACCACCCTGGATCTCCCAGTGTCCCCAGTGCCTGGCAGCACTTGGACTCCATTTCCACCTCCCAAACCACCACACAGCAGAGGGATCTTACAATGAGCAGATTTTTAAATTCACATTCACTTTGGAAAGGCAGTGGAAACATCTTTACATTGTTGGGTTCACAGCAGGCTCAGGGGTGGGAGGCTGTGGAGGGTCACCAGTGTTGGTGGGCCTAGGACAGGTAGCAGGGCCGAGGGAAGCCTTGGAAAATCTGCTTTTGCAGCTGTCATAGGTTATTCTGTGCACTACCAGAGACACCAACATACTTGGTCAAGGCTGCTTTATTTTATTAGAGCTTGCCACATGTTGGGGTTTGGGTTTCTCTCCTCTTCTGTTTTACCTGTGAAATTTTCCCCCATTGAGTTGCTAGGAAGCACTGGTGCCTGGATATTTGAGACACCAGGGCTCGGAGCTCGGGGTCTGGTTGTTGTCACTGCCATTGTTGGTGTTGTTTGTTTGCTTTGTTATACATCCTAGTAAAGAGCTGTTATTCCTATTCTCATATCTTTGCCTGTGAGTCCCTTAATTTCAAAATTATAATAGTTCAGAGGGACAAAATTTACATTTTTCATTCCAAGGGAGGCTCCTGCCTTCCCTAACAGACATCTTTCGAACTAAGACACCGTCTCTTGTCTTTTATTAAAGTGAAAATTCAACTTACATTCATGGAATTTGTTTGCATAATGCTTTACCTTTGAAAATTTCATAAAAATTTCAGTTTGTTTCTGTAACAAACTGTCTTTTCAGTGCCAATGTGTTGCCAACCAGCTGGACACCCAGCTTCCCAAAAGCTCACATGCATATTTGCTAAGCTTGGCAAGTCAAGATGAAAATGAAATTTTGAGAAAAATCCATGTGGATTTCTAATTTGGAGTCTGAGGTTCAAGACAAAGGTGAGAAATCCTGAAGAGACTGGAGTGCTCTGTAGGTGCACAGGCTGGGAAAAGGAGTTTATTTCCTTGGAAGTTACTGAGGTTGTTCTGAGTAATAGTCCGTGATGAAGGTGTGTGACCTGCTGATTCCCTTCATACTGATGCAGCTGCCTCAATGTTCAGTAATTTTAGCACTTAACAAGTTACTTCCTGTGTTAAAGAAAATGTGAGAGTTCATATCTTGTTCTAATTATGAAAACTGATGCTGAACATGTAATACTTCCCCCCAAATAATCAGCGTAATCCTTTGATGAACAAGTCCTGTATTCATTTGTCTCAGAGACAGTAACATGATGTTCTTACAGCTGTGTGAATACTCTGTAGGTAAATTCCCAGGTGTGACAGGCATGGGAAGTGAGCAGAACTTGTTGCCTGTGCAGGTGGGATAAGCAGAGGCAGCGATTCCTGGATTAATGGGATGGCTCTGGACTCGTGGCTTTCTAAGGGAGCTCCCAAAGCTCTGTCAGTTGGTTTATTCAACGCAGGGTACTGCTCTAGATATTCAGATTCAGCACTTGAGAACTGCTGATAGCAAACTGGTTTCCATGTGCCCTTTACAGGTGACACAATATCAGAGAGCTTTGAACCTGCCAGAGCCAGAATATTGCCAACGTCCTTCACACTGGTGTGGAGCTGGTGCAGGATGGTACAGAACTGTCTGTTGACTGAGGATTTGGTAAATCCAAGACACCAAAAGCTTTAATCAATCTCACCTGCTTATTTGAAGGTTTAGGTGTTGGAATGTAAACTGCAGTTCTGATTCAGTTCACAGCTCTGTGGCTGGAGGATCCTGTAATTTGTTTATTTAAGTCAGTTTCTAATGATATTTGCAGGGATCCTTTGAGCTCTGCTTTACTGGATACGAGGCAGAGGCTACCAAGGAATCTTACCAGGACTTTGGTTGGCAGGTGTTGTTCATGAGTGATTAAAATCCACTGCAAAAATGAGTTATTAAAGCAGAGCATGACCTTTTCTGAGCATAGCTGGGCCAAGCCTGTCGTGTGATGCTCAAGGGTTTATTGGAAGTTCAAGTGACTTAATCAAAACGCCCCACCCTGTCTTTATCTAAATTACAGATGTCAAATGCAACAATGGAAGTATTTTAACACAGAAGTGACCTTGGGTACAGAAATCCACATAATTAAAAAAACGTGTCAAGGACTTGACACAGGTCTTCCCTCTCAGGTCATCAGGTCTGGCTTTAAAAATTTATCTTGCCATTGGAAGAGTCTTCACTGCAGTTGGTGAACTGTGTGGAGAGCATGATGTGATGAGCCTGTATATGGAAACGCTGGAGCTTTGGGATAACTTCAGCTGGATCTGGAAAGATGGGAGTTCCAGAACTATTTCTGATGAGGTCATTTGTGGGAGCTGAGCTCCACTAAATAAAAGAGGAGCTAAAAAGAAAGAGGAGTAGACAGGAGTGGAAACTGGGTCCTGCCAATCGTGCAGGAGGAAAAAGAATCACAAAATTAACTCTTCAGTGTTCTTTCAAAGCGACGTAAATCAGTCGGTGGGCTCGTCATTGTGTATCCACATGGGAGATCTGAAGGCAGTTCTCAACATGAGAAAGTAGATAATTATGAACTTTATTGATTTGTTAATGGACTAATAATTGTCTCCTCTGTTGCTTGCTATAAATTTCTTTAAGGAGTAGATTATTCAGAGCAAGAGTGTCCTTTGCCCAGCTCTGGCTGTGACTGAATAAATGTTCTGGGGGAGGCAGAACTTGGGCAAGCCTGACTTGTAATGCAGCTGGTGCTGTGTTTAATGATGCACTGGGCTGAGAGGGTAAATAAGAGTTGAGAACAGAGGTAAAAAATGTGATTGAAAAATCATCTTCTATCTTATCTGTTATTTCAAAGAAACTGGGCTTTTTACAAATTGGTAATTACTGATTTTTTCTATTGCCTGTTGACATAGAGAGGAAAGTAAACTCTGAAGTCAAAGCTCTGGCCTACAAGCATTTTACTCCAAATTCTTGATATCAATCTCTTTCTTTATACAGGCCTGTTGAACTCTTAACACCCATTACCATTACATAGTATAATCATCTTGGAGAATAAAGTGAAAGCAGTTGGATGTCTGCTTATGCTTTTGAGCCCTTAATAATTTTGTTTGCTTTATCTTAGAAACAGTTCTTGTACAAAGATTAGGTAGATCACGCCTCTCCTTTCCATTCAGAATTTTCAAAAATGCTTGGCTACAAAGGGTTCCCTCATCCCCTTTGTTTTCCTGCTGGATGATGGCAGGTTTCTTGTCCTTTGGTTCACTCTGTTTTATTGGGATGCATGTACTGCATTAAAATAACTTGTGGCTGGTGTCATTTTTGCTTCCCAAGGCACCAAGTTGGATGCAGTTTGTTCCTGGCCAGCTCTTGAGTTGTCTCAGCTGTTGACCTCCTGTCTGGGACAAAAAAAAGGCCCTGTCTTGGAAATGTGTGGTGATGGGGCTCTTCTTTTCTGATATCTACCCAGAGGATTACCTTCTCTGCCTGTGGAGATGGTGTAACAAGAGCATCAAGCTCCAGTTTGCTGTTAGGACTCTGTTGTGTGCTTGGTAATATTGATAATATTGGCAATAATGTTTACCTTTCCCAAGGCAGGGCATGGATTTTCACACATAACAAAGCAATGTCTGTTTTTTAATGTCTGTGTTCATCAAAGTGCTGCCCTGTCCTGGTCACCTGCTGTGTCCTCACAGTGAAACTCAGGGGAACCCAGTGCTGGGAACTGACCTGAGGAGCTGCTGCTGGCCTTGGGCTTCTTATCTTGGTTGGGCTCCTGAGCACCACTTTGGACAAAGCCAAGGAGCAAGAACACATCCCAAGGTCCTGAAGCCAGCATTGGTTATATCCCAGGAAAACACCCCCTACGTGTTGTTAAAAATCCAGATTTCCAGCCTTCAGGGGCTGTCACAGCAGCAGAACCTTTCCCAGCCTGGGCCTTGGGTGTTCCTCCTCTGTTAAACTGGAGCATTGATTAAACTGGGTGGGCAGCACCAGGGCTGCCCAGAGCCCTTCCCTGGGGATTTTCCCCCAATTGGTCCTTGATCCTTGTGACTCTGCAGCTGGCAGTACTGACACAGCAGAAGGGCTGGCTCCTGTGGAGTGCAGGAATTGCTGAAGTTGGGGACAGTGGAAACTTTACTCATCTCAAACAGTCACCTTTATTTTATACCAGATTGTGTCTGGGTTTTTTTGTTGTTAGGGATGGGAAACAGACCTGCTGGTATTAGAGCTGCTGATATTTCTCTGTTCTGACTAATACCTTTATTTCATTTATATTTTAAGGGAGAAACTCTTTCTTTCAAACTAGAGCCTCATAGATTTAGCAATATCATGGAATATTTATTTATTTATGAAAAGCAGTCACTGTTGTTCCAAACATCCAGTTCACCTGTTCAGTGTGAGTCTGTCACAACACTGATTGCAAGAGGCTTTCTTGGGAAGTCAGGAGGAGTGTTGGTAAAAGATTCTGTAGAGAAAACATGTCAATCCTCAGCGTTACCACGGGCACAAATGAGAGCCTGTGCCTCCTGTGAGTGTTGCAGTTTCCATTGCAGCTTTCAGAGTATCTCCTTTTCCTTTCAGATGAATCTGCGTTCTGTATTTACTGTAGAACAGCAAAGGATATTACAGCGGTACTATGAAAATGGAATGACAAATCAAAGTAAAAATTGCTTTCAGCTCATATTACAGTGTGCACAAGAAACTAAACTGGATTTCAGCGTGGTCAGGGTAAGTACTGAGGCCTTCCAAATGTGTTAAGCATACACATTCATTGCTTTACATGAAGTATAGAGAGGTCTGGAGTCTAACTTTATCCTTAAATCCAACTTCAGTGTGTGTGTGTGACATTTATTTTTACCCAGTGAGCCTATTTAGAGTTTGTTTTCACTGAAATATCTTCACGTGACTGTTGAATTTAGCCGGGGCCTGGGTTGCACAAGGAGTGATTTTTGTTCTTTGTCTTTTGTTGTGATTTTTAAAAATTATTATTTATTAAATTACAACATGGCTTGCCCAGTAGAAACTTTGTATAATGTAGTGTATCAGAGCAAGGTCATGTTATTAAGAAACTATTTTTAAGCTAAATAAGTTTCTATAAATTAATGTATTTGGGGGAAAAAATTGTGAAACTATTTCTTTTGATGCACTCTGTGCATCACACTTGTATTCCACATCACAATCATAAATATTGTGGTCCCTTGTGGTTATTTACAGTGAGGACATTCTTTTCCTATAAAACAAGAATGTCCCAGTGCTAACAGGAGCTCTTCCAGAGTCTATGAATTCCACGGGAAGGGAAATAATAATCCCTTTGTGAAACTCTAGACAACAAAATGGCTGTTGTCCGAGAGCAGAAATAGAAATCCTGAGGCATTAGATGGAAAAATAACAAAGGGTAGTGGAGCTCCAGGAGCTGCTGTGACACTGGACACTGAGGAGGAGTAAGTGGGACCAGCCTAGGTTGATTTTTAATTGGTTTAACAGTGGCACATTGACAATAACAACCCTGCTCCCAGATTCTTACCTAGATTCCACTCCCTCAGAACACTGGAAACATTAAAAGTTCCTTTCTCAGCTTGAGGTGGTAGAAGCTGTGAAAGTCAGCCAGGGATTCAGGCTCCTGGGGCAGGCAGGCAGATGTAACAGGAATCTGGATGCTGATGGTGCAGCCAGGGCTGGTTTGCTATTTTTGTGCTGATTGAATGTCCTAGAGGAGGCAGCCCAGCTCCCCTCTCCTTGCACTTCTCCCCATCTTCATGTTTCCTTTCCCTCTCCATTTCCCTTCCTGCAATCAAGTATCATTCCTTCTGTTTTCTTCCCTTTCTGAGCCCTGATTTGCAGCACTTAAACTTTTTCTTACTTAGGAAGTGCAATGGAAACAGATCCGATGTTTGTCCTGCATTTGTCATATTTGAGCATGATCCTTTCTCTCCTTTACATCCCTCATTTCTGCTTCTCCTAATGTCCCCTTTTCCCTTTTTAAATTTTTTTTCCTATAAAACTCTTGGTCAGTGATTAGTTCTTTGCAAAATGGCACTTGAGTTGCAGCTGGCACTTGCAGATAGGATTGTAATGGGCACATGAATTCCCTAAATACAATTGGTCAGGAGAATGGGACTCTCAGCAGAGGCAAAGCTGACCAGTAACTGACATTTTACTGCATGTTACAAATCGTGCCTCAAATTAGACATTTTGTAAAATTTGACAAAAAAATTAGTCGAGTGTAATTCTGTATGCCAGGGATGTTTGTTTTCCTGTAGGAAATCAGTCACAGTGGTGTCAATGAAATAAATCCTGAGGATAACTTCAAGACATGAAATAAATCTTGAGGGTAACTTCAAGACATGAAATAAATCTTGAGGGTAACTTCAAGACAGGAGGCACGAGAGTCTCAGGATTTTTGAGAAGCTGGGGCTTTGGAATTGAGGCAGGGCTTGTCCTGCCTATGAGGAGAGGCCTGGATTTCTCCCCTGTATTGTTCAGGCCTGTATTTCCACCATGTCATGTTCACCGTGTAATCAGTACATGATTTACATATTTGTAAACTTAGATCTCAACTCGAACACTTAACATGTCATCAGACCTGCTTAAAAATGGAATTGCTAATTTTTTTCTGCCTCTTTGACGCCTCGTTCTGTGTTTGTTGTCATTGCTGTCGTTGTTGGCAGACGTGGGTTGGCAACAAGCGGCGGAAGATGAGCAGCAAGAGCGCCCTGGAATCCGGGGGCACCCCCCCAGGGACTGCCCCTGCCACTCCCTCCGTGCCCCCGGAAGCAGGAGTGAGAAATGTGGTGAATATTGCTCGATCCCAAAGCCAGCAATCCTCTTGGACCTCTTCTAACAACGACGTGATAGTGACTGGTATCTACAGCCCTGCCAGCTCGTCGGGCCGGCCCGGAGCCACCAGGCACACCAATGCCTCCGTGGCAGAGCTGCACAAAACCTCCATCCCACGGTTCCCGAGCAAGAGCGACGCAGACTTCCAGCAGCAGCACATCCCTCTGGGGCGGCAGGTACCCCACTGTAAAAACGCTTCCCTCTTAGTGGGGGAAAAGACCATTATCCTGTCCAGGCAAACGAGCGTGCTCAATTCCGCCAACTCCATCTACAGTCACACCAAGAAAAGCTACGGCAGCTCCTCGGTGCAGACGGCGGAGCTGGTGTTACCTCAGAAGCCCATGATCTGCCACCGGCCCTGCAAGGCCGAGCCCTTGGGGTGCCAGCGCTTGCACAAAGCCGAGCACGCGGCCCTGGCGCCGCACGTGCCCCCCGGGCCGAGGGCCCACGCCAGGGACCCCGCGTGTGGCACCCAGAACCTGGAGATCCGCGAGGTGTTCTCGCTGGCGGTCACGGACCAGCCCCAGCGGCTGGTGGCCGGGGGCACGCCGCAGAAAGCGGCCTCCATGGAGGGCAGCTGCCTGTCCATCGCCATGGAGACGGGCGACGTGGAGGACGAGTACGCGCGGGAGGAGGAGCTGGCCTCCATGGGAGCGCAGCTCCAGAGCTACCCCAGATACTGTGAGGGCAGCGGCTCCGGCCGCGGGGACGGCCAGGGCGCGGCCGGGCCGGGCCGCAGCGGGGGCTGTGGGGCACAGCTGGGCAGTGCCAGGGACGTGCCTGACAATCTCCTCTACCACAGCAGAGAGTTCCACCTGCCCGCACGGACCTCATTGCACACGACATCCAGCACGATTTACAACACTGCCAGCGCGGCCAGAAGTACCTTTTCTCCTCATTTCACATCTTCAAGTCAACTGAGGCTGTCACAAAACCAAAATAATTACCAGGTAATCCATCAGTTTGCCTTCAAACCTCAGAGCCGAGGTTGTAGCTGAGTGCTGTTTCCTTTCAGTAACTATATTATTTCAGTAAGCAATAGGTTCACCTTTCTGCAGGCTGTGCTCCTTTTATGCCTTTTGCCCTTCTCAAACGCAGTGCAGGCAGCACTGCAGTGTGGTGGCACTTCTGCCTGTCCAGCTGAGCCCCTGGTAGCCATTTATTGAAGATCAGTGAGGATTTAGTGGATTCCATGGCTAAATTTTGGCTGCAGGAGGGTCATACCTACAAGCTGGTGGTTGCTCAAGCCTGTGTAGTCCTGCCCTGGCTTTCCAGCACGTGCCATGGACATTCCCCGGCTGTTCCCCTGTGGGCACACATCACACGTGGCACAAGATGTGGTTTCATACTGATATTTGTGCATTTGCTCACCCCATTGATGTCAGCTTGGAATCCTGTACCCCCTGTGCAGGTGGCAGTCTCTGGACCTGTGTTCTGTCAGGGATTAGGATCCCCTGTCAGGGAGTTAACTCAGCTTCCTTTCCCACAGCATCTAATTCAAATAATCAGTTTTGCATTCAATCCCTTTATTCCTTTTCCTGTACTAAAATCCCTTTAGTGATACTGAGGGGATATTAAAAGCAGATCATTGAAGAACTAAAAGATGTTTAGGAGAAACTGCAACACTTGACACATTTTTTTAGTTTTTGGTATTACAAGGGGAGAGATACTTGTGCAGGAAACATCCAAATTGGTATTTTTATTGGATTTTTACACCATCTGGCATGACATAGCCTGGAGACACTGAGGTAAAAGTCTTTTAAGGCTGACAGGATGTGATTCTGTGTGTGTCACCTGCATGCATTTGCCTGTTACTGCCTTTTTATTTTATCCTGAAAATAAACCTTGTCGACAGCATATCAGCTTTTCCTGTGCTTTGCTCACCAGGATAAAGAACAAGACTTTTTAAGTCTTGTTTTTTAGATTTTTTTTTAGTTTTTCCTTTCTTTTTTTCCTGACTTGTTCCTATCTCATGTGACCGTTTGAAAGGAAGCTTCTGAGTCCCAGTCAGTGCCAGTTTCCACCTGAATTATTACTTTTCTGGGTAAAGCAGAGGTTTGATGAACAGAGAGTAAATTCTGGGGAGTAGATGGCTCATCAGATGAGCTGTTCTCTCCTTTACTCTCACAATCTGTCAGTGTTTCCTGTTACTTTTCTTACTTGGTTATAGAATTCCTGAAATGCTTTTTACTTTTGCCATCCCAGTTTCACAGGAGAAGAAAAGCTGTAAATGTGCAGATCAGTCCAATAAAGGGTTGGTAGAAGTGCTTACAGTTGAGTTTAAGAACATTTTTTTAAGTTTCATGAAGGGAAATCTATGCTCCCATCAGCTGTGTGCTCATGGTGCTTTATTTCACTCTTGAAAAAGCATAGGAGAGATTGATTTCTTCTGTTTTAAATTTTTTTTAAATGAAATTCAGAATGACTTTGTTTTGGGGTTTTATGGGGTAGGAGCTGAGTCTTTTTGAAGAGCTAGAACAGTTCATGGTAGGTGATATTTTATCTGTCTGTGTGGTGTTTTATGGATCAGGATAAGATCTCTGAAACTTTGTTTTGGTTTTTTTTCTTTTACTTCCCTCTGTTGTAACAACATATCTATTTTTTTGATAAGTGGGGAGTTCATCTGACCTCCATGTCTGTCTCAGACACCCTGTTCTTTGGATTTGGAATGTGGATGGAGGGAGCTTCTGTTTCCTGTCATGTCCCTTGTCATTCCAGAGTTTTAAACCTTGGAAAAGCTGAGCAGGATGCTGTTAATTCTCTTATTGCTGTGAACATGCACCCTGTGAACCCCTGAGGTGACACTTCTGGGTATTAGAGACTTTCTAAGGTGCTGTCTTGAATCCTTTTAGGCTTGTACAGGATGACACTTCATTTTTTGTAGTCAGTTTATGCTAATTTTATTGCCCATGTTTAGCTAATTTATCCATCAGCACAGAGATGAAAATCCTTAAACTTGGGGAAATCTTCTTGAATTTAAAAATAGATTTAACCTGAGCTGAATGATTAGTGGAGTAGTTGAACATCCAAGCAGATGCTTCTTCAAAGTCAGGACTGTGTGATTCATGTTTTGATGAACTAATTACTGTCATATATTGGTGGGGTATCTAATTAGCAATTAGTTATAGCTTCCTTACTGGTTCAATTAATCAAATTCATGTTAGTGTAACTTAAGACTAAATTTAATTACGTGATCAATTTTAATGCCTGAGCAGTTTCAGTAAACAAATTCTTCAGCCTGCTTGCTTGCCTTAGTTTGACTTTGAGTGTGTTGAAGTAGAGAGATTGGCTGTGCTGTCCTCCAGGCTGAATTGGGATTTAGTCCCTGACCCTAAGGGACAGGAGCACTGTTGGGAATCTCTATTTTTATTTACTTTGTTCCCAAGCCCAGCCCTTGTACCTGTTTGACAGGGCAGCTCAGAGCAATGCTGTGCACCTTCGTGCTCCTCTTCAGGGACTTCTCTTGAGATGAACTTGGCTGGCTTGGGCCTCATCCCTGTCAGAACTGTGTGCATTTGTCTTCCCAGCAGCCCTTAATGCTCTGCCAGGTAGATTTTGCTTTATTCCCATGGAAAAGCAGGGTTTTTTTGTAGCCCCCTTTAAATTAATGAAGAGGAGCCACCTGGGTGGTTCCTCAGGGTGCCTTTGCAGTGGATTCTGTGGTGTGAGGCTGTGGTGTGGGATATGGGGTTGTAACAGACATAACTTCACAGAATTTCTAAAATACGTGTGTGCAGTGAAAACATTCATATTTTAGGCTCAAACCCAGATGCAGGCTGGCCCTTGGGAGGGTGCTCCTTTCCAGCCCCCCTCAATTTGTGCTGTAATGAGGAAGGGTCTGACCTTGGGTGACCTCCAAATGCTTCCAGCTAAAAGCTTGAAGAATGAAAGTGTTTTACCTGCTTTTACAGCAGACACCTGTACCAGGGCTGCTGTGCTTGTTGTGCTCATGCTGCAAGAGCCATCAGTGAAGCCCTTTGCAAATGCCCAAACCCTCAGTGCAGTTTGGTTCAGTCAGCACAAGTGCTCAGGTTTTTCCCTCATACATGTGTGTGATGACTTGGGGTGATGGATCTCTCCAGAGCTGTGTTTACTCTCTCAAGTATTGCTGGTCTGCAGCAGAGGATGAACATGGAATCTTAAATCAGCCTCCAATATTCCAGGCTATGACACACCTCAGATGGTCAGGGAAAGCACTCTGAGATTTTTATTAATCAAGTCTGACCTCTGGGAATGATGGAGAAGCAATAGGAATGGAAGCAGCTCTCCTTTGCCTTCACACCCCTTCCTTCTCCATCCTGATATTCCTATTTTTTCTGCTGATACTCAAATCTTTAACATCAGACATTGAACAGCTCAGTGACAAACATGAGAGCATTTCTTCTGGAAGTTGAAGTGATGCAATTGAAAAAGATGTGAGCTCAGTCCTGAGCCCTCATCTGACTCCAGTCTGCTCATCCTGCCAGTTTGGGACAGATGGAAATGCAAGTTTGGGGTACCAAAAGGACAGAAACACCCACATGGTCACTGTGTTGTCTTGCCCTCACCCAAAGAAACAGTGTTTTATTCTTGGCAGTAAAGGTGAGTGTGACTTTGATTTTGAATCTTAACTCTTTACAGACATTGGTGTCAGAATTGAATGCACAGTGCTGAAGTCTCAGTATTGGCTCTCACAGCAACCTAAGCTGCTCTTGTTTTCTCTTCTGTTTCCTCCTTCCCCTCTGCAGATTTCAGGAAACCTTACTGTGCCTTGGATTACAGGTTGTTCCAGAAAAAGAGCAGTAAGTACATTTCCATTTAAGTATCTAATGCATCAAGTGAAGCAATGAAAAGCTGATAAAAATACATTTTTGAAAATGGCAGTTCTGTTTACCGTGGGTGGGTTTTTTCCCTTTTTCCTTTGATACAAACATTATCTGCAGGTGCAATGATGTCTGTCTTTAAAAACAGGTCATGGTCATAATCCAGTGAGAGCTGATGCCCAGGTAGGAATTGTGCTCTTAGCTCAAATACAAAATCTGAATTGATAAGGACTGAGAGTTTGGAGCTCAGAAAACGTTTTTTATATTGAAAGTGAAGTGGTTGTTAATTGAGGCAACTGAATGCTTAAGAGAGTAACTCCCTCTGCAGATTCTCTGCACATGTGCAGGAATTAGTCAGTGCTGGCTGTAGGAACTTGATCAAATCTAATTTTATCCACATAAATGTCATTTCACAGCAGCAGAATCAGCCAGGTTGGTGTCCTCAATTCACAGAGAACTCCAAACCATAACACAAGGTATGAAACACCTTTTGTCAGGGGAAAAATACCTCTGCCCAACTCTTTTGTTTAGTTAGTGCTCAGCATTTCCAGCCTGTGTTTGGAGAGGTGTCAGTTCTGCCTCCTTCCCCAGGAAATCCAGCCTCAGGTGGGGTGGAACAGGCAGGCTCTCCAGGGGCTGCTCCATCACTCCAGCCTGTTGGGAGCAGCAACTGGGGCAGTGTCTGTCCTGGTAACCAACCTCCCCAGTCTGTGGGGCTGGCAGTGCCTGGCAGTGCCCTGGCAGTGCCCTGGCAGTGCCCTGGCAGTGTCCTGACAATGTCCTGGCAGTGCCTGGCAGTGTCCTGGCAGTGTCCTGGTAGTGTCCTGACAATGCCCTGGCAGTGTCCTGGCAGTGTCCTGGCAGTGTCCTGACAATGTCCTGACAGTGTCCTGGCAGTGTCCTGGCAGTGTCCTGACAATGCCCTGGCAGTGTCCTGGCAGTGCCTGGCAGTGTCCTGGCAGACTGCTGTGTTGGCAACAAGGTCTAGGCAATGGAAGAGCCTTTCCTTGCTTTCTCCTGCTGTAACCAGGAACTTTTTCCTGTGTTATTTTCAGTTCTTTAGTCTTCAAAAGGTGTGGCAGTGTTTCCTGTATAAGTAGGAGTCTAAGAACCATCAAATTAATGGTGTTTTCTCTCAGGCTTTTTCTGGGTCTCAGCTGAAGCACTTCCAGTTTCTGCAGAGTTTGGTACAATCACTTAACTTCTTTTTATACAGAGAGCACTTTATAAGAGCATCTCCCAGAGGAGCTGGTACTTTTATACAAATCCTGTTGTGCTCAATCCATCTTCTTTCTTTCCTAAGTGCTAATTCTCTTGAGGAGGCTTTTTAAAATGCAGCTCTTTTCTGGAAGGCTCATCCCCTCCATCACTTAATGACCTTTCAGAGCACTTCACCAAGGAGCTGGGGAGTGTCCTTGGGTAGAGTTTCACAGCTCAGTGGGGAGGTTTTCCCCCTCCCTCCCAGTCCCCTGCCACCCCATCCAGAGCCAGTATCCAGCTGTAAGGTAGTCCAGGTCAGGTGTGTGACCTGTCAGGTACAAATTCTGCTGCTGATGTTGTTTTTAGAGTTCAGTGCTGTTGTGGGGGTCAGGTGAGTGCCAGAGCCAGCTTGGATTTGGCTGTGGGAGCACTGGGCTGGGAGTGGGGTGATGTTGGCCCCTGCCTTCAGCACTGGGGCATTGTTGGGCATTGTGGCCCAACAGCTGACCCCAGCTGTAGAAGACATTTCTGGAGTAAATGTTGAACTTTCAAGGATGGGAAGGTGCCTGTTCATTAATCATAGAGTCCTTAAGGTTTGAACCTTTAAGATCATTGAGTCCAACTGTCAGCTCAGCATCAGCATGGTCACCACTAAACCATGTCCCCAGGGGCCACATCCACACGTTTTTTGAACACTTCCAGGGATGGTGATTCCACCCCTGCCCTGGCAAACCTGTTCCATGCTTTACAACCCTTTTGGTGGTAAAATATTTCCTGATATCCACCCTGCCCTTCCCTGGCCCAGCCTGAGGCCNTCCTGGCAGGAGCTGTGCAGAGCCACAAGGGCCCCCCTGAGCCTCCTTTGCTCCAGGCTGAGCCCCCCCAGCTCTCCCAGCCCCTCCTGGGGCTCCAGCCCCTTCCCAGCTCCATTCCCTTCTCAGTCTCCAGCCTCTCAATGTCTTTCCTGCAGTGAGAGACCATTAAGGATGGTTATTAGGGAATTCTTTTTCCTTAAGCCTTTACTCATTTGTCTTTTTAATCAATAAAATGCATTAAACCCATTGGTTAATCCAATCTGTTTGACAACATCTGTGTCCAGATTTGTGGCTGCACTTTCCCAGCCTGAGTGCCTCCTTCAGGAGGAAAGCTGAGGCCTTGGCACTCTAAAACTGCTGTGTGCACACAGGGGTAAGGCAAGCAAAGGAGAAAAAGCTCCTACTTCCTAGAAACTTTGATTTCAACTGTGAAATTCTTTTGAATAAAGAGTGTGAGGGAACAGAAATAGAATGGATAGAGTTGTAGAAGTGCCATTATGGCAATTACTGCCATTCAAACAGGAAAAAGGCTAATCTGTATTTTGGTTCAAATGGAAAAGATTGTCTTTTAGATGATCTGAATTTTTAATCTTCTGCCTTGATGTTTTGTTTCCCTTGCCCTGTCCTTCAACTGTATCAGGAGAGAAATAAAAGCTGTGCAGTTCTGCAGAAACTCTTGTGTGCTCAGCTCTGCTGTAGGATGATGTAATCCTGATTGTTAATGAATATTAGACTAGAAATACCTCCCTCTCAGTAAGTCCTGAGAATGTCTTTGGAAATGGCAGAGTTCTGTGTTCTGTCCTGGTGCATGTGCAGTGGCCTTTATGAATGAATTGATTTTTGGTTTTTCACAGGGTGGTGGAAGGATAACAAGGATTCAAAAATAGCAGTGAAGGTACTGGTTAAGGAGAATTAAAAGGGTGAAAATATCTTCACTTTTGTTCTTGAGTGTACTGACTGTGCTTCAGTTCTGTGTCATCTGAGGTCTGAGCAGAATGGTTTGTGCTTGTGGTAGATTTAAAAGTGCTGGTGTGCTCTGGAGAACATTTGTCACGTGGGTGGTGACTCTGGGTAAGCTGTGCCTGAGTGGTGAAGTTGTGTCTCGGGGGAGAAAGGGGGTTTGTGTGCCCTGAGCTTCACTTTGGGGTGTCTGGGCTCTCAGTCTGATCTGTCTGGGGACAGGAAAGACCTGGAATGAGTGGGGAATGGTTCATTTTGATTTTTGTATCACTGTCTGCACATTGGCTTTTGAATAAAACTCTGGAGATGGAGGCAGGGAAGTGTCCCCTCTGTGCCTGCCTGTCCCAGGAGTGCAGGAACACCCAGGCAGGTGCAGGGGCTGAGGTGTGACACCTGCCCCCAGCTGTTCTGGGCATGGGAACACAGCTGGATTTTGTGGGACACACACATCAGTACAGCTCTAAAGAAAGCTTCTCCTTGGCCTGGGCTCTGCAAGGCTCAGGAAAACCGACGTGAGCTGGGAGCAAACACCTCAGAGCAGCTTCACAGAGAAACCCCAGCAGGGATTAAAGCTGCCTGCAGTCAGAGGGCACCTCAGCTCTGCCTTTTGGTTTAAAGCTGTTCCAGGAGCAACTTGGGGAGTTCTCTCCACCTTCCTCTGCTCTCCCAGGAGGGGAGAACATTTGGTTTAGTCAAGTCAGTGGGATCCTGTCTGAGGGAGACAGTCGGGGTGTGCAGGGAGAGGTGAGCCAAGCTGGAGGTCTCTGGTGTGCTTGTTCCTACTTTGTGGCATTTGGAATAGTGACCAAAGTGTTTCCTCCTTCTGTGAGGTATTTTACTACATATCTCAAGGTATTTCTACATTGCTAATACCACCCATAGCATGGCATGGCTTCTGGGTCCTCTTGTCCCACAGCAATGCTGAAAGAAAGCAGAGGACAAGCCAGGTCATCTCTTTACTGAGTGATGTGCTGCACCTCAGTGCCACAAATCACCTTGGCTTATTGTCTGCTGAGAACCTGCAGGCAAGGAATGCATCCTGTCTGAACAGGAGCTGCAAATTCCTGGTCCAGTGTGAGGGAGACATTATTAATAGATCAAGTAAGAATTAGGATAAGCATCATCTAAAAATCAGTTCACTTTGAGGCTGAACATTCACTATTTCACAAATCAGCTCAAAATCTCCAGAAGGTTGAGTTGTCAGTTTGTGTGGTTTGAGGGCTGGTTTAGAAATTAGAGTGAGATGACTGGGGCTCTGAGTGTAATTTCTCTGCTAGACTGTTCATTGCATTGATATTTCTCTTATTTTTTTTCATCTTTTTAGTTGAGTTTGATTTAGAAACAGATATTAACAAAATATCTGTAATTTTGGCAGAGTGCTGAAGCAGTTACAGCTCTTCTCACAGTGGGGTGCTATGAAATATTTATCAGTTCTGCTTCCATCAGAGCAAACTTCAGGCTTACCCAGCCAGTGGGGAAAAGATGCAAAAAGTCTCTGCTGCAGGAACCTAACAGTGTGTGCCCTGATGGTGTGTGAGCAGGAAGGGTGGGAGGGCACCTGCAGGCACCTTTGTGCCTGGGTTTGTGCAGCAGGGTCCAGCCTAAGCTCAGGATGGCTGTCACTGACAGGGGGCAGCTTTGTGGCACTGGTGAAACCTGAAGCTGAAACCTCAGGCTGAAGGAATGTGTAATCTGGCACAGCTTTAATGAGGTTAAATTTCTTGGTGTGTTAAGGGAAAATGCAGGCCTTCAGAATTTGTGTGGGAAATCAAGAAAGGATAAAGTGAAAAGTGAGAATGGTGCAGATGGGAAAGGAGAAACGTGATGGAATGATTCAGAAATCACTGTTAATATACACAGATAAGATCTTGAGGTGGGAATTGGTAATCCTCTGAAGAAAACAGATATTAATTGGTGTTGGGGTTCAGAGAGCTCCATGCTGGTGTCACTGGGAAGGGTGAATAAGGCAAAATGACACCGTGCTTGTACAGAAGAATCTGGGATTTGTTCATACCTTGAATACTTTGAGTGCTTCTGATCTTCCCATTCCTCCCAAAATATAACAGAGAAGCAGTGACAGGGATCAAAGGCATGGAAAATTTGTTTGTGAGAGGTTTGTTTGCTAAAAATAACCATTACCTCAGCCCATTTCATCACCAAGTATCCGAACTGAATGTTGATTTAATATGATTTCACTGCAATTGAAATGAACACCACACACAGTGCTCAGCTGCAGCATAAATGCAAGTTATGTATAAAACCTCTAGTTCTTCCATTTTTTAGCATGTCTTTGATTAATAATCTGAAATTTTTGTATAGCTTTTGTGCACGTGGCCTGAAACATTTTCAACTGATGCATAAAACCCGATCTGAAGAGGCAGGCTCCAAGAAAAGGCAGGATGAGGACACTCCACTCGGTGCAATTATTCATCCCAATTATAGACACCGGATTTGCACCACAGATACTGCTGCAGGGTGGGGGGCACGGGGGGCTCGGCACAGAGCCAGGAATGTCTCTGCTAAACGGGGCCATCTCTTCTGAGGATGTTGTTGTTACACTTGGGAGGTCGGGGATAAGCCGGGTTTAACCCCGCGAGCGGCACAACCGCTGATTCAGTTTGCTTTTCCTCGGGAAGGGGTAGGCTGGATTCTGCTGGACAAAGCCTCTCCTGCTTTTTAAACCGTGGCCAGCAGAAGTGGGAAATGTAAAGGATTTAGCCAGCACTGTCAAGGATAAAGCCAAGCCCTGAATCAGCAAGCTGGGTGTCTGAAGAGAGGAAATGAGAATTGTATTCAGTGCTGAGTTAATGATGTAAAAAATAATTACTGGCTTGTCTTTACCTATATATTGTCATAGATATGAAGCTTTCCAATATTACCTTTTGATTATTTTCTCCTATAATGATGAATATTATGATACTTGTAGGGCTCTGAGATTTTCCTCTTGGTCCCTCATTTCCTCTGATGACATTAAGCATGAGAAGGTTATTAACTAAACTGATGGAAGCTTAGCTACATGTACAATGTAGAAATTCTACCCTTTATTTCCTGACAAAAGTCATTATGTAATTTTTAAGCAGTTTATAGTGCAGGAGTCAAACTTGGGTATGAGCCATGTCAAGGGGATGATCCTGTAATTGAAGGTAGTTTGTGATTTCCCTAAGAAATTGCTGATAAGGCCCATGGCACAGCGTGTTACACAGAGGCAGCTAATCTGGAGCTGAGATTTGGACATGCTCGAGTGTCATTTACATCTGCTGAGCTTAAGGGGTGACACTGATCCCACGGTGCAGCAGTTGAGAGCAGGGGGTGTGAATGATGATCCTTCAGGGTCTCTGA
Source organism: Polioptila caerulea (assembly GCA_013397295.1). Lineage (NCBI taxonomy): Eukaryota > Metazoa > Chordata > Aves > Passeriformes > Certhiidae > Polioptila > Polioptila caerulea. The sequence goes on from VYXF01010898.1 coordinate 283,640, forward strand.
GATCCCACAGAGCTGCTCACTTGGCAGAGCACAGGGGCTCCTCAGTGCTGGCCTCGGCAGAAAAAATAGCTAGAATGAGACTTAGACTCCAAAGTAGAAAATAGAAGTTATATTAACATAATTATACAGCAGTTGTGAGGTGAAAAACATTGAATTCTGATGTATCTAATAAGATTTTTATTGAAACATTTGCAGTAGGTCATCAGAATTAACATCTATCCACTAAAATGGAGAAGATCTGACTCTGCTTTTTAAGGAAAATTTTTGAAGGCCCGGTGCTTTTGCTGAATTCTGCTTTTTCCATGTCAAGTCCTTGTTTTGAGTAAGTAGAAGCTGAGCACCAATCAAAAAAACCCCCGAGGCAGGCACTGGTGTCCTTTGTCCAAGGCAGGATCCTCTTGCAGATCACTTTTCCTGCTGCTGGGGCCTTGCCCTGGGTTCTTTAGGAGAGGAAGCATTTCTGAATAACTGGAAAACCACGTGGCAAGAAGAAACCTGAGCTTCCTCCAGCAGCAGCTGGACTTTCTTTGGGTTTTGTTCTAGTTTGGCCAACGGGGACCCCACTCCCTGGGGTGGGAGAGGAGATCCTGAGCCAGGTTTCTCCCTTAGCTGTGCTGTAAGAGCAGGCACATTTCCTGGTGCTGCACAGAACTTCACAGAACTTCTGAGCTGGAAGGGCCCCACGGGGATTGTTGAGTGCAACACTTGAGTGAATGGGCTGAAGTGAGAGAGTTGCACCTGGGAGGCCAAATTTGGGTGTTCCAGGGGGAATTTAGGCTGTGGATGTTAAATGTGAGGGATTGCTGTGTTCTGTCCCTGCCGAGCACCGACCACAGGAGCTCTGTGGGTTCACTGTGAGGGCTTGCAGCAGTGTGAACTCTGCAGAACCAGCAGGCAATGTAAGTTATTTATGTTTAAAAACCACCCACTGTCCTTTAGGAGGGGAGGTTGCCCTGGGCATCAGGACTGTGGCTAGGACAGGATGCTTTGTATCTCTGTGCAGTCTGGGTGCTGCTGTCACTCCTCTCTGCCCTCCCTGCCCTCAGTGCTGGGCTGCCGCAGAGCAGAGCTCTGCCCAAGTCCCAATCCTTCTGCCAGCAGCTCTAAAAGGAGTTCTTGCTGCAGTGATCCAGGAGGTGGCTGTACTTTTGTTCCTTGGACATGCTGTGGAGTCGGGAGGAGCTCAGGTCAGGCATGCAGGGCAGCGGCTGGGATTTGGCTGTGCCCGGGTCTGGAGCTGGACTCTGCTCAGCCTAGAGCAGCCTTCAGCCAGCCCAGGCCATTCCTTTGGCATCAGCATGGCCTGGGCATTCTGCTCAGGGCAGGGCAGCAGCTCCTCAGCATCCCCACTCTGAGCCAGGACCATCAGCTGTGGCACGGGCAGGGTGGGAACAGCCCCTCTCCTTCCAGGCTGGATGATGGAACTATAGCCAGGAAAACTCTGAGAGCCTGGTAGGCACTCATTGAATCGTGGATTATTGAAGTTGGAAACGACCTCTAAGGTCATCAAGTGCAACCAGACCATGTTTGAATTTCTAAGGTCATCAAATGCAATCAGACTGTATTTGAATTTAGCTGGTGCATTTTTTTACTGGGATTTCTCTAGGAAGACAAAGGTTTGATGCCCCTGGTTTTTGTTCATACATTGAGAAGAGTCAAGTGCTTCTAACATTTTGAGAAATAGTAATTTTTAAGAGAAGAAAATTGCAACAAGTACCTTATTCTGAAGATAACAGAAGCTAGAACTGGGAACTGTACAAGATTTTCAAATGATCCTAGTTCTGTAAAAGTACTTTTTATTCCCCTTAAAATTAATTCTTTCTAGCTTTCAACAGCTTTTACATGAGCAAACACAGAACTCAGCTTTTGAAATCATGAACACAGTTCAGCTACTGAAATAATGACACATGTGGCACATGGGCTACAAGTTACCAGTGCAGACTTTGTGGTTGATTTTCTACCCTCTGAATAGCAGGAGAATTGAGAAACATGAGTTGGTGTAAGAAACTGTAGATTTTAGGTAAAATTCTGTGTGAAAAGCTTTCATAAAGCTTGGAAGCTCTACTAGAGAAATACACTCTGTGCTCTCACCAGTTCAGACAGTGGTTAGATGTTTAGGAATAGTGTTACTCCTTTTATCACTGATCCACTCTCACGTGTTTTGATCAACGTAGACAAAGAATTTGGGAACTCACAGATAAACAGTGGAACCAATTTAAACTCAAGCTCACCACATAAACATTAAAGTATTCCCTTTAGGAAGTCAGAATCCTTTGAATTATGCATGTGTTGTAGTTTGCAGTAAGATAAAAGAACTTTTAGGGGGGAGGGTGAGAAACTTGAAAAGCCTTTAAGGAGTAATTTGCATAAATTGGGTGGAGAGAGTAAACAGCACAAGGGGGAAAAAAGTTATTTTCAGTAAGGCCTTATAGAATGAGATAAAACAAATTACCAAAAAAATCAGGTGGGGTTGAAACAAAGCTGAAGTGCCTTAAACTTGTGTTAATGCTGCCACTGCCTTTACAGCAAATCCCAGGGAACACTGAAGTGCCCTGGATATAAAAAAAAAAAAAAATCAAAAAAACCCCAAATTCTTAAGGGAGACTTAAAAGAGAAGAGCCATGGAGAGAGTAGAAAGTGTGTGTTACTGTGTGGGAGACCTCTGCACATGAATGCTCAGGATAAGCAGATTTGTTTTCAATCTAACAGTATTTTTTTTTTATCTTGCAGTTACAGGACCGCACACAATTTAGTGACCGAGACTTAGCTACCCTAAAGAAATACTGGGACAATGGCATGACCAGCCTGGGCTCAGTCTGCAGAGAGAAAATTGAAGCTGTGGCTGCAGAATTAAATGTTGACTGTGAAATAGTTCGGGTAAGAAATCCAGAGTCTTCCCTTATCTTGTCACAGGAGCAAAAATAGGACAGATGAAAGGCTTTAAAAATTTCATGAGGAAGCTTGAAATAGATTTCACGTATTACATAATGAATGACCACGTTGGGAAGTGCTCTCCTGCTCTTTCTGCAGTCTATATTTAGTAAAAGCCCTCAGGTAAGAGTCCTATTGATCAGCAGCAGAAGCAGCACTATGAGCTGTTTGACGTTCTGGAGTAAGATTTTAAGTAAAAGTGTTACATTTTGGAGGGAGATCCTAGAAGACTGAAAGACACTATTTATATTGCTAATAAGATACCAAAAAAGGGCTTTTCTAAAGATACAGGGAAAATACTTCTCATTCATGCTTATAGGGGAAATTATGTGAAAGGAAATGCTCCAAAATAGGAAAAAAAATATTTTACAAGACTCTTTAGGGCAGGTTGAGGTGTGATGGAGGAATTCTGGGTCAGTTCAGTTTGATGGTCCCTGTAGGAGGCTGAGGGAGGCACAGGTGTGCTGGAGAGAACCTGGCTGCCAAGGAGCTCTGCACATCATCTCCTCCAGGCTGGGCTGGTGCTGCTGTGTCCTGGATGAGCAGACACAGCAGCACCCCTGGGGTCTCATTTGCTCATCCCAGCCTCAGGAAATGGCCCCACAGACAAGGGCAGGATCCTTCCTTTCCCTCATGACAGGCCTGACAATTGGGATTATTCCTTTCAGCCTTCATCCTCTTTTTCCACCTGTTTCCTAAATTCCTGACACTGCTGCAGAAGCAGGGCTGGGAGCCCTTAGCGAGACTCTCCTGTTGTGGAGACCTCTGGCTTGGGGCATCCAAATGGTTCCAAAGCTGCTTTTAGGGTTGGACACCAATCTGGTTGTTTTTGTGGGCACACAGGAATTCTAAAAAACCCATCTGTGCTTCTGGAGGCTGGAGAGATTCACTCTTTTCTCTGTAGAGAGCAAAGCTGCTCCTTGTTTTCCAAGGACTGCACTTTGCTCTCTGGGAGGTGAAGCTGTTCCCCCTGGCAGCACCTCCTGGGCAGCACAGTGACAGCCAGGCTCCCTTGGTTTGTTCCCTTGGGGACATCCTCAGGGACACACAGGGGGTGACACTGGAGCTCTGTGCAAACCTTTCCACCTGCTGGAATGTTTCTGTCCTCAGGGCAGAGACCAGGATGCCCCTGAAGGCATCACCTGCACCAGAACAGACTCACAAAAGATCCCATGCACTTCCCAGACCTGGGAGTGTTTAGGGAGGATGTATTTTAGGGATAGAACTCTCAGGCTGATTTCCCACATGGCAATTCCAGTCTGCTCTTGCCCTCACCGTTTTGCTGTTCCAGGATGTTCTCTGTTCAGCAGAGCACACAGGATGTGGAACCTTCTCTTCCCCATTTAATTGGAGACACTATCAAAACATGTTCATCTTCTCTGACATTCTCAGTTTGTTGAATGAAAGATTTTCTGCTTTGAAAAATCTCTAAAAGGATCTGCCTTTCCCAAGTGCCTTTTTTACTAAAAAAAGAGGTAGATTCAGTTTCAAATTTTGTTAGTGCTGTTTGTTAAAATCACAGGATGAGGGGAAAATTTAAAGAATGGCAATACACTGCTTGGAAAAAAGAGGCCCAGATCTCACAGGGTTGCTTGTGGGGGGGAGGTTCTTTAATTTTTTTTCCACCAAAACTGTAGGTAATAGAAAAAAATGATCTAGGTAGTTCTCTGCATACCTGTTGTGCATTCTTCAAAGAGGAAAATCAGCAAGCTGGGAAAGCAAATACCAGCCAAATACAAAAATGATTTGCTAAAAATAGTGTTCAGCATGTTATCTTTTAGCTTGTTAGAGATGCAGCTTTAAAAGGGGTTTTTTTTCCAAGGCTGGCACAGCATGAAACTGTGTTTAGTAGTTGGGACTGTTGTTAATTTTCCTTTATTTTTTCTCTTTGGTAATCAAGGTATTATAAGCAAAAAAATTTTTACTCAGCTTTTTCAGAACCCTAGGAAGAGAAACAGGGAAGATATTTCTGAAATAAGGCCAGAATGATGTTTAGTGTGTCTTTAAAGAAAATCCTAAATTATTTTAATGTCTTGGGAAGCTCATTTGGAACAGAGGCCTCATGGAAAGGATGTGCATTTGCCATGGCCTGGTGATGTTTTCAAACCCAGGAGCTGCTGCTCCTATTTTGGGTGTGTGGAAGGGGGACAAGAGCCAGCCCCAGGAGAGTGGGAGTAACAGTTGGTAAAGAAATGGATTCTTGGCTCTGGGAAGGATTTTTGGTTGCCAGTGGAGAACTGATTTGATGGAATGAAGGGTCTGGGGTCCAGGGGCTGTTGAGCAGAGTTGAGATGAGATGAGAAGTTGAAATCCTGAGTGACATGTGGGAAGAAAGAGCCTTAGGGGATGAAGACTTGCAGACAATTCTTGTTACATCATATTAAATTCTGAATCTTTAATAATTTTTAGCATAGATGTTTCTTCATCAGAGAAAGCAAATTATTGACCAGGTGTACAGATGCATTTGGAGAATTTAGAATGTGGGTCTTTTCTTCTTTTTTTTCCTCCTTTGAAATTCAGTTTTATTGATGTAAGAGGAACTTAAAGCATCCATCTCCATCCCACCAGGGCAGGGTTTCCAGGTTCCCTGGGCCTGTTTAACCTCCCAGACTGTTCCCAGTGCTCTCCTCTGCACTCACTGCAAACAACTTCTCCTAAAGCTCTGTTACAGCCAAAGGGGACTGAAGGATGAGCTGCTCTGAGCTTTATTCCTCCAAATCTGTCCCCCAAGGGCAGTGCTGTAGATCTGTCACCTTGGCCAGTTCCCCCTGTGCTGCAGGAAATCCTAGAACAGGGCGGGTGTTTGGGTCATCGGATGCTTCAGTCCCCTTATGGAAGTTGCAGAGTAGGAGAACTTGGATCAAAGATCTTGTGTTAAATTTGTTGAATAATTTAGGTGGGCAGAGACCTTACAAAGTCACCTAGTCCTGCTCTTTATGTGGAGCAGGACTGACTTTGGAATCAAGTCAGGTTTCTCAGGATGTTGCCCAGTAAAACACTGAGTACCTCCGAGGCTGGAGGTACCAAGGCTCCTATGGACAAACTGTCCCTCTGCCTCACTGTAAAGCATTATTTTTTTCTTTTTTTTGTTCTCCATTTCAATCAGAGCTTCCCTTGCTGCCACTTGTGCCTGTTGCTTCTTTTCCTTTTGCTGTGCACCTTCCTGTTTCCCTTGGAAAGCTGAACTGGACACGGGATTTCGGGAAGCAGCCTCAGGAGGGTCAAATACTGGGGAATAATCAGCTCCCTGAACTGCTGGCTGCACCCTTGCTCCTGTAGCCCAGATGTGCTGATGTCACTTGGTTGGGGCCTGTTGCTTTTGTTATAGTTTCTGATATCATTCATGTTTATTTCTCTTACAAGACTTGGATTGGGAATCGAAGACGGAAATATCGTTTAATGGGGATTGAGGTCCCACCCCCTAGAGGAGGTCCTGCTGATTTCTCTGATCAATCTGAATTTGTTTCTAAATCAGCACTTAATCCAGGAGAGGAAACTGCTACTGAAGTGGGGGATGATAATGATAGGAATGATGAAGTATCAATCTGCTTATCTGAAGGCAGCTCACAAGGTATTTGGAATGCAGTTACTACTGTGCCTATATTTTCAATTCTGTGCAGTGTGCATGCTTTGGATTCTGTTGTACACATTCAAAAACGTCTGACAGAGTCACAAGTGCTCCACCCTGCCTGGGCTGAAGGTACTGTTTGGTCTCTTTCTTCTCCCTCTGTGTCTCTGAGTTTTGTTGGGTTTGTTACACAAAGATTGGAGAAACCTTTCATCGTAAGAGCCCCATTTCTGCCAGGTTCACCTGAAATGAAATCAAGAGTTCACCTTCTGCTGGTGCAAGTGAGAGCTGGGCAGTCAGTGCAGGTGGGGAAGCCTCACTTCCCAAGGAAGCCAGATTAAAAAATGCTCTCTGCCAACTGCTCAGTTCTTCCCAGCCAGCTGGAATGGCCATTCCATTTGACACCCCATCCCTGGAAGTGTCCAAGGCCAGGTTGGACAGGGCCTGGAGCACCCTGGGGTGGTGGAAGGTGTCCCTGCCTTGGCAGGGGGTGGCACTGGATGAGCTTTAAGGTCCCACCCACCCCAGCCCGTGCTGTGATTCCATGGTTCCATCCCTGTGAGCCACCCCAGGCACTGGTGGGGCTGGAGCTGCTGCTGGGACTGAGCAGAGCTGCTGGGACTGCATTCCCAGCTCTCCTGGCAGGGAACCCCTCAGCTCAGGCTGGAACAAGGAGCTGCCCAGGCCTCCTGCTGCTCTCTCTGACAGGCAAACACAGGCAGCAGATCAAAGCTGGGAGCAGGGCACAGCTCAGGAGCCTTGGAACTGCACACCCAGGGGGTGTCCTCAGTAAACTGCAGCACCTGGAGTGAGAAGTGCCTTCAGCTGCCTTCCCTTTTCCCTGCAGGAGCACACGGGATCCATGTGTCCCTGCCCCTCCTGCCCATGGGCCCGGCACCTCCCCAGCACTGATGGCTCCCAGTGCTTCTGCTGAGCAGATCAGTGCAGCCTCTGCTCTCCCAGCTGAAGGAGGGGCTGACCTCGGGCCTGCTGCTGCTGCAGCTCAGCCTGCCAGGCTCCATCCTGTCAGTCCTCAGAGGAGTTTAAAGGGAAGAGCAGAGAGCGGCTGGGAATGAGTTTGGGAGAGCTCTGGCATATTGGACTGTAGAGGGAATGAGGTGATAAAGAAATGGGTCAAGTGATTGAAAGCCAAGTGAGATGAGGAATCTCAGAGTCCTTGATTTGCCTGAGGTGTGGAAGGAGCTGGTTTAAGTCAGATCTGCTTGAGAGAAAATGGTGACAGGGACGAGTCTGAAGTGTCTGTAGTTCAAGTGAGGAATAACTCCGTGGTTGTTGAGCAAGGCTTTCATCAGGCAGGGTGAGGCTGAACTCGTGGGTGCATTATTAGTGTCAAAGCCTAAGGAAGTGCAAGGAAACAACAGGATTTCCACAGCATCCAGGAATCCCACTTTGATGCCTTTATTCTCCCTCAGCACTTACTTCTGTTCATTTCTCCAGTTCAGAGGAGGAGGTTTCACTGCTGCTTTTGAACTTGCTGGAAAATATTGCCCCCAATACTCATGGGTTATGTCCAGTCACAGATAGGGAATTGTTCTCACGTTTGAGAACTGTAACTTCTGGTCCCAATTTATTAAAAAACCAAAACCACAACAGCAAAACACCCCTCTGAAAGAAACAAAAGCAGTTTTTGGTCACCTAATTAGAGTGACAGTTGATGGCTTCTGCTTTTAAAATGTAGTGTGTAAATATAAAAAATAAGCAGTGCTCTGAGGCAAAATGGATCATTAAAGCTCTCATATTGCCTCACCTTTTTTTAGTTGTGTGTTAATTGAATCCACACTGTGTAGGGGGAGGCCCTTAGGGCTGTGCCGGGTTCCATGAGCTGAGGATGGATATTTAAGGAGTTGGGAATGCTGCAGGGAGCTGCTTCCTTCAGCTGTTGGATCCAAGGGGTGACTGTCAGGGTTACAGAGTTCCTGGTGCCTTGGAATGTCCCCTGAGGAGCATCCTCACCCTTCCCTGCCCCTCAGTGCTCCTGTGGGATCCCAGGTGCTCCAGGCACAACTTCTCCTCTGGAGCTGTGACTGGTGGCAGATGGAGTTTATTTAAAACAATCTCCAGTGAAATTTGCTCCATTTAGAGAGATTTAAGTTAAAAGGTGTTTAAAGCCATTGCTGGCTCTGTATGGTCTGGCCTAAACATTACCCTGACTTTGGTAATCCCAGGGAAATCCTGTTGTCCCTGTGTTTGTGTGGAGGTGACAGACCCTGGAATCACCTGAACCTTGCTGCCCCTTCCCTCTTTTCCTCCTTATGTTTAATGTGTATGATAGATTTCTGTTTTAATATGCAGAAGTCAAGTAAATATGAGAAACAAACTTCAATTTGAAGGGTAAATAAATTTACCTTTCTTTTGGTTTTGTGTTCTCCTTGGCCTTCAAGGTCAGTGGAATCCTCTCATGCTTTGTGGTTGAAATAGCAGGGTAAAATCTGCTCTGTTTTCAAGTGTTTATACATTAAAAAGCACTTTAGATTCACTGGGGGTTAGCATTTGCCATGATCTGATCAGTTTTTGATTCAAAACCCATCAGTGTGTGCAAGGGAGAAGTGGGATTTAGATATGTACCCCAGAATTTTAGGGAATGCAGGATTTTTCATCTAGGTTTTTATTTTCATTTAAAAAACCCCAGCTTCTGCACACCTCTGATGTGAAACTCTTCATCACCTTTGAATATTCCAGCTTGAACCTAAAAATGGGGAGGTTTTAATTCAGAGAATAACTGAGAGTTGTGTTGTTGTTTCAGGTTTGATGTTGGTCTGAAATGCTTGTGACAAGATGTCTTTTTGATAAGGCAGATATTCTGTTTATGATTAGACATTGATACCATGACTTTGCTGTTGGATTTAGCAGCTGTGACATTTAGTGGTAAACACCATTAATGGTCCTTCAGCATAAAATTGGAATGAAATCTGACAAAACCAATTTATTTCTGCAGAAGAGACAAATGAAGCTCTTCAAAATGAAGAAATTGGCCACAAAGATGATGACCAGAATCCAGTTTCCACTGATAATGTGGTATGTTTACATTTCCTTTTCCACCAATTAATAATTCCTTAATTAATGTTGAGGTTCTTGTGCAGCACCTGTGTTTTTCACTAGGTAACAGCTTCAGTTGTGTGTGTTTAAAGTCCTTCCTATTTGAGCTTTAAAACTGTACTAAAAATACTAAAACACAGCAGGAAAAAACCCTAAAACCTTCAGTAAAATGGTTTGCAGAGATGGTGCCCAGGAGACTCAGCTCCCCAACCTGCCTGAACCCCAGATTTTGTCATTTGATACAATGGCACAAAACCAACAAAGGAAGAGTTTCTTCATACTCTGTTCTGAAAACACTGTAACAAAACTTTTAAAAAATGCCCTTAAAATTGGACTGAAATACATTGTATTTGCATAAGAGATATGGTTTTCCTATTTGAAATTCTAATCTGTTCCTTCCCCTCCTATCTTAAAAAGTGTGTCTAAGAAAGGGAATGTGAATGTTTGGCAGTAATTTAGAGGCTCTTTCCTCAAGCTGAGTCTAAAACCAAAAATATTTGAGTCCCAGAGTTACTGAGGGTCTGATGGAGCAGCAGAACTCGGGGACATCAAAGCTCTGAGCTGGGCTGGCAGCACAGGAGCACACAAAATGTGCTTTATCCTCCCTGCCTTCAGCACAGGCTTGGGAGTTTGGTGGGTCCTGCAGGGAGAGCTGGGAGTGCCCCTGGAAGGATTTCTCCTCAGTGATTTCAGGGAAATTCCTGCTGTGCAGGCAGGAGGGACCACATGCTGCAGGAAAAACTCAGAGTGAACACCTCAGGAATGACCCATGGGCATGGATTGGGTCACTGGGGGCCCTTCCCTGCACTGGGTTAAACAGCATCCTGAAAAACAGGAAAACTGCTTTAGTTTATTATGGACAGGTTCATAAATGTTCACAACTGTCAAAACAATTAAAAACAGTAAAAAAACTTGATACTATTTCTGAGCCTTAGTCAGTGGTAAGCTTGGCCTTAACACTGTGCTTTAGGTATCTTTAGAAACCCAGTACAAAAAGCTCCCCAGATTATTGTGAATTAGGGGAAAATGTCCTTATTTATGCATTTGGGAGTGTCCTTTGGATCAGCATCCCCTGCAGCTAAGGGCATTTCCCTTGCTCTGTGTCCTGGGAAGGTCAGAGGAGAACTCCTTGGTTTCCTTAGGAGAGGAGCAGCTGAGGGCTGGCTGGCTGTGATGGATCCAGAGGGATCCATTTCCAGAGCCTCCTTTGCAACAACAGAGCAGAGCAGGGGCTGGGAGGGGATCAATGTGAAACTTCAAGGCAAAAGGCTGGGCCAGGGAGCTCCTCCTCTGTAAACAGCCTGAGTCTCCATGACAGCAGCTCCCGCTGGATTCCTGCTGCATCTCCTGCCTGAGGTGCATGATTGCCATCTAATGGGGGCTGCACGGCTCAGAACTCCTCATCCTTCCTTCCTTCCTTCCTCCCTCCCTTCCTCACTTCCTTCCTTCCTTCCTTCCTTCCTTC
>VYXF01010898.1:294707-313858 GCA_013397295.1 Polioptila caerulea
TGTCCCCTCTGTGTGTTGGAATGATCTGTTTGCTTCTGTTTCAGAAAATAGAAATTTTAGATGATGAAGAGAGTGATCTGATCAGCAATTCTGAAGTGGATCAGATGAGTTCTCTTTTGGATTACAAGGTGAGTGACTGGGCCATGGCAGGGCCAGGGGGATAATCCCCAGGGAGTGCAGGGGCTGGATCTGTCAGGAATCTGTTGTGGGATCCTGAGCTCCTCTGCTGTTTTCCTGGTGTGCACACCATGCCCTCATCCCACCTCCAGCCACTTGATCCATGTTTCACCCCAAATGCAGGCAGGAAGACCCCATTGCTGAGAGCTGCAGCTCTCCCTGTGTGTCCCAGCACAGGGATTTATGGAGCCACTCCCCCAGAACTGTTCCTTGCTGGAATGGGGGTCTGAGGAGATGTCACTGCCCAGGACATGCCTGGCAGTGGGGGCTGTGCCAGGGAGGAGAAGCAGTTGGATCCTGACAGTTCCTGTCTCCTGCCAAAAACTCTCCCAGGAGCTGCCACAACTCCACGTTTCCTTGAGTTTTTACAAAACTCCATTGCTGATTTTTTTCCCCTAGAAACGAGGTCTGCTCTCTTGACAATAATCAATTACCAAAATAATGAACAGATCATCTCTTCAGAACAAAAATTCCTCCTTCCAGCAGCGTTTTCCTGGGAAGGGCAGTGGAGAATGAATCAGGAGAGGGAATGACCTTTTCTTAATGTCACCTGTCAGCACAGTGAGAGGCTTGTTGTGACAGTGCCCTGCAGAGCCAGGGTTGTTGTTTGACAGCACTGATGGCTCCCTGAGCTTTCTGCCTAAATCTGAATTCTTCCTGGGCTGGGCAAAATCCAGAGCTAAGCAGGCTAAGTATCCATCAGGAGGAACCCAGCTGATTTTTTATGGAAGCCTCAGAACTGCAGCCCAAATATTCCTCTCTCCTTCCCAGAGCTGTTGTCACCTGGAGCAGTGTGGTGAGCAGTGCTTTCACTGAAAAAATGGGAATTTTCTGAGAAAAAACCAACAAAAATACAAACATTTATAGAGGTTTGTTGCAAACCTTTAGAGCATCATGAAATCACAGCTTTTCATGTCAGCTGAAGATGAATTGCAGCCAGTGTGAGCAGGAATATTGTATTTTTTTCATTATTCTCTCATGAGTTGGTGCTATTAAGCAGAGCCCTTCTGCAAAAATGAGCAATGCAAAATCAAATAAACAATTTGATTTTCATGATCTTTGCAAAGGTGAATAACCAGAGGAAATGAATTTTAGCTCTGCACTGATCAACAGATTTAGCATTTTGATCCAATAAGTTTGAAATAGAAGAGATAGTTGGAATAAACAGGAATACTTACCAAATCTGAATTTTTAATTAAGAGATTTGCAAGTATAGATTGGCAAAATGCCTTTTTAGCCCAAGCACACAAGTTATTGATGTTTCCTCATTTTGTAATTTCTTACATCCAGTTCCAGCCCCATAAACAACTCTGTGGAGGTTGGAACTAAATGATCTCTAAGGTCCCTTCTGTTCTGTCACTCTGTGATGTTCCTGTTTATTCTGTGACCTGGGGGATCCTGAGGGGCTTGGTGAGCTGACACTTGATCCATGTCAAACCCAGCTGCACTGGAGGATGTTATCTTTTAATTTGTGGTAGCTTTGAGGAATTTTCAAGTCATTTGCTCTGTTTTTTTGTGTCAAGCCTTCTGCTGCAAAAATGGAATTTATTTGCTGTCTCTTCTCACAGCCCTCTGATCACTTCCAGGAAGAGATCTGGGCTTTGGTTTGTCATTGTCACTAAAAACTATTTAGTTTTAACCCAGATGTGTTTAGGTGTGGGTATTCCAATGCCTTGTGCTATCCCCACCCCTGTAGGGATTTAACAGACCCAGGGATGTGGCACTTGGGGACGTGGTCAGTGGTGGCCTCAGCAGTGCTGAGGAATGGTTGGGCTCAATCTTAGAGAGCTTTTCCAGCCTAAAGGATTCCATGGTTCTGAGGTCATTCCCAGAACTCTCTGGTTTCCCCACAGAATGAAGAAGTCAGGTTCATCGAGAGTCAGCTGGAGAGCCACAAGCAGAAATATTTTGAACTGCAGACGTTTACCCGGAGTTTGATACTTGCAATTAAATCAGATGATAAGGAACAGCAGCAGGTAAATCCTGGAGCAGGTTTAATTTCTGTGTTTAATACCAGAAGATGTTTGTCCTTTTGCATTGTGTCCCTCCTGTGGGTTTATTCCAGAGGCTCAAATTACGACTGCAAAACTCAATTAATTCTCACTCTGTGTTTAAAGCACTGCTGACATAAAACCCCACACCTGAGAGTGGATATTCTATATATTAGATGTGGATATTCTATATATTAGATGTGTTTTTCCCTTGTAGGCTCTGCTTTCAGACTTACCTCCTGAACTTGAAGAGATGGATTTCAACCACACATCCCCCGAGCCCGACGATACCTCATTCAGCCTCTCGTCCCTGTCGGAGAAAAACGCCTCAGACAGTTTGTGATTTTGTGATTTCCTTGGTTTTGGAAGAGCAGAACAGAGAGCCCACAGCAGGTGCAGGGTTGAGGACAGAGAGAGGCTTTTGCTCTGCAGTGTGCTCAGCCCAAGGGAGCAGCCCGAGGAGCAGGAGGAGCCCGTGCTGGAGGGCTCCCCACAGCCCTGCACTGCCCAGGAACTGGGAATGCTGGCTTTGGAAAATCCCCTGGCTGAGGGAAGGGTTCACTGGGAGCAGCTTGGCCTTGGTAGGATTAACTTGGACTCTCCAGAACAACTCTGGCTCTGTAGCAAAGTCTTTTTGAGCAGGGATGTGAGAGTGGGAAACAAATGTGGTGTGGCACACAGTGAATTCTCCAGCTCCACGTGCTCCCCAGGCCTGTTTATTATATTTTTCCCCATTTTTACTCAGGTAGGTGGACTAAAAATCGGGGATCCAAATAGAATAACGGGCTTTCTCCGAGTTGTGCTTGAAAACCTGAAATTAAACTGAAGTGTTTTTAATTTTCTGACTTGAGATTGTTAAATCTTCCATTTTTCTGACCAAAATAGCTGAAAAAACCTTGAAAGGCAAACTGAAAAAATCGAATTATCCTCAATAAATTATTAATGCAAGGAAGCAGTGATAAATGTTGGAAGAAATGAGGTGGAAATGGGAACCCTGATAGCTGCAGGACACAACTTCCTAATAGAGTAGCAATGGGGTTGGATGTTTACACTCTTTAGAGTTTAATGATTGTAGTCACTGTTTTTATTTGTCAAAGCCTGAATGCTAAAGTTCTGCTTATTATTTTAAGTCTTGGTTATGTATTTTTCCACAAACTTTGCTCTGGTTTACCAAGCCAGTCAGGATTCCACAGCTGCCATTGCATCCTGAAAGGTTTTCCAGTGTTGGGAAATGAGTTTTGCAATCTGCTGTGAAGCCCTGCCTGGTGGGTTTTTTTGGCAAGTGCCATTTCTAAACTGTGATCTCCATAGCAGGCAGGGGCTGGACTGAATTTCTTCCTTCCCAGAGCTGTTGGCAGTGATTGCCTTCCCTGCTGTGGTGGGGTGGATGTGCAGAGATGTTCAGTGGGGTCAGTGCTGGGTTCACTGGGGCTGTCTGTGCCCAGGTCCCTGGCAGTGATCTCAGTGCTGGGGCTCTGTTCCTCCACGATGGTTCTGTGGGATGCCTGCTCATGGCATTGATGCTCCAATTCCAACCTGGACATCCCTCAGCCAGCATTTTTCACACAGATACTTCAGTCTGGTAAAAAACCTGATCTTCCCATTTTATGCCAAATAATAATTGACTCTGGGGAATCCTTGTTCATGCAGTGAGTAATCCCCTTAATTTCAGTGGGAGGTCCAAGGTGTAGCTCAGAAAATCCAGAATGCTGGGGAAATAACACCTTTTTTTTTTTCTTTAATACTGGGATTAAACTCGGGTTTTAGGGTTTTCTCAGTCTGCTCAGTTCCTCCCTAATCACTCTTTTGGTATCAGTAGTGAGCTCTGTTCTTTCAGGTTTTTAGTCTCTCCTCTCCTTGGGCACGAGGAGCTTTTAGCAATACTGTTAAATACCAGCTGCAGAAAGGGCAGGAATGGTTTTAAAAGGTGTTCTGGCAAACCAAAAGCCTCTCAGTTCTGCCCCCTGTACAGTTCTGTAGGTTCTCAGCAGAGCCACCCTTCCCCAGAGACAGCCCAGAGTTCCAATCTGCTGGGGCTGTGTGTGAGCTGAGGCATCAAACTCAGAGTGGAAATGGAGGTTTGAGAGCAGAGCTCACAGTGCTGTCCTTCACAGGGAGGACAGAGCTGAGCTGCAATTCTGCTCAATCTGAAAAACTCCTTTCTAAAGGGTTTTCTGTGCCAGGCTGACAATGGATTCCATTGCTGTTCTCTTTAGAGAGGAAATTTGTGCCACTGACAATGAAACCTCTTGTTTTCTGTGAAATTAAAAAAAAAAGCAGTGCTGGGATTTGCCACTATTTGGACCCTGTTTTCCTGCTTCTTCCACTTGAATTCCCATGACAGAGGGCAGGATATTCTTAACAGGAGTTCTCAATTTCATGGTCAATTAAATCATCCATCCTCCTTCCTGCAAGGAAAACTTCCATTGGTGATTCCTATTTGCTGTCTTGCTGCTATTTCATATCCAAACAAATCGAAGGAATGAATTTTGAATGAACTGTTTACTAAATACAAGCAATTGTGTCAGGCCCTGTTCTCCAGGAAGCTGGAATCCTCCTGGGTGTGCAGCTTGAGCTGCACTCAAGGCCCACCCCATCCCTGGTCCTTTCTCCTGTGGGGAGGCAAAACCCAGCCTGGGACACCTGACAGCACTGCAGGATAGTCAGGGGAAAAAAAACAGTACAGATTCTATCCCTGAATAACAGCATCTGGGGAGGAAGATGCTCCACAGCTCCTGGCTGGGTTTGTTTTCAGTGTCAGTGAGTATTTTTCAACCAAAACCAAAAGGCTGTTACCATGAGTGGTGGGGAAGTGCTGGTGGAGAGCAGTGGGGGTGGCTCTGGGGTGGGAGGGGCTTCAGGGTGTTTCCCCTGTCTGTAGGAAAGTTCCAAACACCTGCATGAAGTGCAGTTTGGTATTTCATAACCTCCCATGGGAGATAAAGCTCATCCTGGGCTTTTCAGGGGGACAGAAATCAGTGCCCTTCCTGTTCCACTGAGAGGGGATTCACTCCAGTGTGAATTATCACTGCAGCAGAAGGGCCACGTGTGGGTGGCTTCATCCCCTTTCTGTGGCATTGTTCCAATGTTTGACCATCCTGCAAGGCCTCTCAATCACTCTGTCCATGAACAGTGGCTTCCCTGGAAGTTCATTCCTAAAGCACCCATGGGAACACCAGGAATGTCTTTCTGAAGGAACCCAGGTGGGAAGGTAGCCCAGGACAGACCCTTTAGCCAGAGGCAGGACAGGCTCTCCCTGGGGAGCTGTTTTGGATGCTGGAAGGTTTGCTCTTGTTTCAAACCCTATTTCCTGGAGCTCTGCTGTGCTCTCCCTGCAGGTGATGCTTCAGTCACATCCACAGTCTGACAGGAGGAGCAGTAACAGGAAATACTCCAATAAAACAGTAAATCCCCCAGTGGGTGAATTTGGGGCAGGTTGAAGATGAACCATACGAGGTTTCTGGAGTGCCTGGCCCTGGGGGCAGCTCTGCACTTTAATCTCTCCAAGTATTTCTTTCCACTAAGGCAATAAAGAGTGAAATGAGGGCTCTGGGGCTTTGCAGCCCTGTGAGTGAGGAAAGGAATGTCCTGGTTCTGTCTTCTCCAAGGGGAGAAGCTGTGTCTGCTGCTGGGCTCAGGCAGGTGAAGTGATGGAACAAACCAGCAGCACCATGGACACGCTGGCTTGGGAATGGGAATCCCTGCTTCACATGGATCTGCCCTCCCCTTTGGGAGCTCTTGCACTGTGTCCCTGACCCTGGACACAAACTCCTGCACAGACTGACCTTCCCCTCACCTCTCTGGCCAGAGCCACTGCTGGCCTCTGGTGCTGCTGGTGTGAGGAGGGGCAGGAATGTGCAGGAAGGGAATAGCACAGAATTCCTGACACAGGAGCAGCTCCTAACTTGTTCCAGCCCAAAGCTTGATGTCCAGCCTGCAGCCCCTGCCCAGCTCCCCCAGACCAGGCTGGAACCTGGCCAGACTCTGCCTTTTCTGCCCCAAATGCTCCCAGATCTGCTGAGCAAGGCAAGGGCTGGGCAGTGAGGAAACTGCACCTGGCTCCAGAGAACACGAGCTGGATTGTGGTGGCTGATTGCTTTAATCAAGAACGTTTTTACCACATTGACCAAATGTGAAATCTGAAAAGTTTTGGGGGGGAAAAATAGTCAGAGCAGCACTACAAAATGGGAGTTTTCCATGGAAGGACAGGAGTTTAGTGTGAGTATTTATTGCTCTGAAAAAGAGGAGCTGCTTTGGTCAGAAGGCAGCAGAAACGGGGCAGAGCCTTGGGCTTCAGGGGGTTCTTTTCCCACAAAGGAGCAAATCCCCTTGGCTGAAGGAGGTGTCCAAGGATGTTCCTGGAAGGAAAACAGTTCAGGTCAGTGCTTTGGCTCTGGGAACAGTTTCCCATGTCACTGAACTAAGTCAATAACTCTTTTCCAGCTCTGATTTACATTTTACACAACGCTACCTCTGAAACGTGACACCCCTTAAACCCATACAGAAAATGTGAACTTAGGAATTTTTATTTTAACCTTTTATAGGCAATAAATTATTCCCAACATACATCCTTCAATTTGTGCTTGGTTTTTGCTGAGCGTGAGCCATCACTTCGTTTTTATTTCAGTTTTTATTTTGTGTTCATCACAATCTATGGAGAAGGAAATAATGGGATATTAGGGAGAAATTTTAGCATCTGTTAATGGGAGGGAGTATTTCTGTTAAAGCTGAAGGAAGGTGGGGTGGCTGTGCTGGTTTTGGTGCAGTTTCTGTGAGAAGTGAACCCTTAATGGTGGTATGAATGTTGGAACATTGCTCAGTGCATCAGGTGACTTAATCTGAGAGAGCAGTCAGTGATCTCAGCACTGTAGGGAAAAGGATTTTACACTTTCTGAGACATCACAGTCCATAAATACCTCTGCAGATTTTTGTTTCAGTTCTTTCCTTTTTTTGGTGTAACTTTATAGAGACCTTGTTGAAAAAAAAATTTTGAAGTGTTAAATGGAAATGGGCCAGTAACAACCTGAGGTCAGATGTAGATTTAAATTTTGTTTGTATTCAAGTGGCATCTGACAAGAGCTCCTTGAATTTGCCCAGTCCCATTTCTCTCCCTGGAGTACAGGGGAGGGTGGCTGGATGCACCAGGGGCTTGGAGGGAATGAGGCACAAGGAGGCAGAAATGAAGGTTCTGGGGTTCAGTCAAGAAAATGTCAATAAACCAAAAGGTTTCTGTGCTGTGGAAAAGAAGAGCTTCTGCTTTACCTGCAGATTTTGTGAAATACAGTTCAGAAAGTCATTGGCAAATCCACTGGGTTGTGCTGGGGGGAAATTGTCTTCTCCAGTAGGAATTTTATAATTTCTGGGGTTATTTCTGGAATTACTGGGTGTGTGTGAACACACAGATTTACAATGTGCACAGATACACTGAACTTGATCACAGTAGCTCTACCAAGGTATTTGAACTTGAATTCTTCTCAAATATATTTCATTTGCTCTTATTTTTGTGTCTTGCTGCATATCAATTGCATCATTCTGAAAATCAGTCAAATACATCCATACAAATATGGTTTATTGCTTTTGTCCTTGCCACTGGTAACTTTTAGGCTTGGAAATGCCCATAATAATGATATTTCTGAGTGATCTTGGCAAATAAACAAACTGCTGTATTTCTGGAGAGGTAATCAATCTTCTGCCATGATAATTTCTGCTTTATTTTCACTGTAGGAATCAGTTTCATTTAAAAAAGAATATTCTGAAAATCTAAATATTATTGTATAACTGGGATGTTTTCCTTTGGCTCCAAAACAGGATAATTGATGATTTCAAATCTTTTATCATTTCCTTCTGGGCCAATTCCTTAAGCTTTGTAACCTGAGCGTATTCCTGAGTTTCTGTGTGAAAATCACTATTTATATTGCATTTTTATGATTTGTATCAGTATGTGTAGCAAAGAAACTACTACAAACCTTCAACTGAAGTACCTCCACTATGGTCCAGGACACCTGATCTGGGCATTTGGAGTGCCAGATGCCCAGAGAAACAGTCCAGGCGTTTGTATTGAGTTGGTTTTCTGTGTATATAAAGGGTATTTATAATCTTGTATTAACAGAGTCATCATTGGAAATGCTGATTTCCTGCTTTAGAAGCCTGCTCAGCTATTTTTATATAAAATGTTGGTCTTCGCCTTAATTTTTTTTGGTGAAAAGTTGTGCCATAGATATTTTAACTTATCCACAGATCCTTTACAGAGTTTGCTTTGACTTCTCTTAATTAATTATTTTTTTCCTCAAATTGTCCTAATTTGTTTTCTCCTCCAAATGCATCTCAAGGTTGGTTTGCTTTCTTAATTTTATTTTTTTTTTTTTCTTTTTTGAGAAGTTTTGGGAGATTCCTTCATCTGCATGCTTTGGTAGCTCGAGTTTTTCCTCTGTAGTTTATTGTTTCTAGTTTAGAAGAACCTTTTATTGAAACCCCCTGAAGTAATGCTTGTACAAATGTATTTAGGGTGGCCCAGATGGTCAGAGAAAAGGGCTATTTAGCATTGGTAAATTTGTCTACTGACTCAAGGATATTTTTCTACGTCTGTCAAGTTTGGGACTATGGAGAAATGAAATAAAGGTGAACTAACTCCTTTTCCTATATGAACTTCTCCGTTTCTGTCTTTATTGTGGCCTTGTAAATGTTCAGAGCAACAAGAACTAAATCCACATCGGGGCTCAGCCCTAATTCTTCGGTTCCCACCATATAAATTAATTTATTGTTTATGGAGGGGCTTTACAGAATTAGAGTTTTATACAGAACTTGGAGCCCTCTGTCCCAGGAACAGGGAAAAGTCCCTTCCCAAAATGGGATTTGTGTGCAGTGGAGGCGCTGCACACCCAGCACTGGGGGGCTTTTTTAAAGCTATTTTTGAGCTAAATGTGAACTCTTTGTGCTCTTTGCATCCCATCCTAAGTTAAAAATCTCCAGAGCTGAATGCCGTGGGCTCTGCCCTCGATCCACGGGGGTGGGAGCTGGGGGAGCTGCTGGAGCTGAGGCTTTGTTGGCTTTAGGGCAGTGCTGGGGCTGGGAGGAGCAGCCCGGGAGCGCCGGGGCGGTGCCAGGCTGAGGGACACGACTGGAATTTCACTGAAACCCGGGAATGGTGAGAAAGAGCCGCAAGGAAAAGGGCTTTGGTGCGGGTGCGTCCCGGGCTGCTGCGGCCGGGGGCACGGGAGCGAGGGGCAGCCGGATCCCGCAATTCCTGAGCTCCCCAACTCCCAGATCCCCCAATTCCCGGATCCCCCAACTCCCAGATCCTGCAATTCCCAGATCTCGCAATTCCCAGATGCCCAAATTCCCAGATCCCCCCAACTCCCAGATCCCGCAATTCCCGGATCCCCAAATTCCCGGATCCCCAAATTCCCAGATCCCCCCAACTCCCAGATCCCGCAATTCCCGGATCCCCAAATTCCCAGATCCCGCAATTCCCGCATCCCGCAGCTCCGGCTCCTCTCTTGCACTGCAGATTTGCATCATCCTGATTAATTCAACTCTCGGCGCTCCGAAGTCACCCGAACTCCGAGCTCAGCCCCCGTCCAGCTCTGGAATAAATCCAGAGGCAGCACGGATGGAGAGGGGTTAAATCTGCCCGGCAATAAAGATTTGGTAACAAATGTTCCCGGGCCCTGAGCTCGGGTGTTTTGGGAAAAGCCCCCCAGAGCCGGGTGGTGCTGCAGCTCCGTTGCCACCTGGTGGCAAAAAAACCCAGGAACTGGAGAAAAATGCCTTGAACTGTCCCCATCCTTCATATTTCAGAGTGAACAACTGCTTTTGTCTCAATGAAAAATCAAATATTCAAACAAATCCGGCATTTAGTGGAGACTGAGGTCAGACTGAAGGTGCGGCCATAAACCAGGAGCTCATTCCAGTTTAATTTCCCCACGGGGATTTGGGTTTGGGACACCAAAGCTGCTCCATGGGATGAGGTGTTGGGTGACCAGCAGGGACAGCTGGGGTGGCCGCTCCAGCTCCCTGTTCCTGCTGCAAGGAGTGAGGGAAAGGGCCATGGGAGGAGAGAGAAACAGGGGAAAATGGTTATTTACTGGAAGTTATTGTTCTAGTGGGGAAGAAAGGGGTAAAAAAGGGCAAGAAATGTGAAAATGTTCAGACTTCACCTACTACTTGATCTTGCTTTTTGGTTATTTCTTGCTGGAAATCTGGAGTAGTCTTGGACTGTGTGGAATTTTTTCCACTAGAAAAAGCTCATTTGACTTTTTTTTTGAAGCAAAAAATTCTCCCCAGCCTCCATCTTCCCTGGCAGTCTCCTCTTTTCTGTTCAATGGGAAATTTTCAATTAAAAGCCCTTTACCTCTTTTGTTGGAAGATTCTTGGCTTGGTCAGAATTCAGGGGAATTTGAAGTGAATTTGAAGGAGTCACCAGCAGGTCCCACCCTCTCAAGGATGGACAGAGCAAGAGAGCAGCAACCACACCAGGAGAGCCCATTTTGGGAAGACCAAATCCTTGGAATGGCACCTGGGAACAGACACTCCATCAGGTCAAAGACCATGGGTTAATTAACCTGAATTTAACGTTCTGTTAATCATTTAAGAGTTGCAAACCCATTGCAACCAACCCCCCCAGGCCTTCATTCCCATAATAGCAATAAATGGCTCACTGTGATCCGAACTATAAACAGATTTTGTGAATTCTGCCAGAAATTGAATATTGAATTATTTCTTTCTGCCCACATGTCTTTCCTGGTTTGCTTAATTCTGCCAAATATTTAGCTCAGCCTTCTCTTCTCTCAGCAGCCCACACTCTCCCGGCTACATCATCCCATTTTTGGACCATTATTTAAAATTTCAGGCTTTTTACAGAGCCTGGCCAAGGAATCGAAGCTGATGAGGGAGGAATGAAACAGCTGAAGGTGTTCAGCTCCTGTGTGGGGATGAGGCCGTGGGCTCCTCCCCAGACACCTGCTCAGCCAAGCAGCAGGGCTGTAAGGCTGGCACAGAGTCCCTGCTTTAGCCCTTTTGGGGAAAAATCCCTCTGGAATGTGTCTTCTGCCTAATCTGGGCCATGGGAACAGGAAGGACACATTTTGGCATGTTCTACAGCCACACTTCAGAAATATATCATTTTCTGAGTTCCCATTTGATTAATCTAATTTTTTTTTCATACAAAACCCCCGAGTGCATGGCTGAAAATGCCATTTCTTGCTGCCATGGGGGAGCTGTGATCTGTGTCCCGGCAAGAACCAGGACTCACAATTTTCAGAGTAAGTGCTGCTGATGGCCTGAAGACAGGTAGGAAATATTGACAAAGTAATGTCAGCAATTAGCAGTAACCCCCCTTCATTTGTGCCAGCAGTCCCAGGCAGAGACTCCTGTCACCTTTGCAGATTGTTCGCGGTTGGTTTGCCCCTCTTTAGTTCAGCTGCAGAAGCTGAGCTGTGAAAGCACTCGGTGCCCTGCCGTGCCCCGTCCCGGGGAGCAGCCGGGGCTCCCGGGGCCATTCCCTGCCGTGCTCCCAGCCCGGGGACAGGGATGGGGACACGGACAGGGACAGGGACGGGTGGCAGTGCCAGCTGCTCGCTGCTCCCACGCCCGAGCCATGTGTTGATTCACTCTGTAATTGATTTGGGCAACTCGAGGCAATCGGTTTCCAAGATACCACATCCTTCAGATATTTAAAACCCCTCTCCCTGGCAGTGCATTATATTTAAATGTCGATGGATGAGCCGGGTGTGTATTTATAGCCTGGATGGGCTCTGGGAATGGGCCGTGCATGGCTGGGCAGGGAAGGGTGTGAGGCTGGAATTCTCAGGGGGCCGGGCAGTGGGGGCCCCTCTGGGTCACCCCAGGATCAACATCTCACCGTGGGTCGAAAAAGAACAGCTTCCCTTGGCTCCACCAAACCACGCTGGGGTTCAGAGCAGCTCCAATGAACAGCCAGGCCATGAGCAGCAATTGGAGACTGATTCCAGGTCTTCCCAGCCAGGGGCAGTGACGGGCCCAGCCAGGTGAGGGACAATTCTTTTGCTGTTCCTGTCATTCCTCACCATCACCTGCCCACCTCCATGCCACTGCCATGGCACACACGGGGATCACTCCCTTCCAGCAGTGATTGCTGGCTTCCTGGAAAAAGGAGATTTCCAAAGAGAGAGGAAACTGTTGTGATCTCACTCTGGATGTCTAGGGAAAAAGAAATTTAAAAATGGAAATATTGGTTAAATCAGCTAAGTATTGTGAGACCTGGGGCTGCACACGCATCTTGTGAGCTCAGGGTTTCAGTGCATGGAAAGGAAACTTGTGCAGGTAGGGGAGGGGCAGCTCTGGAGCCGGCAGGAGAGGCAGAGATAACCTGGGGGGGACAGGGACACACAGGTCACCCCACCTCGGAGTGGCTCTGAGCAGCAATGCCAGGAAGTGCCTGGGGAGGCAGAGTTCCCAAACTCCTGCTTTGGGCTCCTCCAGCAAGAGGAAGACTCACCCAAATCCCGAGGCCTGGAATGAGCCCAGCTGGGGCAATGCAGAGCTGTCCTTGTTTTAGCCCCAGACGAGCTGTAAAATAAACTGAGAACAGAGATAAAACAAAGGCTTGGATCTGTGGCCTCCCACCTTTGCCACCATCATGATTTGGACTCAGAGGGGGGACCCAAGATCCAGGATTACATCAGCCAAAACTGCACTCGATGACCTCAGAGCTCTTTTCCAGCCTAGAGGGTTCTGTGAAATCCTCCTTGCCTCCATCCCTTGGGTGTGTGTAACCTCAGGAGGCCTCAGCAGGAAGGGAACAGCACCAATCCAGCTTGGAACTGCAGGGAACAAAGGTTAAACCGAGACACAAAGAGTCCCTGCAGGATGGAGAGAGGGAAACTGGTAAAACAAGAAAAGTTGGGAATGCTGAGAGTGCCAGCCTTGGACATCCAGGGGGAGAGAGG
This sequence comes from Polioptila caerulea, assembly GCA_013397295.1. NCBI lineage: Eukaryota > Metazoa > Chordata > Aves > Passeriformes > Certhiidae > Polioptila > Polioptila caerulea. Next base: position 307,801 of record VYXF01010898.1, read on the forward strand.
CAGAGCAGCTGGGAAGGGGAGCAGAGCACAAGAGCTCACAGTGCTGGGGTGTGAGGGCTGCTGCCTTCTGGAGGCTGACCTGGAACAGAGACAGACAAAAGGATAAAGTTGGGATTTATTAAAAGGCCTCAATGGGTACCTGGGCAGGGCAAGAGCCTGGCTGGGCTACAGCCAAGGTGAACCCAAAATGGGCACAAAATTGATGACTGGCCACGAGGTNGAATCGTTTTGTCTCTCTACTCTGTGAAGAGAGCTCAGCAGCACTGAATATGAAACCCAAAACTACCCACCAAAACAGCACAGAATCTAAAAAACATGAAACCTAGAGCTGGAGGCATCACGGCTGCCCCTCGGAAGGCTCCGAGCAGTCACTGCAGGGCCGGTGCTGCCCTGTGGGAGCGGCTCCGGGAGCGGCTCCGGGAGCGGCGCTGCCGGCGCTGCCTGTGGGAGTAGCTGTGGGCTGGGATGACGGGGGATTTTTGGCTCCATGAGGAAAAAATAAAACCCAACCTTTTTCTTTTTTTTCTTTTTTTTTTTTTTTTTTTTTTTTTTTTTGTTTGCTTCAAGCCTCACTATGAGCTTCATACCGTGGACTTTTCACTGGAATGTTTTAGGACAGGAATAAGTGCAAGGAAAGGAAAATCCATGCGCAAAATTATGATTTGTATTAAAAAGCAAATTGTATTATTTGCTTAGTCATAAGCAAAAATTAAAACACAATCCATTAGAAAATCCTGTGCTTAAGAGGTTTTGAAAGCTGTTTTTAACCTTTTTTACTAATAATGTTGAGTTATTTATGTTTTTTCACATCCTAAATGTTTTACAATGACGAATATTTTTGCTGGAAGCATTCCTTAGCGCAATGTATGAGAGCTTAAACAGATCCCACTCATGCTCTGGATAAACTGAGTCATTGCAGCTTTCTCATGCCGAGATCTGACCTTTGATAACTTTAATTTACACGTTTTGGGTGACTGCTTGAACTGCTTCGTCATTTATAATATAACCTCTGAGGCTTTTAAATGTGTTTAGGGCTGATCCGCCTGCTGGTCACTGAGGGGTTAAGGACACCTGTAAAAGTTCAGACCATGATTTCCAGCTCATAAACCTCTTGAGGGAGGAGGGGATGGGTCCTTGGCAGGGGTCAATAGGGCACAGGATGGGTTGGAGTGGCAGGGACCCTAAAGCCCATCCAATGCTGGGGGGCAGGGACAGCTCCCACTGTCCCAGGCTGCTCCAAGGCCTGTCCAACCTGGCCTTGGACACTGCCAGGGATCCAGGGGCAGCCACAGCTGCTCTGTGCCAGAGCCTGCCCACATCACAGGGAAGGATTTTTTGCTGCTACCCCACCAAACCCTTCCCTCTGGCAGTGGGAAGCCATTCCCTCCGGTCCTGGCACTCCAGGTCAATGTAGTCTCTCTCTCTCTCCACCTTCCCTGTGGGCTCCCCCCAGGCACTGGAAGGCCACAATGAGGTCTCTTCTCCAGGCTGAACTATCCCAATTCTCACAGCAGAGCTGCACTATCCTGATCATCCTGGAATATTTCAGTCCTGTGGAGCGGCAGTGCCATGGCAGTTGTCCTGGCAGGTGCTTTTCCCAGCCTGTGTGAATTCCTCACCCATCCCACGGCCGTGCCAGGAGCAGGAGCAGCAGCCAAGGTGTCTGCAGGGAGCTCTCCCTGTTTTCCAGCTGTAGGGAGCAGAATGGAACTGAGGTGTCACTGTGACGAGCCAGCAGCTCTGAAAAAGCACTCCCAGAGTCTCCGAGCGCGTCTGGAGGAAGCCAGAACCGCGGGGTTGGAGTTAAACAAACAAGCAGACAAACAGGGAATGACAATTTTGGGCTCCCCTGAGCTCTCCGCAGCTCTCGGCGGGTTCAGCAGATCCATCAGAGTGACACGAGGGGAGTCAGAGGGGAATGCTGAGCAATCAGTGCGGCATTTCATGGAGGAAAAGTCCTTCGTGGAGAAAATGTTTATGGCAAAATGTTCTGTACACAAAATTGATACCATGTGTTTATCCCATTAAAATCTTATCTAAGGGGTCTGGGAGTCTCCTGCAGGTTCTGTGCTCAGGTAATCATCTCCCTCACTCAAAAAATGCCATTAATTGAGTCCACTGGGTGCAAAAAAAGCCATTAATTGAATCCATTGGGTCCACTGGGTCCAAAAAAATGCCATTAATTGGTAGAAAATGGGTTCATGGTGTTATTTGTAGCGTTAATACAGATGGAATCATCTCTGAGTGAAAACATCTTCCACCTAGAGTGCTAAATCACCAATATTAATAGCTAGGTGCAACATCAAATCCTTGATAACTGTCTCATTAAAATGCATTAAGCAATGAGGACTTTGTCATAACGGAAGAAATAGGTTACTTCTGTTGCTGCAAGCTTAATGATTGTGCTTAATCACCCATTGTTTGGTGATTGAAAATTGGGAAAGGTGTTTTAATTTAAACTTTGAAGCGTTCTCAGAGTTCATGTGCTTCTGAGAGCCATTGTTGGAAGGCAGTTGTGGCACTCACAAAGGCACAATCTCACAGCAAATCCAAGTGCTGCTCTCCCAGCCACACGCTGCCTCAAGCCCTCGCTGCTGAGCTCAGGGACAATTTTAGATATCATTTAACAAGGCTGACTTCTTTCTTTGAGTTAATTTGAACTCCAGCTCTTGATCATCTGCCTCTGTTTATGCGCAGTTATCCATCCTTGAAAATTTTCAAATTAATATTTCACTGTGAATATTGGAAGTATTTTAATTCTGACTATCTCTTTCAATGGTTTCTGTAATTACAAGGTACGTCATTCATTTGAGATTTAAATCTGCTTCCTTCCCACACAAACCCAGCATTATTTCTTTTTTCCTTGAGATTACTGTTAGCAGATTTTAAAAGTGATGCTTATTAATTTTTTGTATTAAAAAACCAGATCCTCCTGTTTTGAAGAGTCCTGCCCTGGTGCATTTTTGATGACCTTCCAGAGGTGGTACCACACTGTGTTTGTTGCAGGAAGAAAAAAAATCAAAGGTTGTTCCTCCCCCTTTTACGAGATAAATATTGATGCTCAGAACTACATTCTTTAAACTTGCTTCAAAACACCACAAACTTGTGAAATGTAAACTGAAACTAGGCTGGAGCTGAGGTTTTGTAGCTTCCTTAGGGAGGTTGAGGTACGTACCCACCAGAATTATTTTTGCTGTTTTCAGGTGATTTATTGCTCATGCCGTGGCTCTGCTGCTGGGCTGTGGGCAAGAGCCATCCTTTACAAGCCTGACCTCATCCTGTGAGATGTTTCCTCCTCTGAGTGCTCGTGTTTCTCACTGAACCAATTCACATTTACTAAAACTCCCTCCCATTAAGGGCGGTGAGACTCTGCCTCTCACATGGCGCGGACTGGATTTTCTCTTTATCACTGAAAGTCTGCTCGTCTGTCAATTTTTTACCAGTTTCTGCTGTTCTGCCACAGCTCCATCGATGCCTGTGACAGCTCCTCAGTGACAGGAGAAGCAGCTCCTTCAGTGTCAAAGCCAACTTGTTGAAGACTCTTCCTAATTGCTTGTCCCTGCAGATTTACAGCACAGGAGGAAATGTGACGAAGGATTGGGAGTGGTGGTGAGCCCTGCCCCTCCTCACTCAGCTGCCCTGTGGCTGCTGTTGGTTATTAAGAACAAGGTGATGACCTGCAGAGGGTTTGGAGGTGTTCCCCTGTAGGAAGGCACTGATGAAAGCTCCATTGCCTAGCAATTGCTCCAGTGACTGGGACAGTGTGGGCTTTGCTGGCGGTGCTGAGCTGTCGGATAGTGCTGGGGGCCAGGCAGCGAAATCCTGCAGAGCAACACAGGATCCCAGTGTCCCTGAGGCTGGGAAAGACCTCTGGGACCATCGAGTCCAACCTGGGACCGATCCCCACCTTGTCCCCAGCCCGGAGCACTGAGTGCCACCTCCAGGCCTTCCTTGGGCAACCCCAGGGATGGGCACTCCAAACCTCCCTGGGCAGCCCCTGCACCGCCCTTTCCATGAGGAAATTCCTGCTGCTGTCCACCCTGCCCTCCCCTGGCCCAGCCTGAGGCTGTTCCCTCTCCTCCTGTCAGTTGTGCAGAGTCACAAGGGCCCCCCTGAGCCTCCTTAGCTCCAGGCTGAGCCCCTTTCCAGCTCCCTCACCTGCTCCTGGTGCTCCTTTCCAGTTCCATTCCCTTCCCTGGACACGCTCCAGCCCCTCAATGTCTTCCTGGCAGTGAAATCAGGAGCAGGTTGGAGCTCTGGCACGTTGGCATTCTGTATTTAATACACCTGTGTAAGCCCAGCTGAGGGAAACATGAGTTAGAGGCAACTTGCATCGTTCCTCAGTCTTTTCAACAAGCCCGTTGTGGCTCGAGAGGCTCCTCAGCCGAGTAAAGAGCTTCAAGTAAGTTCCAGTCACTTACCTGCTCATCTCCATATAATACTGTTATTTGTCTAATTGTTTCTATTCTTGTGTGTTTGCTATGTAAAAATGCAGTAAAGCCATTATGCAGGAAAAGAAAAGGAAAGTGGTTGAGATGATTATTCTGTTATCAGTCATGACTAAGATGAAGAGAGATATACTAGCAAGACATTGTTCCTAAAATAGATATCTTGCAAACAAGAAATGTCAGTCAAATGAGGTTGAAATTAAATTCCTGATAGCAATTACTTACAGAATTATCATGCTCCCATTGAAATTATTATGAATATTGTCACCAGAGTTAATGGGAAAAGAAGTTGAGCTTAAGAGACTGATTCTGAGATGTATTCCAGAATGTGCTCAGCTTCCTGCTGAACCCAAAGTCACAGGGCTACCAAGAGCATCCTTGGCTGAAGAGTGGCTCCAGACTCAGGGCAGTGGGAAAAGGTGAAACTGAGAGCTGGGCACTTGCAGGAAGTATTGAATGGCCACAAACCAGTGACCTCACGGGAGCAGAACTGATGAAGTGCAGAAATGTGATGTGAGTTCCAAATAAAGAACTGATGAGTCAAGTTGTGCCCCAATTGGAACAGGAGCAAAGTCAGGACGGCTGGAAAATAACCTTGATTGTGGTGGGGAAGAAAGAGCAGTGGAGTTGTGGGGACTCCACAGAGCAGCAGGGGGCTGGAAGGGTGTGGGTCTGTCCCTCCTGCAGTGGGGACCCTTGCAGCACTCACTGCTGCTGCAGGAATTATCTGAGCAGCCAAACTGAGACCCCTGAGGTGGCACTCACAACCTCCTCTCTGCTCCAGCAGTGCAGCTATTACTCATCCAGTCAAGTCCTTTTGTTACACAATAAGGAGAAAACAACTTCTAAATATATAATTTTAAATCAGTATCTTCATGCTGCAAGACACAAACAGCTAGTGCTGAATTATTTCTGACAGATACTAAGTTCCTATTTAATCTTTCAGGTTGAGGCATTTTTCTAAGCATGGCTCAGTAGGAAGTTAATTATAATCTTCCAAAATGGGAAGAATTTTCACCTGGGATGATTAGGATACTGGTTTGAGGCATGGTATGTGGGCTCCTAGCTAAAGTTAGGAACTGGCAACATCTTTGGCTCTCTCTCACTGCAGAAGTAACACCTTCTGCTGTCACAAGAATTACCCTGAAGATGGAGATCACGATGATTTTGGATGCAATCAATCCCTTAAGTATTCATCATTGTTGATACATTTGCATATTGGAACATCATGGTGGTTTATTCTGCGCTCTGAGGCAAAATTTGCTCTGAATTCCAGTTGGATTTTTCAGGCTTGGTTTCAGCTTCAAGGATAAATCAGGTTTGAAGAACTATAAGGAAGCAAGTTCTGGAAAAAGACAAAAGTATGTGAGATGCAGTTTTTTTAAAAAACGATCAATTGCTTGTGGTAGATTTGCCATCTGTTGGTGTGTGCACACTGCTGCAGTGGCTTATTTCAGTATTTAATTACGTTTTCTGACTGCACTTGGCTCAGCTAACCTTGGGAGTTTCTATCAGAAATACAGTTGGCCATGTTTTCATCAGTAGCTTTTGGAAAGGGATGAATTACCAAAGAAATCCTTGCTGATGAGTCCTTAGGAGGAGCTTGGACA
>VYXF01010903.1:1804-41387 GCA_013397295.1 Polioptila caerulea
CCCCAGACCCTCTGCTCCTCTCCTGGAGGCCCTGCAATGTGCTGGAAGCTCTCCCTGGAATTTTCTCCTCTCCAGGTGAGCACCCCCAGCTCTCCCAGCCTGGCTCCAGAGCAGAGGGGAGGAATTGGTTGATCTTTAAAGTCCCTTCCCACTCAAACCATTTTGGGATTCTCCTCTCTCGCTCCTCCAACGTGCTAAGGAGGAATCTCACATTTCTCTTTGTGTTTATCTGTTCCTTGAAAGATCTGAGCAGATCAGTGAAGATGCAGCTCAGCCCCTTGAATAATTGCGGTGCAGGTTTTAAAATTCATTGTGAGTAATGAAGTAATTTCTTTTTCTTTTTAACAACATCCTGAGAAAAGCTCTCTCTGTCTCTGACAAAAGGGCTAAAAGAGGGTGAGATTTCTCATGCTGTCACTTCAGGAGCCATCAGAAATTACCTCATTGTATCAGGGTTTTATCTGTCTAAATGTGTTTTATCCTCAGTCCTGCCACATTTTCAATCCTACCAGTCACTAAAACTTTACAGACACAAAGGTATTTGCCTGATAAGTAAATTCCTTGCCAAAACATCCAAGAAATTTTCATTTGGGATCAATGAAACAGCAACATCCCAAAAGCATGAGGAGCACAGGGAAGCTTCAGCTCCCTTCCCATCCCTGTGTTAGCACAGGAGAGGTTCATTGGTCTCTCTGCAATGCACAATTCACATAAACAGGTTCCAGGCTTGGAATGAAGATTTCCCAGGCCCCTCTCCATGATCAGAGCCCCTTTCCCAGGGAGCCACTCAGGAATAAAGAAGAATAAAGGATGAGGCTTTGAAGCAACAACTGAGCAATCAACACATCCTGAAATTCCCAGCAGCTCCTGCACTCTGAGGGATCAGCACAAGCTGAGAGCAGGAAAGGAACCAGTTTCCATGGCATGGTGCTTCCCAAAAGTTCTTGATTGAATGGGAATCAACACCACAGTTATTGCCTGCACATCATCTCCAAGGCACGGAAATTCAGATTTCATTCACTTGAAATGGAGAAAAGCAAAAGATGCCCGAAGAGAGCAAAGTGGGTGATCATAGAACAGCTCAGAGGAGAGAAGGGATTGATCTGTGAACAGAAACTGTGGAGTCTTATAATGGAAATCTCCTGCATTTTCATATTTCTGTATGTTAGATCCCCCAAATAAATCCCAGAATGATTTGGGTTGGAAGTACCAACCCCCCCACCATGGCAGGGACCCCTCCCACTGTCCCTCCCAGCCCCAGTGTCCAATCCTTCCTTGGACATTGCAGGGATGCAGGGGCAGCCCCAGCTGCTCTGGCAATTCCAGCCCAGCCAGCAATTCCTGCCCCACATCCCATCCATTGCTGCCCTCTGGCACTGGCAGCCATTCCCTGGCTCCTGGCCCTCCAGCCCTTGGCCCCAGTCCCTCTGCAGCTCTCCTGGAGCCCCTTTGGGCCCTGCAATGTGCTGGAAGCTCTCCCTGGAGCCTTCTCCTCTCCAGGAGAACATTCCCAGCTCCATGCTGGGCTCCATGCACCACACAGGAACACCAGGTCCTGTTTCTCCTGCACTGATTCTCAGCAGTCATTCACTGCACTGGCGCTCACACCTTTTGATTATTTTCACATGGAACCAAACACAATTTATCATCTCTCAAATTCTTTTGCAGGTCTTGAATCCTCAAACTTTGTTCCTTTCATGGAATCTCAGGATGGTTTGGGTTGGAAGGGACCTCAAAAACCCATCCAGTGCCATCCCTGCCTTGGGCAGGGACACCTTCCACTGGACCAGGGTGCCCAGAGCTCCATCCAGCCTGGCCTTGGACACTTCCAGTGGCATTTTGGGGATTATTTCAGGCACGTTTTTCTGTCTGTTCTTCTGTAATGATGGTTTTTGTTCCCTCTGCCCTCTCCACCTCCAAAATGGCAGTGAGTGACCCCTGCTCTGACCGGCACATGGGGTTCCCATTCCCTCTCCTGGAATGGGAATGAGGGGACTGAGATGCACCAGATAAAAAAAATCCACCTTATCAAGATAGACAAGAATAAGCTCCAGCCAATACTTGATTACTTCCTTGCTTGAGGGGAGAAGCAATTTAGCAGAGGTTTCTGACAGAGGAAAGATTGCATTTCTTGTTTGCTTCTCTTAATCACCTGCTCTTCTTTTAATCACGGCAAGTGGAAATTTATGCATCAGACCATCAGGAATAAGGGACTGATGGTCAAAAACACACAGGCACCCACATTTCCCCGAAATCAAGAGAGATCAGAGCGAGGATGGAACTCCAGAAGACCCCCAAAATCGATGGGAATTAGGTGGTAACTGCTTGTAAAGCACTGGCTGCTGTCAGACCTGGGGGGAGGAAGCTGCAGGAAGGGAGCTCGGGGATGATGGAGTGACTCCGAGAGCTGCTCCCAGCTCCCAGTGCCTTGTCCCAGCCTGAACAGGGCACAGGGGACACCAAACTGGCACAGCCAAGGGCAGGAGCACCCTAAAGCCACAGCACTCCGTGCTGACATCTCTCCAGTCACTCTGGGAATACTTCAGGCTCACCCTGAAGGTTATAAAGTTCATCCCATTTCAGTATTTCCATCAGTGATCGATTCCCAGCCATCCTCAAAAAGCAGTGTTTGGGGTGATGGTTCCCAGCGTGGGGAGCAGGGCAGGGTCCAACCTAAAATCTTCCAGTGAAACACTAAAAATGTTGGGCAGAAATTAAGGGATGGTCAAATCCAGTAAAGTCTAATGGCTGAACCTTCACAAATCCCCTACAGGTATAAAAATGGGAAAGGAGTGGAAAGGGATTGGGATGAGATGGTCCAAGAGCTGGAGCCCCTCTGCCCTGGAACCAGGCTGGGAGAGCTGGGGGTGCTCACCTGCAGAGGAGAAGGCCCCAGGGAGAGCTTCCAGCACCTTCCAGGGCCCAAAGGGGCTCCAGGAGAGCTGCAGAGGGACTGGGGCCAAGGGCTGGAGGGCCAGGAGCCAGGGAATGGCTGCCAGTGCCAGAGGGCAGCAATGGATGGGATGTGGGGCAGGAATTGCTGGCTGGGCTGGAATTGCCAGAGCAGCTGGGGCTGCCCCTGCATCCCTGCAATGTCCCAGGCCAGGTTGGACACTGGGGCTGGGAGCAGCCTGGGACAGGGGGAGGTGTCCCTGCCATGGCAGGGTGGCCCTGGATGGACTTTGAGGTCCCTTTCAACCCAAACCACTCTGGGATTCTGAGCAGAGCTGGAGTTGGTGTTCAGTTTCAGATCAAACTCTGCTTCAAACCTGAAGGAAAAGTGATTTCCCAAAGCAGGGGAGGCAGATCTGGATTCCAGCCACAGGACTGATGTGGCCTCTGTGACCCTGATCAGGTTTCTGCGTTTCAGTTCCCCAAAAGGGGAATTGAGATTGTGGCTCCAGCCTTCCCCTGGCAAAGCTGTTTTGAGAAATGTCACAGAAAAGGCGCCAACGTTTTAGTCGCTGTTTGAAATTCATGCTTTGACTCCAGCTTTCCATTGAGCACAGAATAATGTCCCAAACTGACCAACAATTCCAAAATTCCTGCCTTAAACAGCTTCTCGGAGCGTGTTCCCGTGGCACATCTCTGATTCCTGACTTGGATGCAGCCCCCAGGCCCTGCTCTGCCATATTGCCGATGTTCCCAACCCCTCCCCGCTCCCCTATCCCGCCTTGTCTGAGATCCAACACCATATGCATTTAAATAAGTTGCTCTTTAATGTTTCAAAACCTGATTTATTAGTTGCTCACACTCCATCTGCCTTGAAAAACGGCGCCGTGCCTCGGCTTTCACAGCCTGCACAAAAGGTTGGGGTTCAATTTGAGGCTCCTTTATCATTTGATCACCGTGTCAGCCACATATGTAAAGTCTCCTTCCAGCTACAGAAATTGTTTAAAATGCATATTTCTCCTCTTTTTCTTGTTATGGGTATTTTTTTTTTTTCCTTGCTCTCCCCAGGCCACACGACTGAGCAGCAGGCACTTTGATTAATGGATTTGTCAACTTGCATATTTAGGATTTTGTTGGTTTGCCTAAAACTCCCCGTGTACAGATCTGAGCTCTTCCAAAGCGTGGCTGCAGCAGAATTCCTTATCCCGAGCTGGAAAAGGCACTGGAGCTAATGAGCTGTGATTACACACACCCTGCATCCACTTTTCCACTGTTCTCTGCTCCCAGCTTTCTTCCTTTATCTTATCTCCTGTAGCAGCAAATGGCTCCTACCTGAATTTTTTATATCCCTGACATGTTTTCTATTCAGTTGTAATGTCAGAAAGGAAAAAAAACAAACCCACCGTGAAGTAACAAAAAGCAAGTGAAATAAAGTAAGATATTTCCTGACACAGTGTCATTTGCTGGTTTATTTTCTTACAAGTTAACTCTTAAATCCCCGTGTTTCATCTCTTTTTTTTTTTTTTTAAATTTTAGAAGCTCCAGGATGTTTTAGACAAAGGAATTGGCTGGAATTACAGAAGGACAAAATGATTTGGGTGGGAGGGACCTTAAAGATTGTCCAGTTTCAAACCCATGGGGACACNGCTCTCCTGGAGCCCCTTTGGGCCCTGCAAGGTGCTGGAAGCTCTCCCTGGGGCCTTCCCTTCTCCAGGAGAACATTCCCAGCTCTCCCAGCCTCACACTGGATCCAGCTCCTCTCCAAGGAATTGATGCCCCCAGGCCCTTCCCTTGCAATCCCAGCAAACCACCAAGGCTCTCTGTTCCTTTGCCTCTCTTTTCTCTCCCCATTTTCCATCCCAATCCCTCCGAATGGATTGGGAGTGTCCCCAATCCCAGAATGCTGCAATGCTTTGGCTGGGAAGGGCCCTCCAAGCTCATGGCAGGGACACCTCCCCCGATCCCAGGGGGCTCCAATCCTTCCTGGGACATTGCAGGGATGCAGGGGCAGCCCCAGCTGCTCTGGCAATTCCAGCCCAGCCAGCAATTCCTGCCCCACATCCCATCCATGGCTGCCCTCTGGCACTGGCAGCCATTCCCTGGCTCCTGGCCCTCCAGCCCTTGTCCAAGGGACAAATAAAATTTTGTCTGGTCTTCTAGAAGAAGCAGACATGGAATTATGGAATTATTGAGGTTGGAAAAGATCTCAGTGACCATTGAGTCTAACCAAGAGGTCTAAAAATGCTTCATTTTTTTTCCATGATGGTAAAAGAGAGGATTTTGAGGCTGTCACACAGCAGCCCCCAGGAAAGCTGTCATGGGCTTGTTTTCCATGTATTAATGAAGGAGTTGTTTCTAATGAAGATAAATTCACCCATCTTTTGACAAGCCTTGAGAACGTCACAAACCTGGCAGGTAAAACGAGGCACAATAAATCCTCCTCGGTGATTCCACCCCGCGACGCCTCCATAAATCCACGCCAACAAAGGACCCTCCTGACTCCTCACCTGGGAATGAATTCATTTTCCAGCAATATGCACCACGATCCCCACCAATAACCCAGCTGTTCCCCCCGGGAACGGCCGAGGATTGTCCGTGGCAGTGCACAAAACGCACGGGGCAGGAGTGGGACCTGTCAGGCAGCATCCCTCAACCTGCTCATCCATAATCTCTCTCAGATGGCTTTCCCCACCTCCTCGGCCCCCTCGCTTTGTTTGGCCTGGAATTCAATCAAAGATGAATTAAGACTTGAGGAAACAACCCCCACTGTGGGCCCTGGTAATTCGTGAGCTCGGCGTTAATTTTGTTACAGCTTTTATTTCTTGCATTTTCATGCAGAGTTGCTCCCCCTGAGACTGTCACTGATATTGGCACCGAACCCCAGGGGCTGCAACCAAACTCAAATGCCAATAAAGAGGAGGGGACTGAGCCCTCAGAGACATCAGGAATTGCAGGAAAACAGCCAGAACTTTAATCACAACTCTTTCAAATGCAGCCAGGGATTTAGAAATGCTGTTATTGTAGGATATGACCCTAATTCAGTGTTAATCAAAGCCACTGGTGGCACAAGAATAACCTGGTGATTTAATAAAACACCATTTCACAGCAGCCACTGTGTCAGGATCAGGATGTTTCCAATATCACAAATTCCAGGGAGAAGGCTGACCAGCCTTTCCCATCTGTTTCTGTACATTTCTAACACCAGGAAATTTGACATTTCCCCTAAAGAACAACCAAGAACTTGGTTTTATAGAACAATATTAATTGATTTATTTTCATTTCCTTTTTAATCGTTGCTCCTGCTGCACAGGACTCAAGGATAAGGAAATTGGAGTTGTGCAGGGAAGCTGCCCCTTCCCTGGGAGTGTCCAGAGCCAGGCTGGAGCACCCTGGGATAGTGGAAATGTCCCTGCCCATGGCAGGGATGGCACTGGATCATCTTTAAGATCCTTTTTCAACCCAAACCATTCTATCAATTTATGAAAAGCTCAGAAGCACACGTGGAAAAAAAATTCAATTGTTACAAATGTCCTTATTTTTAATTTCACTTAAAAGCTTCAACAGTTAAAAGCTGTTTAAAGGGAAGGAAAGTGCCAAACCCCAAATTCCAAGGTTTTGGAGTGGAAAAAGAGGGATTTGAGGGGGTAAAGTGCCCAAAATTCCAAGATTTTGCAGGGAAAAAGGAGGATTTGGAGTAGGCNAAAAGAAAAGAAAAGAAAAGAAAAGAAAAGAAAAGAAAAGAAAAGAAAAGAAAAGAAAAGAAAAGAAAAGAAAAGAAAAGAAAAGAAAAGAAAAGAAAAGAAAAGAAAAGAAAAGAAAAGAAAAGAAAAGAAAAGAAAAGAAAAGAAAAGAAAAGAAAAGAAAAGAAAAGAAAAGAAAAGAAAAGAAAAGAAAAGAAAAGAAAAGAAAAGAAAAGAAAAGAAAAGAAAAGAAAAGAAAAGAAAAGAAAAGAAAAGAAAAGAAAAGAAAAGAAAAGAAAAGAAAAGAAAAGAAAAGAAAAGAAAAGAAAAGAAAAGAAAAGAAAAGAAAAGAAAAGAAAAGAAAAGAAAAGAAAAGAAAAGAAAAGAAAAGAAAAGAAAAGAAAAGAAAAGAAAAGAAAAGAAAAGAAAAGAAAAGAAAAGAAAAGAAAAGAAAAGAAAAGAAAAGAAAAGAAAAGAAAAGAAAAGAAAAGAAAAGAAAAGAAAAGAAAAGAAAAGAAAAGAAAAGAAAAGAAAAGAAAAGAAAAGAAAAGAAAAGAAAAGAAAAGAAAAGAAAAGAAAAGAAAAGAAAAGAAAAGAAAAGAAAAGAAAAGAAAAGAAAAGAAAAGAAAAGAAAAGAAAAGAAAAGAAAAGAAAAGAAAAGAAAAGAAAAGAAAAGAAAAGAAAAGAAAAGAAAAGAAAAGAAAAGAAAAGAAAAGAAAAGAAAAGAAAAGAAAAGAAAAGAAAAGAAAAGAAAAGAAAAGAAGCCAAACTTGAAGGTTTCAGCTTCATCAGAAAAAAAGAATTAATTTGTGGGTTTTGCTGATCCAGCAGCTTCCAACTACAGGAAGCGAGCAGTTGATAAAGTCTGAAAATCTGGAATCTTGATCTTATCATTTCCAAATTAAAGGCAATCTGTGCTCTCATGTTCAGCTGCAGGAAGCAGGAGCACCCACTGGTACAGGGCAACCAGAAAGGGCAAAAGCAAAAACACAACTTGACATCAAGCAAATAGTTTAAAAGAAGGGAGAGAAACGACACAACCCAAAGTTATTCTGACATTCTGGAGCACATTCCAGGCTGTCCAAGCTGAGCTGTAATTGCAGCCTGAAAATGCTGAGTTCCCTCTTTAAAATGAGCTGGAAATCCTTCCCCACTGGAGCAGAGTGGGGAGTTCAGAGGCTCCCCTGTGCTCTGCTCCTCACCCTTCAGCTTCAAACGCCACAAACTCGCTCTGAAAACCTCGGCACATCAAGAAAGATCAGAAATAGAAGATGCCAAATCGGAGGGAGGGAGGGTTCCAAGAGCTTTTCCCTCTCAAGGGCCACTCACAGCTGGGGAAAGCAAACAAAGGTGACACAGGGAAAGGGATGGGCTGTCTGGAGCAACACTCATAGAAAGTCCCACAGCACAGCAGAAGCTGCAGAGTTGAAGTTTCCCACCTCTCCTGAATTCTGAGGTTTGTATCAAACTCCCCTGCAAGGTGCTCATGGGCACTGAAGAATCAGAGAATCATTGACAGTAATGATAATAATAATAATAATGATGATAATAATAATGATAATAGTAATCAGAATAAAATAATCAGAATATCCTGAGTTGGAAGGGATGCAGGGGCAGTCCCAGCTGCTCTGGCAATTCCAGCCCAGCCAGCAATTCCTGCCCCACATCCCATCCATTGCTGCCCTCTGGCACTGGCAGCCATTCCCTGGCTCCTGGCCCTCCAGCCCTTGGCCCCAGTCCCTCTGCAGCTCTCCTGGAGCCCCTTCAGGCCCTGCCAGGGGTTTTCAGCTCTCCCTGGACCCCTCACCCCCAGCCAGCTGCTGGACCAAAGATCTTCCTCCATTTGCAAGAAAACATCCCAATGAAATATTAGGAGGAATCAAAATAAAGCTGTGAACAAGATATAACGCCAGAGAACGAATTTAGGCTGATATAAAATAGATTTATAGCATTAAAATAAAGCCATGCTCTGCACAGTAAGTGCTGAATTCTTTGTCTGCCGAGCTGGGATTGCAGCTGGAATTTTGGCTGGAGGGGATAAAACCCCCAGCACTCCCAACACTGTGCTGCCAGGGGGCTGCTCCCCATTCCAGGACATGTCCCCCATGGAATCACCAGGGATGGAGGTGGAAAACCCCCGGGAATGAATTCCCTGGGAATGAAGGACAAACCTTCCCAGGCTCTGGGGGAGCTGCCGGAGTTTGTTACCACTGAACTCCGAGCCTGCAGGGAAGAACAGGGAAGGGAAGCAGCTGAAACCCGAGAAATCCATTGTCCAAACACCCATTGTTCCCAAAATAATGGGCTCCAGGAGCAGCCCTGCCTCAGGTGCTGCTTTTGACACACTTAACACCCCTCAAGCCAGAGCTCTGAGCAACCCATTGCTATTTTTACATCTCTTTTTACCACATAACATCCTTCCCTAATGACAGTTTTACACATGTCCCTGTTCAAGAGACTTGTGCTTCATATTTTTCTTTTTTCTTTCTTTTTTTTTTTTTTTTTTTGGCAATAGATCACATGTCCCAGTGCTCCACACTTCCACACAGGCTCCTTTCCCAACCATCTGCTTGTTGAACTAATTCAAACTATTATCAGTTTTACCTCCAAGAAAAGAGACACTCCAAGCTTCAAGGAGAGCTCCAATTGCACCAAGGGAGGGGAAAAAAGCAGCACAAAACCCCCCCAGTCTAACAATGAGAGAAATGTCAAGAAATAGAAATGTCAAATCCCTTAGGGTGGGGGAAAAAAAATAAAAATTCCAACTCCAGCTCATCTCCAAGCACTGTATTTTGTAATGAAATTACCACTCCATAGACTTTCCTCAGGGAAAAGCTGTTCCAGCTAATCAGAGCATTGGTTTTTTTTAAAGTTCAAAACAAATGCTGGGTTGTCTATGCAGAATTCATGCCCTGGCTGTCAGGAGCTGCCTTGAACTCTCTGCAAGCAAAAAAACCCCTCAGAGCCTTGTCACCAAAAGCTGCAAAATGGCTCAAAATGGAAACAATTCAGAATATCTCAGGGTTCTCCTGGATTCCCAGGCTGGTTTGGGTTGGAAAGGACCTTAGAGATCATCTCATTCCACCCTGCCTCTATTTTCCATGTAAACCTTGGAGAAAAACAAAAACAGGAACATCCTTTTCAGATGGAAACCTAAAAGTTGTGAATGAAATCTTAAGGTCTGTACAGAACTGTGAAGCTCTTGGAGTTCAGCTCCTTCATCCCTGAGCTCCTTGTGTCATCCAAGGGATCTTTCCTCCTTCCACACCCTCTGCCTGGCAAACTCAGCCAAATTCCAAGAGATTTTTAATTCCAGGAGCTTGGGCAGTGTCCCTGTAACAGCCAGGAATGGAAAAACACACCAGACAGAGATGGAAAAGCAGACAATTGTTTGTTGGATAAAAGGAATGGCTCAATGAAATGAAACCATCAGGTGCATCTCCTCCTCCCTGCACACAAATCCCAAAGTGTTGCCTCTCTTCTGACCAGCTTTTCCCAAGGAATTGCTTTTTATTAGCAAAATCAGATTTAAGAGTGAGCAGAATTCTTTTGGAGTAGCCCCTCATTAGGTTTTACCACCTCAAGATTTCAATTCTCCTCTTTAAAACTATTTACACGCTGGAAATGTTTTTTTGCCTGCGACTGGGTACATTTAATTATTGATGAAACCTTCAGCTTCCTTAATTGAAAGCCAGCAGGATGGTTTAACTTCATTTCAGGGATGACACCAAACATGCTCGTGGTGGTGGTGGCACTGAAGAAGTGAAATATCTACAGCTGAAGATACTTCCAGATGTGTGGGCAGAGCACAGAAATCCAAAAAATTCCTCTCCAAAACCATCCCAAAGCAAATGTGGAGCAAATAAAATCCTCTTGCCTTCAAAGGGAACAGGAGCCTGTGCACCCAAACCCAAAAAATCAGCTCCTTTTTGACCTCCACTCCTCACTGCATTTAAATAAATCTGTTTATGGCTGTTTGGAGACCTGAAAACCAAGCCTCAGCCTGCCATTAATATTTTAATTGAATCCATGAATATTCATGATGGGTTGGCTTCTTTAGAGGACAAGATCCGATAATTAAATAATTCTAATATGTAAATGTGTTCCTGTCATGACACCTTGCCTTCATCTACATTACAAAACTGAGGCAATTTTAGCTCTTTCATTATTTATGTAATTCTGGTTCTACTGCCTGATTTTTTTTCTTCTGGACTAACTCAGGCTCTCGACACAGAAGGCAAATCTCAGTTATTGGATCAGTCATTATGGGCTATTTTAAAGTCATCTGCCTCCCCTGACTTTGGCATCTTGGGAGGAATTTTATTTATCATTATTTTGATATGATCCAGCTTCTGTTTCTGAGCTAATTCCAACAGTGAACACCTGATATTTTTCGCAAACCCAGAAGAAGGCAGCAACCACAAAGTCTTTTAGGATTTCAACATTTCTGAGACTTCAGTACCAACCAAAAGTACCTGGGTCAGGCTGGAAAGGGTTTGGAGCAACCTGGGGTAGTGGGAAGTGTCCCTGCCCATGGTAGGGGGTGGGATGAGCTTTGAGGTCCCTTCCAACCCAAATCATTCTGGGATTCTGTGAAAAACGTTTGGTTTCTGTGAGAAACAGAGCAGCAGCTGTTTCCTAAAATAAATCTCTTTCTTCCCTTTGCAGCTGTGACCAACAACAGCAAACTCGGGATGATTCCAGCAAGTTTTCCTTGTAGTTGCTTTGAAATCCCCCCCGTTTCCACACAAACTAAAACCTGCAGGATTTCAAATGGGAACCAAAATCTTGAAAGGGCTGCCAGGGCCATTAATTGCCCCTTCAGCTCCTCCACACAACCTCCAAGTTCTCCCCTTCACACCCACCCCAAGCTCAAACCCAGTTCTTGCCTTCACTCTTCTACTTCTCTACTTGTTAGAAACGTTTTTGTTTCCTCATTTCCAGGTTAAAAACTCTTTTGGCCACTTCATTCCTGTCTGTGGCAACTCCAGTTTTCAGTCTGGAGCTCTTCCCCAGCCCTCTGAGGTGCCTGATACCTTTTGTAGGCAATGGGATCAAATTCCAGCATGAAATAATCTTTTTTTTTCCCCAACATAAAAAGCCAGAAACTGCATCCTACATTTCAGAGAACTTGTACAGCTACATCAAAACTGTCTGGTCTCTGCTGGGAACTTTGGAGTAATTCTGGAACCAAATGTTTTCCTCATCCCCCACCATCTCCAATGGATTAGCTCCAAGTTCAGCTCAGCTCAATTCCCAGCTGCATTCAGTATTATTAATTATTATTCTTAGATTTCATCCCTTTTCCTTGGATTCCCAACATCACCCAGCTCCTGGAGGTTATTTCATCCTCACCATCACTGTGGCCACCACTGCAAGGACTGACAGTCATTAAACCATCTCCAAAAACAAACCTAAGGAGAAAGCAGAGTGCTGAAGGGCAGAGAAAGGCACCAATGCCAATTAAATTCCGCCATCATTCAAGAACAATATTTGACACAACTTGTGCTAATTTTGCATAATGTGACCTCTTGGAGTTGGAGACCCTGGAGGACGAAGCAAAGCAAGAATTCAGCGCCTCAGACTGGAGGGTGCAGCTCCTGAGGGAAGGAACCGTTCCCAAAAATACGCTGCCACTACAAAAATCTCAACAACAGCTAAAAAATCAACTTTAAAATCACGTCAGTTTGGCGGGAACAAATCCTGCAGTAAAAGTAGTGCTGTGGAAAGAGCTCCTGCTCCATCCCAGCTCCAAACTGGACACAGAGCAAAGCAGATCCTTCAGAGCCCTGGGCTGCCCTTGGCTCCTTCAACTTGGAATATTTTCCATCCAAAGCCTCTTCACCACCCAGGTGCAGCAGCCCAAGGTGGTGCCACATTTCTGGAGCACTGCAGCTTTGGACTGGTGTTACTGGACCTTTTGGGGGTGACAGTTTGACAGTGTTGACCAGATGGGTTCATTCATTCCCTCTCCTTGGCTTTATTTGGTGCCATTTCCATGGAGAGGGGGAAGAAAGGAACTTGGAGAAGTAATTAATCTCTCTAATTACCTTAGAAACTAACGAGCCGTGTGCTGGAACAGAGCAGTCCTTGCTGGAAGTCAGTCCCAGATAATCCCAAGGAGTTGATCAAATGATCTGGAGCACCTGGACTGGGAAAGGAATCCCAAGGAACTCCTGAGGCAGCCAAACCACAGAGGCTTTCCCAGAAGTGCTCTGGGAGTTTTCCAGTCTCCTCCACCACAGAATCATGGAATGTTCTGAGCTGGAAGTGACCCCCAAGGAGTCTTGAGCTCCATGGGAAGAGGCCAAGAGCTGCCACGTGCTTGTGTTGTCTTCATAAAATCGGAGAAAATCGGGAGTTGGAAGGGACCCACAAGGATCAAGTCCAACTCCTGGTCCCACAGGACCATGCCAACAATCCCACCCTGTGCCTGAGCATTGTCCAAACCCTCCTGGAGCTCTGTCAGCCATGGGAATGGCACCATTCCCTACTCCAGTGCCCAACCAACGTCTTGCCAATGTCTGTGATCCCTGCCAGCACACTCAGGTGGGTCCTGGGGAGCTTCACAAGCTCTGGTTTGGTTCTCACCGGTACCACCAGGACAGACCCACCCTGGAGCCTCTCAAGCAAGCATCAACCTGCACAGGGTTTACTCAAAGTGAGTATTTTGATACCTCCCTGCTTTCCCTGAGGGTGAAGAACATCCTTGATAATCCCAGCTCATCCACAAGCCTTGGAGAGAGTGACAAAAATCATCCTTGGAGTGACACAGGGTTTTAGCAAAGCAGGGTATTGGATGCCTGCACTCCCCAAATCAGCTGAAACATCAGGAGAACAAAAACATTTTCCATATCTCAGTGTGTTTAATTCCAGATTTCCTTCAGGTGATGAAATTGTTGCTGATTTAAATCTCCAGTTCTGGGCTGAGGCGCTTGTTCAGGAGCCACTTGGAAATTCAAGTCCTTCATTTCCAAAATACAGCTTCAATGAAAAAAAATCGAGAAAAGCACCAAAGATCATTTCCACCTGCTCCAGTATTCTCCCACTGAATGAAGAAAGTGAATGCAAGGGTTGAAAATTCCAAGCCAAAGCTGAGGAGGAGCAGCACCGAGGATTTCATCAATGAAATGATGTGAGCAACAGAGAAAAGGAGCCAGAGGAATCAGAGAATTATTTAGGTTGGAAAAGACCTTCAAAACCATCAAGTCAAACTATTTCTATGTAAACACCACAATAAGCAGGGAATATTGAGAAGCTTGTGGATTCTTTACATAAAATTTTAATTTCAAAACATCCTATCTAGAAACAGGTAAAAACCACCACATAAATCTTGGACTAAATCAACCAAATGAACAAAAAGAGGTGCCTAACACAAAGAAAAACCTGAAATAACACAGCTGATATTGCATTTATAGACAGAGGTCTGTTCAAAACAGCAGGACCCCCAAAAATTCACGGAGGAAAAGCAGTGAGAGGTGCAGGTGTGCTGTGGGCAGAGACAGCTCCAGCTCTGGATCCACCTGCATCTCCCACTGCCAGCTGGGGGAAAACTCACCCATCCTTGGCCTGCTCCCCTGGTGTATCCCAGGCAATCCCACAGTCCGGTCATATTGAACCCTTCCTCCAAACACACACACGTATATATATATTTATATATATATTTATGCACACATCAGTTCCTTTTTTGCCTAATTAAATCCAGCACTCGACGCTGGATAACAAGATGTTGATTAATTTACTGATTTGATTCCAACACATCCTGGCTGCGTCAATCCCCTCCCTCCAGATCTCCAGAATAACCTTCACTCCTCAAAGCCGTGGCATCATTTCCTTCTCCTTTTCACATATGCAGATAGGACAATTATCCAGACATCCATCAGGAGGGATTGCAAGAGCCAGGAACTCATTTTCAGCCCACGCCAGCTGAATACACAAAGCTGATCCGAGGGGATAAACCTGGGGAAGGTTATTCTGGGCAGGGCTAGGAAGGATCTGAGAGAGCAGCAAAGATTTGACCGTGGTGGTGGAGAAATCCAGCTGAGCATGGACAGAAATGTGCCACGAAATCATGGAGTCAGAGAACATCCTGAGCTGAAAGGATTGCTGAGTCCAGCTCCTGGACGGGACAATCCCGAATTTGGGAATAATCACTGAATCCCAGAATAGTTTGGGTTGGAAATGACCTTAAATCCCATCCCTGTCCTGGGCAGAGACACCTCCCTCTGTCCCAGGGTGCTCCAAGCCCTGACCAACCTGGCCTTGAAAACAAAAATAATAAATCACATTCTTTATCAGAACACGAGGGGGCTGAAGGGATCTGTAGGAAGCCAAACATTGTTTTGCTTTTAGAGTTTGTAGGATCGAAAACCTTCCTAGAAAAAAGATGGCCAACATTCCAAACTGGGAAAAAAAGAGAATTAAGGATATAAGATATCCTTATAATAGGACATCTTTATCCTTATAAGACATAAGATATCCTTATGATTTTTGTTGTCCTTACAATTTGGATTTGCAAGTCTTGTGAATAAAGGGGATAAAGCACCAAACCCTGCAGGTCAGCCAAGCCACCCTAAACCAGGGCTGTGGTCCATGAAATTCCAATGGGCCTCATAAACCAACCTCCCGAGTTTGCAGCTACTCAAGTGCAATAAAGGGAGGCCATAAATAAATTGGCCACTTCCCCACCACCTCTTTTTTGCAGCTCCGGAGCTGTCACAGGACTGGGAAATGATTGAAGACCATCAGTTCCGAGAAAAAAAAAAAAAAATTAAAATTGAGAAGTCCTTGCAGCAATAAAAATGAAATTTGTGACTGACCCAAAAGCTATTTTTTTCCAAGACAATATTTGCCAGCCCTTGCAAGGACCACAGACCCCTAATATTTCCGCTCTGGGCCATATGTGCCATTCTCAGGCAAAAATAAATTTGTTAACAAGTCTGCAACAGCAGTTGGCACTTTCTTCTGCCAGTCTGTATGAACATCTTGAGACTTTCTTTAATAGGAAAAAAAAAAAAATGAGAAAAGAAAACGTTTTAGAAAAGTACAAACCCAGCAAAACACGCCTGAAACGTAAAGGGGAAAAAATAGTAATTCGAGCAAACATTTTAAATTAATAGACAACAGCAATGCTGGCAAAGTTTGTTGTTCGTAAGCTTGAGGATCATGCAGGGGTCCTGAACATTTTAAACATTCAGTGTGACCATCTGTCACCAACACAGGCACGGAACAGAACGAGCAATTACCAGAGCCCTTCTCAGACAGAATCTGTCAACCACAGGCAGCCCGGCTGCCAGCAGAAATCAAATTGATGGAATGGAGCTGCTGAGAGCAGCTCGTCCTTCTGGGAACAGGGATCGGCTCCACCTGAGCTGGGGAGCAGTGGCTGGGGGGGAAACAGCAGCCAAAAAATCCTGTGGTGCTCAGGGAGTGTTTGTGAGGGTGGTGGCCACAAGGATGTGGGGGAGAGCTCTCACGGTGCAGGCCTCGGGAGCAGAAAAGCAGAGAATTCAGGGATTTAGTGCTGAATTCCTTCAGGAATATCATCCATCGGAATGACTTGGGTGGAAGAGAGTTTAAATATCATTTAGCTCCCCCCATGGACAACTTCCAGCATCCCATGTTGTTCCAAACCCCATCCAACCTGGCCTGGGACGCTTCCAGGGATGGGGCAGCCACAGCTGCTCTGGTGTTTGAAGGAAGTTTCTTCAGAAATACATTTAATGACTTAATAATTGTAATGGAAGTATCCAGAGAGAAAGGAAACAGCAGGGTGGAGAAGGGGGGAAAGGTAACAGGACTGGGCAGGGGGTTAATGAACTTAAGGAATAAAAAAAAAATAATATTATTTATACTGAAAAACCAACTTCTGCACTGCAGAGAGGTTCCTAATCAAAATCCATGAGGGTGAGCTAAGGAGATATTCCTACGTATTCTTTGATCAGAAGTTAATGTGCAAAAAGCAGGTGCTGGTGAAACCAGAGCCAGAGTCATTCCCAGCACACAGGAAAACTGGATATTGCACACCTTGGCCACTGCAGCAAGGCAATATAATTTACAACTGCCTATTTCGGTGCATTCAGATGCTGAGAATGTTTGCCATGAGGTAAACACTGCATGACTTGGAGTTTTAGAAGACAAATTCAAGTATTTCCATCAGCTGCAGGAAGTCCTGGGGCCACCCAGACCAAAGCAAACACGATCCAAGAGACAGGGAAGTGTTCCCAGTAAGGTCAGGAGAGGAATCCTATTAAAGTTTAAGGAACTCCTCAGATGCCAGGAGAAGCATTAGCTGATCTCACAAGAAAAAAAAATATTAAAAAATTATTGAAATTAAAAGATGAGATGAGGAAACACAGGAGAGGAGAAGAAAATATTCTGAGACTGTGCTAAAACATGAAATGCAAAGTGACCATATTAAAATCCAGATGGGATTATCAAAATAACATCGATAAATGTCAAAGCAGTGAAATCCTGGGCTGGTTTTTCAGTAGAAGACCAAAGGAAGGCCAAGTTTGATAAAAGTGTTCCTCTACTTGAGTGATTTGTTGTCTCAAGGACTGACTCCAGCAGCCTCTCCAGTGCTGTCATGTTGTATTTAGAGATGATTAATGGAAACACAGCCTCTACTCAACCTCACTCCCACAGAACTTTCCTGCATCCCTCCAAGCCAATGTTCTTTGACAACTCTTACACCACATCAGCTCTGTCAGGACCAAATATTGACAGGAGCCTGGCAAACACTACACGAGAAACAGTGTTTTACTTAATGAAGTAATTAAAACCTGCAGTATCAATATCTGGGAGCGGAGATGTTGATCAGAGCACGAGCCTGCTTTTCATGATGACAAAATGTGTGTGATCCCGTGAAGTTGACAAAGGAAATGGGATTTGAGGCAGGAACAGATGGATACAGAGGGGAAAGGATGAACAAGGGAACTCAGCTGCTTGGCTTGATAGGTGGGGTGCTCAGAACAACACAGATCCAGCAATTTCCAGCGACTTTTTTTTTTCCTGTGGCACCTGATACATCTCCTCAATTGGCTCATTTATCACAGAATCGACTTTAAAACAACTTTCAAACTCTTCTCTTTTTTTTCCCCCAAAGAGACTTGCATTTTCTCACTGCTAATCTGCCTTATGGAAGCTGGATTTTAACTGCAAAGTACATCAGTAAATTGGCATCCCCTACTGAGACAGATAAGAGCTTCGAGTCACTGAATAAGGATGCCGAAACTGTGACAGGTATCTCTGAAAGCTCTTTTGAAAATTCCTTTATAAATAGTATTTATTTGGCTAAAATACCTGATCAGTGCAGCACTTCTGTAATCTGACTGTTTGCAAAGTGCTTTGGTTCTTGAGATAAAAGCTGCTACAGAACTCTGAGGATCATCTGGAGGAGCAGTTTCCACGTATGTGTCAAAAGCTTTTGTCCCCAGCCAGGTCTAATTTCATGGCAATTGGGCTCATTTTGAAATCTTTATTTTTTTTTCAGCTTGCCAGCTACACGAGACACATGTGAAAAGTGCATTAGGTTGGGAGAAGTCTCCAAAGCAGCAGAAAATCCTTGTAAGAGAAAAGCAAAAAATAAAAAAAATTAAGCCATTAACTGCATTTGCAGGGACCTGTTGACCACGAGAGTGAGATTTTATCAGGATAAAGGCACAGGGACACAAAGAATTCCCTTTCCTTCATGTGCCATCCTCTGCCTGGTCTTTGTCCCCGGGGTATTTACAGCATCCTCAGCTCCCACCGGATTGTTTTCCCTACATTTCAGCTGTTTCAACTCTCAAAGAGTTAACGAGTCTTTCCCAAATGAGATCTCTGCAGGTGTCAACTCCTTGGAAGCAGATAGGTCCAAAGGGCAGACACATCCTTATAATGAGAGAAAGATTAAGAGGGGGAGAGAAAAGGAGCCAGCATGAGGCGTAAGAAGTGCTTTGATGAATGATAGAGCCCGGCATTAATGAGATCTGGTAATTTTACATTTCCAGAAAGCCGTGGTCGTTAGGACGGGGAGGATCGTTGCTTTATTCAGCTGGAACAGAGGAAAGTTTAGGACAAAAGGCGGCTTATCAAGGAATCCTCTCCCCTTTGAGGTAACACAGCTGGGATTTGCAACATTCCCCATCCCTGCCACTGCCACGTTTGTTTGGTTGCTCTGTTCAAAAGCCACTGGCTCCAGTTGCTGCCACCCTCAGCAGACCAGGCACGCCTTGGCCAACAACTGTCCGAGGAAACTCTCCTCTTTGGAAAACAAACAGAAAAAATGTGTTGCAACCTCCCCTGGCTGGAAAATTCACTCAAGGCACATTCCCCATGAGCCAAACTCTGCAGCCTCTTGGTTATTGTGCACAAGCTCATTGCTCTTCCCGGATTCTGAATCCTCAGCTGCTCCAAGATATGAGGGGTAAGAACTCAACAACAAGTTTCTTCTCTGTTTAATCTTGCTGCAATTTGATTTTTAGTTCTGTAGCTTAAATCAGTAAAACCTGCTGTAAACAACAGCAGCACGGAGAGAAGATGTGGCACGTGAAGGGCCAAGGTGTAAAAATCCACACTGATATGAATTTATTGGGAGCAGCCAAGATGAGAAGGACTTGGGGGTGTCCCCCTGCGTGGGCAGCAGGGAGGGGGGGATTCTGTCCCTCTGTCCCACTCAGGTGAGACCCCACCTGCAGAGCTGCCTCCAGTCCAACAGCACCTGGAGCTGAGAGAACAGAGGAATCCATGGAGCTGCTGCAGGGCTGGAGCCAGGCTGGGAGAGCTGGGGGTGCTCACCTGGAGAGGGGAAGGACACAGGGAGAGCTCAGAAGGACTGGGGCCAAGGGCTGGAGGGCCAGGAGCCAGGGAATGGCTGCCAGTGCCAGAGGGCAGCAATGGATGGGATGTGGGGCAGGAATTGCTGGCTGGGCTGGAATTGCCAGAGCAGCTGGGGCTGCCCCTGCATCCCTGCAATGTCCAAGGCCTGGCTGGAGCCCCCTGGGATCGTGGAAGGTGTCCATGCCCATTTTTGAGGCATCTTTTGAGTGTCTACTCCAAGCCCTGCAGAAGGTCTTGCCTTAACATCCTTGAGTTCCTTTTTATCCCTGTACTTGCCACCAAAAAATCAAATTCACTTTTTCCTCAGCCATGGCATGTGCTGGGTTGATGCTGAATTGTATCACACACACAGCAAATCACTGTGACCAATTTCCAGCCCAGTTTTTCCCCTCTCCTCCTGATCCAAGCGGGCCCTGAGCCGACGCTCCGCGGGCCGGAGCCGCTCCCGCCGCGGGTCCCCTCACGTCACAAAACTCAGCACTAACCTGCCAGGGATCACCAAAACCCAAAAAAAGCCGCCCTCTCCCAAACCTTGATGCTTTTTTCCTCCCCTCCCTCCCTTCTGATGGGAGATTTATTATGAATGATCCACCTTTTGAGGAATTTCAATCATCGCGAACGGATCTGGGTGTTCTGATTGACAGGGAGCCTCCTGAGATGGCTTTGCTCCCTCACCAGCACCATTCCCCCTCATAAATATTTATACACAATTTTCAGTTTTTAACGAATTCCAGATATTCAGACTTCTTCTTGTTGAAGCTTCCTCATATCTTCAGAAATCATTTTAAGTTTTTTTTTATTTTTTGCTTAACGTGTTGGTATTGCACGTGGATAATGATCAGCACTGAGGAACAGTGGAGTCCTCGCATCACCAGTGCCCTAACACAGATTTGCTTCTCAATTCCCATAATATGCAGCTGATAAAACCCCAGGATTTTAAAAAGTGATAAAATAAAATACAGAAAAAGCAGATACTACCAAAACCCAAGTTATTCCTTTTTTTTTTTTTAAATCTTTCTCAGTGTTTGACCACTCACAAGTTACAATATTTTCTTTGGCTACTGTTCCAACCCAAACCCAAAAAATAACCTAATTATTACCAAAGGATTAAACCAGTCTCTGTTTTTCTGAGGCTGGCTCAGCTCCCATCCCACTTTCACACTTCCCTATGTGGTCCTTTAGGAGTTCAGCCAGATTTCAGAAATCTGCCACATCAGATCACCTGTTCTGGTGTTTCCTTCCATTTCTCCATGTTCTTAAGCCTCTCTTGGAATTTTTTTCCCCTCTGACATCTGCTCCTTCCACAACATTAAGCCAAATCACTTCTATGATGATTTGCTAAGTATCAACCTCATTCTTCTGATATTTTACCTTCTTCCCTAAACTTTCCACCTTCTCCTGATGGTGGGAGTGTGCTGGAAAAACATCCATGTCCATGAAAACATTTACAGCCTCTCTTCTCCAGGCTGCTCTTCTGCTTTGTTTTTATTCCCTCAACTTCATCCCCAGTCCTAAACTGAAGGAAAGAATGTTTAGGTTGGATATTAGGAAGGAATTCTTCCCTAAGAGGGTGCGGAGGGGCTGGAATAGAATTCCCAGAGCAGCTGGGGCTGCCCCTGCATCCCTGCAATGTCCCAGGCCAGGCTGGACACTGGGGCTGGGAGGGACAGTGGGAGGTGTCCCTGCCATGGCAGGAGTGGAATGAGATGAGCTGTAAGATCTCTTCCAATCCAACCCCTTTTTGAATTCTGCAGTCATTCCTCTGCTCGCTTTGGATTTATTCCACAGCCTGTCCATCACAACTCACTGCTTTTTCCACAGCCATTTCACACGGACCTCTCCTTGCTCCATTTTCCCCTTAAAAGAGACGTGTGCTCCATAAAAAGGCCAGATATAAATGAAATCTCAACTTATTTCACCTCCCTTCTCTTCTTTTTTTTTTTTTTAAAGTTTTTTTTTTTATTTCTGACTCGCCTGCCATCCTTCAAAGGTATAAATATCTGCTGGACCATCCCGGCCTCTTATTCAGACGCTCTGTAGTCATTCCTGTAATAATTCCAAAAGTAATTCCAAAATGAAGCCTTGAGCTGCCTCCAGACAGGAATTGCTTTGGAGATCACAGCAAGCAGAGTGACCCAGCTGCTGTGGGGTCACTCCAGTGCCACCTGAGTGTCCCATTCAGGCCGGCACTCCGCGTCCCTGATCCCGCGCCTTCCCACCGCGTGCTCCACTGAAGCAACGCCAACTTCCCCCTGACGGAGGCTCCTCCATCCAGCCCACCTCGTATCCCACAGCTCCCGAAGAAAAATCCCCAGCTGCTCCTCACAAACAGCTTAATCCTTCCTGGCACAGGACCAAGCCCGGTGGAAAACGGGTCATTAACAACTCGCGGCTTTTCCCAACGGGAGCGGCACCGGGATTACTCTTCCCGTGGAATTGGGAGGTCACACGTCCCAGCCACCGCTGTCCCCACGGGGTGGGACAAGTTTGCAAGCAGGACTGAAGGATTCCCCTGCCTCAGGAACGGGCAGGAGCTGGATTCGGTGACGCAGGCAGCGCTCCAAATGTTGTAATCCTAATTGGAAATATCCATCTCCAGCAGGGAAGGCTGTTAACAGGATTTTAGAAAATAATATATTCTGCTCTGGATGCAATTATATCCCAGCCCCAGACACACAGAAGTTTGTTTTCATTTTGTAACAGCAAATATTTTGGCTGTTTAAAATATTTTTTAACAATGCCACACACTTTGCCAGATGTTCCATCAAATGTTATTGAGTTTTTAACACGCCTTTATTTAATATTAGATGTAAATACATGTTTGGCTCCCTCTCTGCACAGATTTTCCAGTGATTCTGAGATTCCCTCCATCCACCCCCTCTAAAAATATTAGTTTTTGTAATTATTGCTGCTCTTTCCTAAATTTGCTGATTCAGGTTTTGCAAAATCCGTGTTCTGTGATTTATCAGTGTTAATAGATGTTAAACTACCGAGCCCTTCTCCAATATAAAGTGGATCTTTATCTTGGAAGGGGAAAAAAATTGACACATTCTAAATCTGCAGAGTTTTAATGTTCTAAGTTCAACAAATGGTAAAACTGAATAATTAGTTACTTAGTAGCCAGGAAAAATGATCAGTTGCTTTGGGGAGAAAATAAAAATAACCACAGGATTGACTGAATACTGGAATGGGTTGGGTGGGAAGGGACCTTAAAATTCATCCAGTTAAGATTCATGGGCAGGGACACCTCCCCCTGTCCCAGGCTGCTCCCAGCCCCAGTGTCCAGCCTGGCCTGGGACATTTCAGGGATGCAGGGGCAGCCCCAGCTGCTCTGGCAATTCCAGCCCAGCCAGCAATTCCTGCCCCACATCCCATCCATTGCTGCCCTCTGGCACTGGCAGCCACTCCCTGGCTCCTGGCCCTCCAGCCCTTGGCCCCAGTCCCTCTGCAGCTCTCCTGGAGCCCCTTTGGGCCCTGCAAGGTGCTGGAAGCTCTCCCTGGGGCCTTCCCTTCTCCAGGAGAACATTCCCAGCTCTCCCAGCCTCACACTGGATCCAGCTCCTCTACAAGGAATTGATGCCCCCAGGCCCTTCCCTTGCAATCCCAGCAAACCACCAAGGCTCTCTGTTCCCTTGCCTCTCTTTTCTCTCCCCATTTTCCATCCAAATCCCTCCCAATGGATTGGGAGTGTCCCCAATCCCAGAATGCTGCAATGCTTTGGCTGGGAAGGGCCCTCCAAGCTGATGGCAGGGACACCTCCCCCGATCCCAGGGGGCTCCAATCCTTCCTGGGACATTGCAGGGATGCAGGGGCAGCCCCAGCTGCTCTGGCAATTCCAGCCCAGCCAGCAATTCCTGCCCCACATCCCATCCATTGCTGCCCTCTGGCACTGGCAGCCATTCCCTGGCTCCTGGCCCTCCCTCTCCAGCTCTCATTAGTAACAAAAAATCAAAATAAATTTAAGGTCCCACTTGCACTTTTGTACCCCCTTGTTGTCACCTAATTCTGTCTCCTCTGCTGATGACAGCATTGATTCCATAAGAAAACAACACCAAAACTCATCCTTTTTATTATTTTCAAGGGACTCTGAGGGGAGAAAAAACTCTAAACCCCCACTGTTGTATTCACAGCTCAGCTGGACAAAAGAAAAACCAGCTGAAAATCGTTTGTGCTTCCTGTTCTTGCCATTCTGAGCTGAGCTCTGCTCCATGAACCATCCAGCGCTGGCTTTTAACTTGTTAAACACCAAAAAGGATCCTGAAAAATCTAAAAATGGGGAAAACAATCAGAATGGAAAGCAAACCAACCCAACAAACCAAGTTCCTCAAAACCCTTTCACTCCCAGCCTGGATGGGAGCAGCTGGAACCCATTGATGCTCCAGCAGCAAGAGATGCTCCTACAGCCAAGCCCTCTTCTCTTCAAGGCTCTTTCTTTCTGTGTTTGTGCTATTATTTATTTTTTTAACATGAAAAAAACAAACAAATGACACCAGGAGAGCACAGGGAAAAGGAAATGAGTGAAAGGAACCAAAAATCCCCCCCAAGCTCCATCCAGAGGCAGCTGCAGGGCAATTAAACTCAACAATTTACAGATGTTCCTGGAGAATGCTCACGCACAATGGCACCGAATTGATCTCCTTTCTTACAAACTTGGGGCACAAAGCTCACTTTCCTTAAAGGGCTCTCAAAATAAAGTTTACAGCCCTTTTTTATTCCTCTTTATGCCACCAAAAAGCTCGCTGGAAAAGAGGAGATGGAACTTCATGTTTAACTCTTCCCTGCTGGAGCCTCTCTGGCTCCTCTTCCACAGTTTCAGGTCAGAATTTTGGGAAGTTCAAGTGAAAATCAAGACATTTTTTACTTTCTCATCAGCCTCAACCATCCTCTCCCCCAGCAGAACCACACACCTGACTAATCATTCTTTCTATTATCAAATTTAATTAAAATAGGAATTTTGTGAGGCCACGGGGAGCCAGGGATCAAAATCAGAAGGGAAAAAAAAGGAAAAAATAAAACGAGGGATGAGTCAAGGAATTAGAGTTGTAACAATGAATGGCATGCTAAGCTTTTATTTTCTTCCTTTAACACTTTGTGCCATATCTGAACTACTTTGTGCAAATACAGCTCTTCTTTTCCAAGATTTTTCCTGATTTACTCAAGATTATTTCAGTTCAGGACTTGGGTTTAATTATCTTTTTCTCCCTCTTAAGTCCTGTACAGAAATGCTCAAGCGTGGCCAATGCTTTCCTTCACATAAGGAGCCATATAAATATTAAATAAATATTCCTGTGAAGTGTTAAAGGAGAGTGCAGCCAGGTGGGGGTCATGCTCCTCTCCCAGGAAAAAAGTGACAGGATGAGGGGAAACAGCCTCAAGCTGTGCCAGGAGAGGTTCAGGTTGGATATTTGGGCATTTTTTTTCCACGGGGAAGGTTGTAAAGCATTGGAATGGAGTGTCCAGGGTGGTGGTGGAGTGACCATTGCTGGAAATGTTCAATGAATGTGTGGAAGTGGCCGACTCCACCATGGAGCTAAACCCACCCAGAGGGGAAAGAACTCCGGGGAGGACCCAGGTCAAACCTGAAGCACATCCAACACGAGTCCCTTAATTACACCTGCACAAATGTGCTCAGTGCCTCTCAGCAGAGCTAATTAACCTCAGCACCCCTGTGCTCATTCACAGCTTTGTCCTGCTCACGCTCCACGCTCAATTTTGCTCAAAGCAACACGAAAATCCCACTGCTGTCCACCAAATGTTCCACTGACGCCCATTCCAGAGGTGCTGCAAGTCCCCCAGGATGAATAACCACAGGATTATTAACTCCTGTCTTTGGGAGTTGTGCAGCCTCATGAAATCTCTCAAAATCAAGATATCTGAGGCAACTGCATCAAGAAGCAGGAGTTAATTTTGATATGTAAATAGATTTAACGAAGAATCATGGGTCTGGGAGAAAGAAGTGTCCATGAGGGACTCCATTCCTACCTGAAAAAATAAACTTTTGCTGTTTCCAGACAGGATGAACTCTTGTACCTCTTGTTTTCAGTTCAAACACAAAAATCAAGCCCCAAGTCTATAGTGAAGATGCCTGGGAATAACTAAATCCTATTTGCCCTTCCAGTTCCCCACAAAACCACTGAAGGATCACCACTTGGAGAAACAGATGTGCTGCCTCTGTCCCTTCAGCTTCCACGCTACACTATCCATAAATCCATATATCCATAAATCCATATATCAATATCCATAAATCCATACATCCATATCTATAAATCCATACATCCATCTCTATAAATCCATATATTCCTATGGCATTTGCCCAAACAGGGGTAGTTTGAAGCTCTGTCTCTCATCCCTGGCCAGTGGCTTCTGCCAACCACAGTGGCCAAATTTTCCGTGTTTTTCCCTGGTTTTTCCCCTCTTGCAGCTGCTCACGTTTGCAATTTTCTTCCCCGGAATTCCACGCCTTTGCACCTCCTGCTCCTTTCAGATGGGGCTGATATCGATCCCATTAGTGGGGAGGGAGGGATTGAACAAACCTAAAGGACTCATTTCCTTTAGGATGGGGCTCATTTCCTGGAAAATCAAGCTAAAACCACACTAGAGCTGCTATCAAGTGAATTTTAAATCTACATTCATCTCATGGTAAGATAACATTCATTCCACTCACTTCTGAAGAGACAGGGTTATTTTTTCCCCAAATCAAGAGGATATTGAAGAAATTATCACTGATAAATACATGGAAGCACAGCCAGGATCAAGATATCAATTTCTACCTCCTATCAGACATCTTTCATGTAGCAGAAAATTATTTCTTCAACACCACTCACAGAGGGACGAGCAGTTCAGGAAGAGCACAAGTAAATGATGGATTTATAAAACAACAGCATTCAAGAATACAAATAACACAGGAAAAAAATTGTATTCCCTCAAGTCCCACACTAAAGGATCGTTCCTCTGCTTCTCTGCATGAGAGATTCCAGTCTCAGCACTTCAAGCCTTCCTGGATATTCACACTCTGCAGAGACGAGGATTATTTGGATAACGGAGTCATGGAGGAAAAGGAACAAATCCCATGAGCACCAATCTGCACTGCTGGGAGAAAATTGGTTTTGTTTAAAGACTCCTTAATTCCATGAAATACCGAGGATGTGCAAAATTTAGCTTTAATACAAAACAATGCTTGGTGGAAAATATCTGTGAGGCCACCGAGTCCAACCTGTTAATGATCCCCAGCTTGTCCCCAGGTGTCACCTCCAGGCCTTCCCTGCACACCTCCAGGGATGGGCACTCCAAACCTCGCTGGGCAGCCCCTTCCAATTCCTATCAACCCTTTCCATGAGGGAATTTTCCCTAAAATCCCCCCTGAGCTCCCCTGGCCCAGCCTGAGGCCGTTCCCTCTGCTCCTGTCCCTGTTCCCTGGGGGCACAGCCCGACCCCCCCGGCTGTCCCCTCCTGGCAGGAGCTGTGCAGAGCCACCAGGGCCCCCCTGAGCCNTCCTGCTGGCCTCTCCATTCCTGCTAAAATCCAGGTGCCAGCATCCTCTTGCCCACCTGGGGATGTCCAGTTGCTGTCACCAGCACCCCCAGGGCCTTTCCCAGCTTCCCAGCCCCTCTGGCCCAGCCTGTGGTGCTCCATGGGGTTGTTTTGGCCAAGGACACAACACTTGGCCTTGGTGAACCTCATCCCAATTGTTCCCAGCCCACGGATCCAACCTGTCCAGATCCCTCTGCACTCTCCAGCAGATCCACACTCCCACCCAGCTTGGTGTCATCTGCAAAGTTCTTTTGACCTGAAGATGGAATCCCACAAATGAGAGATCTTGGAGGGGCTTTACAGATGCACAGATCTAAAGATGCTCCTCACCAGACTCCCAAACTTGGGTTGGTGGTGAAACGCCAGAATAAATACCCCAGAGTAATGGGAAAGTGAACAGATCTGGGATGAGGTGGAGTGACCTGTGCAGGCTGGGAAGAGGTTCTGCTCATTTCTGCAACATCAGAGATTTTGGAAAAGGTTTTTTTCCCAGAAGATCTTGGGTGAATCCCCTCTGCTCCCAGCAGCTCTTCAAGAGTGCCTCCATGTGGGGTCCATGAGGAGCTGGGAAACATCCCCTGGATTGCACAAAGCCTGAATGAGTTTAAGTGAAAACAGAATAATCTCTTCAGGTATCAAATAAACACCCACAGCAAGACTCTCTCTCCACTTCTCCACACAAAACTCTCCTAAATTTTACGTCTAAATGAATTTTTCAGACATGGCAGAGACAACATCCCATTAGGATTAATGTGGGAAAAAATTAGCAGAAACTTCAGCAGCTTTTTTTTCTGCAAGCTGTTTAAATTAGTCGCTATAAATATGAAGGGGGGTTTTAAAAAAAGAAGGAAAACCAAAGATTTCTGATTTATTTCCATGTTAGCACTTGCAGGCCTTGATCCCAGCAATGATTAGGCACACGGACCTGTGATTAGTCAAAATCACTGCCATACATTTAGAGTATGGAAGTATTTACATTTTTACTCTAAGTGGACATATGGCAACATTAAAAGATTAAGATCTGTCAATATTTTAAATACAGGCTTCTCTCTTGAGAAAAGCATGGAGAAAAGCCCTTGATTACCACAGGCAGAACAAGGAAAATTCACAATGTTTTAGCTCTTTTTGGAACCCAGTGCCTTTTTATTCAGCCTTTATCATATTCCTCTTTAAGGGCACTTTAAAACTCCAAATCAACCTCATGAGGATTTTCTAATGGGACACCTCCAGATGAACACTGAGGTTATTTCACCTGTGTGTTTTCCTGTGATGTATCAATTTCTTCCTTTTCTGCTGTTTAACTTCAATGCCTGACCAGAGTGGTCCCTTTCTGTAGAACAACTCGTATTTTAGAGCTGATAAAAATGCACGAGGTGTAGGAAAGCTCTGAGTACAACTGCACAGCGTGGAGAGATCAGACCCAGAGACATTTGCTCCCAAGGAAAACGCAGTTGCAGCAACTGCATTAATACATAAAATATTATCTATAACACATCCTCCTCCTCTTCCTGGGCGCAGGAGGAGAAAGCTCCTTTGGATGTCACAGGAATTAGCTGCAGACACAGATGGAAATTCCATTTAGGATAAGAATCAGTGACAGGAAACAGCCAGGAGGGACTATTTGTACTGAAATACAAGCCATTAACTTGAGCCAAGCTAACAGCAAACGACTGCTCAGGCAAGTGCCGGCTGCAGATAATTAGTTTAGAACCTATTGGAACATGAATATTTTATCGTGCAGCACAAAACTCGTTAGGGAGAGGAATTAGAGGGCCAGGACGTCTGGAAGCACGGCAGAGGTGATCTGTCAGGTCCCTGGGAAGAGCTGTTCCTGGAGAAAACAAGTTCAGTCATTACAGCCACACCAATCCTTTAGGAACTGAGCTGGTGGCGCTCCAGGAGTGCAGGGAACTGCCTGGATTTAATGGCTTCACACGTGGAATTTTGGGAATCACCCCAGCCAGCCCCTTCTCAGGGACACCGGGCTCGTCTGCATCACATTCGCTCCTGGGATGTGAATTCACTTCTGAATTCTTCCTAGGGAATGGGAAATGGAATCATTCACTCCCGTTCTGCAGTTCCCCAGCCCAGCATGTCAAAGCTGGATGAGG
This sequence comes from Polioptila caerulea, assembly GCA_013397295.1. Taxonomy (NCBI): domain Eukaryota; kingdom Metazoa; phylum Chordata; class Aves; order Passeriformes; family Certhiidae; genus Polioptila; species Polioptila caerulea. The sequence goes on from VYXF01010903.1 coordinate 30,840, forward strand.
CATTAAAACCTGTCCTCTCCATGCTCAGTGAATTCCTGGGAAAGGGGAACGTTAAAAAAGAGGATAAATGCATAATTCAGGGAATCCCAGAATGGTCTGGGTTGGAAGGGACCTTAAAGCTCATCCAGTTCCAGTGTATACTCGATACACTGGGTGGAAAGAGAAACAAAAAAAGTTCATTTTATGGGACTTCTCTATTCTTTCCCCAACAGACAGAAAATTGAATAGAGATGGCCACGACCTTGAGGACACTGAGCTGTAAAAAACGTCTTGATTAGCCAAAAATGCTGAATTTTCAGTCCACGACTGAAACTGTTTTGGCTGGATCTGAGCAGGAAAGCTCTTAAATAAAACAGGAGGTAACAAAGTAAATTCACACACCTGAATTTTCCCATTCCACATGGAATTACTGAGGAAGAAAGGCCCCCAGCAACATCCTTGTGTAGTAGACAAAGTAAATCTCTTCTGACTTCTCCTCAAGTCGTTACCTGTTACATCCAACTCCTTAAATCCATCAATTCCAGCCAGAACACCATCCAATATACATTAAAAGTGTCTCTGATGCACACACTGGAATGATTTAAATCCACCTCAAAAACTCCTGGAAAGACCAGAACTTCAGATCTCTGCTGCTGCTTCCCTCGGATTATAAAATATTGCTCACCTCTTACTGCAATCCTGACACCAGAACAAAGCCTAAGAAATATAAAACAGGGCCCAAATGACAGATTATTGCAAAATCACACATGATGTTAAAACCCCCCCAACTGTTTCAAGTTATATATTTATATTTGTTTTTTAAAAACATCCCTACTAATACAGGATCCACCTCGTATAGAATATCCAAAGCAGTAACAGAGCTGCTTGAAAAAGAGCAAAGAAATGTAAATTTAGATACCATATTTATGTTGTAAAAAAACCCCTGCTTTAACAGAATAAATCTATGGCAAATCATTCATAGAATGTGATTTCCCTGCTTTTTTAAAATTCAAACCTGCTCCTATTAATCATTAACTATTAATTAGAACATCATTATTTCTGGGAGATGAAGACGTACTCAAATCAGTCAGCAGCAATACTTTTAATGACAACCAACTTGTTTAATTCCATTTTTTTCTCCCCAAAGCTGTATCAAAACAAATCATTCTGTATTTCTGGAGACAAGAAACGTGCAGAGCCCACCTCACCCCAGTGACGAGGTGTTGTTAACACTTGTTCCTGGATTACTGAGACGCTCATTAAATCCATTTGTTTATTTTTTTTCCGGTTGTTCCAGTAATTGCTGTGACAACAGCAAGCCCCATAAAAACTGGAGTGGTTCCTGATTTCACTGCTGCTCTCCCTTTGCTTCATCTCCTGGGCAGAGCCCAGCCTGAGCACAGGCAGCAGAGCCCCAGCGTGGCTCCATATGGGGCTCCATCTGCTCTGGCAGCGCAGCCGGGAATGACGGAACGCTGGGATGGGATCGTGGAGCAGCCCCAGGACGCTGCAGTGCCTCCCCTGACGCCTTGAGTTTCAGCTTTTGTATTTTTCAGACCCTGCACTGCATCAGTGCACAACTCTGAACTCCGTTCAGAGTGTGAGTGAGCTCTCCTCACAGCTTGGTCAGACTGAACAATCCTTCCAGGCCTGAGAGCCAAGGACACCTCACGGCCTCAGGCCTGAAAAGTGCAAACAAAAGTGAACTGGGGAGGAGCAAACTGGGGGAATGGGACTTCATTACCTGAAGCTGTAATTGTACAATTAACCCCTGATATGCAAATAGACCAAACTTATATCTGCCAAAAAAACTCGTGACCGTTGTCCATCTCAGGTGTAGCCTCTGCTGGGCTCTTGCACTGCCCAGGGTGTATCTATTGAAGGTTTTTAATAAATTCCTGCTTTATTCTCTACCTCTGTCCAGCCTCTGTCCTAGGTAGCCAGTCCAAGGCATCAATGATGGAATCCTGGGATGGGATTGTGGAACAGCCCCAGGACACTGCAGTGCCTCCCTCTCCGCCTGACCTCGAGGAGCTGGACTTTCCACTCATGCTGCAGAAGTTCTCTGTGAGGCACTGAGTGCAGAGGAGCCAATTTTTCATCTTTCCTGAAATCTCCAGAGTTGGGAAGAAGGGATGGAGCCGAACCGAGGCGGATTGGGACGTGCTGCCAGCAGTGAGCGCCTACACAGCCCCTCCTACACAGATCCTACTGCCCAGAGCTGGGGCTTGCTGCTGGGAACAGCCACTGCAAAGCCACCAGCGCTCCCAAAACAGGTCCAGGCTCGGCTCTTACACAGCAGCTCCCAGGAAACGACTGCACGGAAGAGTTGGGGCAGTGCCCCTCCCAAGATCCGTGTCCAACTGCACTACAACACATTGAAACTCCAAATAGGAACTCAGCTCACTCAGGCTTAACACATCAATGGTTTTGATGCATCTGACTTTAATCTCAAACAGGCATTTAACAGGAACCCTTCCCACAGTTAAAAAACTTCCAGACAAAGCTGGGCCTCAGATCCCGCCGCTTTCATCGGCAGCACGAGGCGGGATAAGAAAGCGCCGAATGAAGCACAGGATTTATCCCCCTAATAACCCAAATCTGATCTCCACGTTCTTTCAGGCTGCTGAACGCAGAGGTAACTGAAACGCGCTCCTCCAGAAAAATAAACTGGGAAGAAAGATAACAGAGCAGCCCTTTTAAAGACTTCAACCCAGCGGATCAATATCCTGTTGCTTAAGAAAAGGAATGTAAAAAAGATGGGGCTTTAATTTCCATTTCAAGACCAGGGTTAGGCATCACCCACCATTCAGCAGCAGCTAAAGTGCTTTTTAATTTTTGTCCTCGTGCCAGAGCATTCAGGGAACAACAAGCAAAAGGACAAAGCCAAAGTTCAAAGATTGAAGACACAAAGCCGAGCTGAGGCTCTCGTGTGGATGGGCCACCAAGCTGTAACCTCGTTTAATTTGTTGCAAGGAGATGTATTCAGAAATTCTTGTCAATGGCAAAGAAAGAAAAGTGGGACAGGCACTCGGAAATCAAGATGTTGGAGTGGGAGAATTTAGGGAAATGGGTTTCACACAGAAGGTAATGAGTGTTTGGTGGGAATCACAGGACAGGTCACCGTGCCATGAGAGTTTTGTAAGAAATCCCTTTCTGCATGTGCTGAAAGGATTAGAGAGACTGGGGAGAAGAAGTAAAAAACAAAGAAATGCTCACTTGTCGGGTCACTTGAGCTTTAAGAAATTCTCACCGGTCCCAAAATGAATAGTTGGGATTGTCCTATATTCTCACCCAAGCACAGACAGGATATTACATTCAGCTTCTCCCTAAAAAACGTATTTGGGACCAGAACAGGACTGAGGAAGCAAAGCACATCCCAGCTGCCTTTTGTAGAGACTATAAAACAGCTCCAGAGTACTCACGGAGCATAATTTGAATTTTTCAAGGCAGCAATAGCAGAAATAGGTCACAATCCTACTGAATCCATTGGGAAAGGTTTCAAAGGGAGTTGAAGAAATGGAGCTGAGCCAGGGGAGTCCATCCTTTCACGTTCACTCTGTGCTGGCTGGATCAGGGATATCCAGGGATCCTCCTCCAGCAGTGGAGGTGCCATTGCAAGGTGAACTGGATTCTCTTCCTCCTCCTCCTCCCCAAAATGGGATACAGGGTAATCCTTGGCTGGGAAATTGGGATTCTGGATGAGTGACAAAGCCAGAAGAAGAGAGGGGATCACTGCAAGGTGGAATGAAGCTCGAGCCTCCTGCACTCTTCAGGCAAAAGGAAGAAAGAGAAGGCAGGAACCTTCCCAAAGGAAGGAATTCCTGGCTGAGAGGGTGAGGAGGCCCTGGAATAGAATCCCCAGAGAAGCTGTGGCTGCCCCTGGATCCCTGGAAGTGTCCAAGGTCAGGTTGGACGGGGCTCGGAGCAGCCTGGGACGGTGCTGGATGAGCTTTAAATTCCCTTCCCACTCAAACCATTCCATGATATCCAAGAAAGGTAAAATAAGTTATAAAAAGCAGCCTTTGGTGCTGCACAAAAATGAGGCAAATCCCTCTCTGCTCCTTTTATTACTCTGGAAAATCAACAAGATACTTCAGACAAGGCTCACACAGAAAAAATAAGAATATTTCTGTAACACTTCCAAGCCTTATATGAGGATGGTATTTAAGAACAAAGTCTTTTGTTAACTTTTAGTATTGTTCACTTAGAAAACTGGAACTGGTCTCAGGCAAACAGGGATAGTTTCCATAATATATGGAAACCTGGAGATTAAACGAGTTTAAGAAGAGATGAGAAAAACAGAGCATAACCAGGAGGATGAAAATACATAACTAAATCCAGATAGCAGTTTGCAGAAAGCCCTGGGAATTTTCAGTAATAAACACAACTTCAGCTGAGCAATTAAAAGAAGTGTTTATAAAAATAAAGCTGTTCTTAAACTTACAATGCTCCTTCAGCAGTTTCCTTGGGGAGCAGAGATGTAATAGTGGATAAACAGCTGAAATGACTCTTGTTTGTAAATTGTGTCACTGCTTTTCATTTCCCCTGTGTGGCAGTTCCAGGAAAATCTCAGCACCAGTTCATTGATAAATGATCCCAAAAAATGGGTGTTTTTTTCCACTATAGGTGGATATCACTGAAAAAATGAAAAATTATTTGGGTTTTATCAAGAGGCAGCTTACCAAAATAAAGAAGTTTATCACAATGCCACCAATAAATGAGCTTAAAATCAGTTGTAAAGGATCCTTGTTCAATTAAAACCTTACAAAACCACGTACCAATACATCAATAATCCTATTATTTATCACACAGCTCTAACAACATGAAAGTTATACTGAGAAAACCCTTTACACCTGCCCACAGCTACTCTGATTTTGATGCCTTCCAGAGCCTTAAATTGCTGCTCACCAGCTGATAAACCCAAACTCGAGCTGATTTTAGAGCCAGACATGAACTTTATGACCTTCCTGGGATCTGCTGAGCTCCAGGGTGAAGTTTCCACCTCAGATGCTGCTGTGGCCATGTGGATGATAAAAAGCCCGGATTGTAAAAGTCCAGTTGGGTTTGCAAGCAGCTTCTGGGATCATTTTCACTGTGGATCTGGAGTCCAAAGGCTTTCCATGGCTCCGTGGCTCTGCCATGCCCCAGGTCTCTTCCCAACATCCCTTTTCTCTCTCTCCCAGCTGCCCAGTGCTGCTAAAGCTGAGCTTTGATTCAGCTCCTGCTCCAGAGGGAAGAATTCGTTGGCAGGAGATGCTGGACTCTGACAAATCCCACCTGAGGAGCACGTGGTTTCAATTTGATTTTTAATATATCCTAAAAACGGATCCCAAAAGGAGAAAAGTGCAGGAGGAAACAAGGGGCTGAGCTTCTTCCTAACGAGTGGATTCTTTGACAAGTGACACTGGGATAAAGAAACCATCAGGGCTTTTGGTTTAAGGACTCCAATTAAATCCAGGCCTCTCCAATGAAGAGTGCACACAGGAATTCGTTCTTTCCAAAACATGTGCTCTGCTACTTGGTTGTTTTTAAGACGGAACCTGCTTTTTCTTTATTTTATTTGCTTTTTGGTTGTCTCTTGAGGGTACAGCTTGGGAATCAGACCCTGGGTGAGGTGGGCCCTTGGGAAAACAAGAGTGCCCTGGCAGGATCCCGGTGCCAGAATGCAAAATGCTGACCTTTAACCAGGCCTGGTGACAGCTGAAGAGGATGGAAACACCTTTTAGCTGCCAAAGCAGCTAAAGGTTAACTGTAACTCCCCTTGACAGAGCAGATCTGCCACCGACAAACACCCCAGGACAGGCTTTTCCCTTCCCTTTAACAAGGCTGGCACTAATTAAGTGCAATGCCAGTGAAATCTGTGGCAGGACTGACTCAATTATGCACTAAAAGTTGGGCAGAAATTCTTGGGAAAGCAGTCACTGCCCACAGAAACTGAGGCAGGAATTGGGAAAAGAATTGGAAATTCAGCAGCTCAAGTGGCTTCAGGCAGAAAGAGCCTGGGCTGGAGGGCAGGAAATGCATCACAAACCACTTTGCTCAAGTTTTACTCCTTGGCTGGGTCTTAAATGCTCACATATCCGTGGATATTTGTATGGAATTCTATCATAAATATACTGTTGTAAGCATGGGGAAAACTTAAGGGATCACAGGAATTGAATTTGGTGCCTGAGCAGCTTCATCCTGTCACTTCTCCTGTTCCACTACTGCTGGTTAATTTGCAATTTCAGCAAATTACTAATGAATTATCAAAATGCTCCTTGCACTGGACTGGGATCTTTTTGGCAATTGGGGAAAACCAAATTATTCTTTAATAAGGGGTCACAGGTAGGCAAGAGTCCCAAGGGAATTCAACAGAGCATGGAATGATTGGAGGAATAACAGCAGCCACAAGATTTTGTGGTGCTGCTTTGCACTCCTCGGGGAATCATGGAATGGTTTGGGTTGGAAGGGACCTTAAAGGCCACCTAACTCCAAGCTGAGCATCATCTGTGCTTCCAAAATCACACCCCGGGATCATTCCTGTGAAAACACCCATTCTGCTGAAATGTGGAAGTTTTTGTCTGGCCACAGACAAAACAAAAAGACAAACAGAACCCACAGAACCCAAACAGAACCTAACAAAGGTTAGGCTGGATTCAAACCCCAAAGATTTACCTTGGACCTTCAGAGCTGAGCGTGGTGACTCTGACCAAACTCAGGCACGACCAACAGTTTGTAGCTGTAACCAGACCAGTTTGGGTCAAAACTGGGACAAAATTGTGGGAACGGGGCAATGCAGAGATACAGGGGAAGAGCAGGTGGAAAAGGGAATAAATCGAGGCAATAATCAAACGTTAATGAGGTTAATGAGGCAGTGAAGATTTATCCCAGGGATAAACGGGCAGTGCTCTGCACTAAACACATTTGTTCATCCTCCCTCCCAAAGATTCCCCACCTTTTCGTCCCACACCACCAATTCTTAATTCTGTCTCATCACCACCGAGGGCTTAAGCTGTTAATTCCAGCCATGCTTCAGCTGAAATCCAGGTTTGTGCCCCAGATGTGAGCAGAACAGAAAAGAGGGAGCACGTGCAGGTGTTAATGTGACACCAGAGCACGAGGATAAACCCAGCAGAACAGAGAGTCCTTGATTAAGGCCTGAAAGGAACCATCAGGGCCCATCAAGCACCCCGCTGATGAGCAGCTATTTGGCCACACACAGAGCTGTGATTTCCATCCACTTTAATAATCAGGGAGTTGGGATTTACTGTTAATGTGACATTGATGAAGAGAAATGACGCTAATGTGACATTGATGAACCGGAATGACAGTTCAGGCTTGATTAAAATTAGCCACAGCTCTTCAGCACAGGGCCAAGCAGAAGGGATTGACACATAACTCAGATCTTCCAGAGGAGAGGGTGAAACAGAGGACAAGGTGAGGGGAAAGCAGCAGAAGGATGCTAAAAAAGCCAACAACTGTTCTCTGATTGAATCCAGGATCCTTCAACAAGGTTCAGCACCTCAAATCTTCCCCCGCTGCTCAATTCCCTGAATTCACAGACAGAAGAGTCAGAGTTCAAACCTAAAGTGGAGGGCAGGAAGTGCTCACCCACCTCATCCTCACCTTTACAGCTCCTGGGGACATCACTAGGCACCAACATTTTGCTTTAGCAGGTTCACATGATGCCTTCTGGAGGCTGCGCTGGAGCAGGGAGCAGCCAGAGAAAGAGGATAAATTGGGGATTTATTNATCAAAATGGACACCTGGTCACGAGGTCCCACACTTTGATCCTTTCTGGCCCATCAGCACATTGCAGTTAATTGTGCAATTGCAGCTCCAGGTGATGCAGCTCCATCCCCCTTGGTTTTCCTTCTCCCTTCCCCGTTGGTTTTGTTCCTGGGCTGAAAGTTGTCCTTGGGGCTGAGCTGGAGCAGGAATTGTTTTGTGTCCCTGCTCTGTGCAGAGAGCTCAGCAGCTCTGAATGTGAAACCTCAACCTGCCCACCAGGACAGCCCAGGATCTAAAAAATATCAAAGCTAAAACTTAAGGCATCACACAGAATCCCAGGATGGTCTGGGTTGGAAAGGACCCTGAAGATCATCTTGTTCTACACCTTCCACTAGAGCAAAGCTCACTAAGCCAAGGCAGAAAGTCCAAGGCCTGGAGGCTCCAGAGGAAGCCAGCACTGGATGTGGAATCAGCACAGAGCAGTTCTGCTTGAGAATCAGGAAAATAAAGCTGTGACCTTAAATAAGCCAAGCCCAGCCCTTGAAAATCAGAGTTGTGATGGCAAACAGCAAACCCTGTTTCTGTAGGGAAACACACCCAGGCTCAGCAAAAGTGCCTGAAGGATGTTCTGAGGAATGCTAAGGAAAAATGAAGGAAAAAATATCAAGACACAACTGCTCAAGTCTGGATTCTGTTCACCAGAACACGTTCCTAAGGTTTACACTTACAACAGCCCCTCTTGTGCTTTCACCACAAAGTTAATCCCTTAAACTCTCTCCACAGGGAAGTTCCTGAATGTTGGAAATACTCACAGGATAAGAGCCTCGTTAAAACCCCTCTGCACCAGCTCAGAGCACCCAGCACTTACACAGGAGTCAACAGCAATCACCCAGATTTCCCTCCCAGCTGTGAATGAGTTGAAATGGCCCCAACCTTCTGTAGTTACACTACTTGTTCCTTTTATAAACAGAATATTCTTTCGTTCATGATATAATTTCCTAGATTATCCATTATTAAAATTCCCCCTCTCCAAAACGAATTTACATCTGAATTATCTCATTACTTCTGAACAAGCCAATTATTGCCTCTAGTGAACAAAATAATTAGACTTGTGCTCCCTGCATTCGAGATCTTTTCCAGCAGTCCCAGAACACAGGAGTACACAATGCAAAGATACAAATACACAGAACAAATCAATGGAGCGGCTTTTTTTTTCCTCCTGAACATTGTTTACCCACTGAATGAGTTCATTTTTTTGAATATACACACTCGGGTATTGAGGGCGCGATACAAACCTGAAATTTAAACTCTACCCATCAGTCAGGTCTGAAAGAGCAGAGAACTTCACTTGGTTTGTTTTTCCACCGCTGGAGTCAGAAGTCTTCCCTCTCCTCTGACATTGGTGCTGCCAAAATAATCATAAAACAGTGCCCAAAGCTGGGAAATGTTCCCTAGAGGTTGGTGAGGGGATTCATGGAATCTCATGATGGTGAGAGTTGGAAGGGACCTGAAATCTCATCCAGTGCCACCCCCTGAAGGGACAGGGCCACCTCCCACTGTCCCAGGCTGCTCCAAGCTCTGTCCAGCCTGGCCTTGGACATTCCAGGGATCCAGGGGCAGCCACAGCTGCTCTGGGAATTCCATCCCAGCCCCTCCCCACCCTCCCAGCCAGGAATTCCTTCCCAATATCCCATCTAACTCTGCCCTCTGGCCGTGGGAATCCATTCCCCCTTGTACATTCTCCTGTCCCTCCAGGCCTCTGTCCAAAGTCCCTCTCCAGCTCTTTTGGAGCCCCTTGTCTTGGCTGAAGACAATTTAAAGAGGTGGACACTCGAAAACAAGTTACCTCCACTTAAATTCACAGCGCTGCAGCTTCAGCCCAAAAAGTGCAAACAGCAGCGAATTGAGGAGACCTGGGAGGGTGGGAGTGCAGAACCTGGAGCTGGAACTGGACAATGAACCCCAATGTGGGAATGGAGCAAAACTTGTAAAAGTGTGAGAACTCGTGACTCAGGGTCCATCTTGGGTGGAACCACAGCCAGGCTCTGGTACTGCCCAAGGTGAATCCTTTGAAGGCCTTTTAATAAATCCCTACTTTATTCCTTTAACTCTGTCTGGCCTCTGTTCCAGGTCAGCCTCTCCAGGCATCAGGAGGACAAGAGGAATTTTCCCAATTTTCACACCTCGTTGCCCTGCACGTGGCCCTGGAGGAGGAAGGGGAGAGATGCTGCAGCAGCCCGGCTCACAATTCCATTAAGAACTCTCTGCCAGCTGTCAGGGTGAATCCACGGCCTCACCCTCAAGAATTTCTGAAGCAAAAAAGATTCATTTTTATCTTCTGTACATAAGTTAACAAGCAGAGAAAATCAGATCCCTCACATCTGCTTCAGGGGCCTCTTGGATACTTCAGCGATTCCCTGCATGAGCTTGAGCAGGATTTTCTCCTGCCACTGAGCATGAACAGCACAGTAGACAACATATTGAGGGTAATAAAAACAATGCAACCCTCATTTATCAGCTTGAGGAGAAGCTGTCGAGGCAACCGGCTGAGAACGACCCACCAGCAAAGCCTGAGAAACACAAGATGAAGACGTTTGGGGTTTTACTCTTTGGTTGGAAATGATGCTCAACTCCAGCACAAAGTGCAGAAAATTGAGGGAAAACTTTGCCTCCCCTTCCTTCCCTCTGTCCCCAGCACTATTTATGTGCAGTGTTTGACAGGATTTCATTGATTTTGCTGCCAAGTGAGGTTTGAACTTCTCTCCTTGGCTTGTGCCCTCCCCTGCACAACCCAAGATCAGTGCACAGCCCAGGGCATTACATCTCCCTATATATATATATTTTTTTTTTTTT
>VYXF01010903.1:41483-83651 GCA_013397295.1 Polioptila caerulea
TTTTTTAATGTATTATGTCTCTCAATAAGTTTATTTTTAATTAATGAGCTATTTCAAATGGAAGATGAAAAGCAAAAGTCTCCTTTTCCTTTTGGAAGGGTGATCCAATAACACTGAGAGAACCAGATGGCTTCTTCCTTCGAAAGCCAGACAAAGCAAATGCATCCAGAAATGTCCAGAATGTCAGAAGCAGGCATCAAATAGAAAAGGTCCAAGTAAACACACACAGATCTTGCTTCTCAGAAACCAGGAACATTTGCTAGCCCTGTCAAAGAACAGATTTTTTTTTTTTTCCCTTTCCCAATACACTGAAATTTCCAAGCAGAGCTGAAAGCATGGAGGTGCTTTGGTCTCACCAGGGAAATAATTCTGCACAGCTGATTTATCTGTGAAAACGTTCACCCAACAGCAGCAGCTCTGCTAAAAAAGCAGAGGATTTCTCTGTAAAAGCCCAGCACTAATCATGTCACGGGCAGGCTCTGGTAGAAACCCTAAAAAACCCAAACACCTTTGATTTGTGGTGTGGAGAAAAGCCAAGATCAGGGTCAAGCAGAGAATCCAAGTGTGAGTCCAGGGGTATGGACTGGGAGCACAAAACACCTGCAGGTTCCTAACCCATCCCCATGGGTCAGGCTCAATCCTAAACAGTTCAGGTGCTCCTGGGAGATGGTTCAGGGCACGACCAAAATCCTTCCAGACCAAGGCAGGCGCCTGTGTCGCTGCCATCTAAACCCTCTCTGCCTCCTCACTTAATTAGGGGTGAATACAGATCATTCCCTGATGTGTTTTCCTGAATAATCCCTAACAGCAATCTCCATTTAATTTGAAACCCACGTTGTGGGAAGAAATCTGGTTCTGCCTAAGGGCACTTTTAGGGAAGAGCAGAACAGACCCCACAGGTGTGAAAGGCTTGTGCTCCACAACCTGCCAGTCCTGCAGCCTCCTGTTCTCCTGCCCTGTGCTAAAATATTCATTTCTTGCCTTAAAATACCTATTTCTTGCCCTAAAGTACCTATTTCTTCCCCTAAAATATCAATTTCATGCCCCAAAATACCGATTCCTTCGCTGTCTCCACTTCTCCCTTGTGAATGCTGACCAAAACTTACTAAAAGTTTATTTATGTGTTTTATATAAAACTTGTTAGGTCAAAAGTCATAGCATTACCCTGGATTTGGAGCAAATTTCCACAGAAACCAAGGCAGATGCAATTCTGTTTTTTTGAGGCTTCCCAGTCTCCAAAGTCTATCAATCCCTACAACTGTTGGGTCCTCAAAAAATTGTGAGACCTCCAGGATATGAAGTTGCTGGAAGTTGCTTGAAAGACTTGACCTCTCAATTCATTCACCCAGGGAAATTCAGAGCCTGTCCCTGTATTTCTTGAAAGATCAGGTGCCATAACTGGAATAAAATTATTTCATCCCAATTTTGAGGGCTCAACCCAACCTGAACACAAATATCCCGGCCTAAGAGCTGGTCTGGGACATTTCTGAGATGCTGAGGAGAAATGGAAGCATTTTAAAGCAAAAGAGGTCAGTTAAGGGACTTTGAAAGTCAAGTTGTACTTTTAGTGAAGAAAGAAACAAAACTTCCAAGTGTGCATCTGGATTTTCAGGATTTGTTCACTTTCTCCAAGTCCCTCTCCAGCTCTCCTGGAGCCCCTCTAGGCCCTGGAAGGGACTCTGAGCTCTCCCTGGAGTTTTCTCTTCTCCAGGCTGAAAAATCTTGGAGGGAATGAAGGAAACAGGGGAAAGGAGGAAGCTTAGCAACAAAAAAAAAAATTAAAAAAAGACCACACTGGGGAACAGTTTGAAAGCCAAGCAGAGCCCGTTTCTCCAGGTAAATATTTCCAATTAAATCCCTGCTCTGCTCTCCATGGGAACACCAGCAACTGGACATTGAGTGTGCCATATGTGGCTATTTTCAAATTAAAAACAAAATCCCTTTTTCTGCAAAAAAAAAAAAGGGAATTAAAACACTTCCACCCTCTGGTTTTCTGCATAAGCACAGTCCAAAAGCATTAAGTGGGTTAACCACATTCAATAACTGTAATAATCTGCTCTCAGAGTGCAGAGTAATGGGATCTTGCAGCAAAGGCTTGGAATTAACCTGCCTAATTTCCCTGGTATTACATCCACCACATNCAGGTAAATATTTCCAATTAAATCCCTGCTCTGCTCTCCATGGGAACACGGGCAACTGGACATTGAGTGTGCCATACGTGGCTATTTTCAAATTAAAAACAAAATCCCTTTTTCTGCAAAAAAAAAAAGGGAATTAAAACACTTCCACCCTCTGGTTTTCTGCATAAGCACAGTCCAAAAGCATTAAGTGGGTTAACCACATTCAATAACTGTAATAATCTGCTCTCAGAGTGCAGAGTAATGGGATCTTGCAGCAAAGGCTTGGAATTAACCTGCCTAATTTCCCTGGTATTACATCCACCACATCCAGCCCCTCATTCTGCTGCACAACTGCATCATTAACTTCCCATCCAGACATTCCAACCTCTCACTCCAACTTGCCACTTCTTCATCCAAATGTGTTAGAATTTGCTTATCCACTGCCATTTGCATCAAGTTCCTATTAAAACAGGGAGAAAGAGGTTTAAATCTTCCTCCTCCACATTTAATTCAATTGTCTGGCATTACTTAGTTTTAATGACTCAGTGCACAAGACATGGTTTATGCTTGGCTTGGACTTATTCCGAAGTTTCTACATCCAGTAAGGGGACAAAAGACTGAAAATAAAAAATAAAACCAAGCATTTTTGGTCCTGGCAATAAGGTATTTATGGTTGTACCCCAACAAAACTGATTTCCTACAAGCTGAGAAAGAATTGGCTAATGCATCATCCAACACAGCAACCCAACAGGGCTCTGCTCAGAACAATTCCAAGAAAACCTCCCAGACCAGTAAAAAAAAGGAAATCAGCTGGGATTGATCTGCATTTCCTTTATCCCAGTGGGAAAGGAGGGAAATTCATTCCTACTCTCCTTCTGTGATTTAATTTCTGTGATTTTATGGGTTCCCTGCCCATATGAGGGGTTGGAACTTGATGATCTTTAAGGTCCCTTCCAACCCAATCCTTTCCATGGTTCTCTCTCTGATTTTCTGTATCGACTAAATACAGAGTTAACAACCAAAATTTTAAAAAACCAACACAATCACTGTGGTTGCCACCTAAAGCTGATTTTGTGTAGCCCTGAGAGATCAGATTCATTTACTAAACCAGGCCAGAAAGGCAGCCAGGGACTGATTTTTACTAATGAAAACATGGTAAGCCAAGTGTCCCCTGGATAAATGACTCTAATTACATTTTAAGATGTTTTTTAAGGTGATAGGGATTGTGCTATTATAGCATGGAATTAAAAAATACAAAAGAAATGAAAGAAATTTTCAACTCAAATCTATTTTCTTCTGTCTTTTATTAGAGGGTTCACAGTGCACTATTAAAACCAGGAGAACATAATATTCCAATTAACTTGGTTTTAATCACTTCTGGCTGAGGAGAATGTGAACAGAGTCAACAAAAGAGGAGGTATCAGAAATGGCACCTTGGATGGAGGATGAAGCTTTATCTGCCACACTCCAAATGCTTCCAAATTCCCTTGAGATGTCTCTCAAGGCTTGGAATTCTTTACTTGAGACAAATCCATCCTCAGCCACGGCAGAAATCCCTGTCCACAACAACCCCCAGGAATTTGCTGGCAGCGTGTTAATGTCGGGGTTTCTGCTTTTGCAGAAATTGCCCCCGAGATGTTAAAAGTCCTTTTCCTTGCCCGAGATGAAAGAAGAAGTGTAGAATCTTCAGCTCTTACTTTCCAGGATTGTTTATTTTATCTTATCTGTAACATTCTTGCTCAGACCTGCCGAGGTCCTCCTGGCAGGACAGTTCAGGGCACGCTGTCACCCCAAGGGCGGTGTTTATCTTTCATACTAAAAGCTATGCACACTTTATTTACAATTATTTTCCAATACCTATCACCTCTGTTAGACATAGTCTCTACTCTAAACCAATCACCAGGGCCACCATCACAGCAGAAACATGGATTTCATGAAGGAAGAAGCCTAAAAACCATGAGGTTCCTCCATCTTGGCTCCATTTACCCCCATGTACTAAAACCCAAAATCTACTTTTTCACCCTGTGACAAACTTATTTTATTTAAACTCGTGGGACTTGTAATTCTTCTCTTAAAGCTGGCAATCATTCCCAAGGGCTAAAATCCAAAGCACAGGTGTTCTGGGCTCATTGCCAAGGTCTCCGAGCCCCCTGCTCGGGTCTCTGAGCTTCCAGGGCAGTCAAAGACAAGCCCTGAATTCCCACATGTTAAATCCACTAAAAGCCTGTTAAATCTCCTAAAGAGATTTCATTCCCTTAACCTGTTGTCCAGTGTGGGGGGGGGTTTGCCTTGTCCTTTTGCATCTTTGGTCTCTGTGGAAATGATTCTAAATCGATTCTAACTTGATTTCCCTTTGGCTGTTTCATCCACAGAGTACAAGAGTAAGCCCTAAATGTCAATTCCCATTTTTATAAATTCAAATTTTTATAAATATCAGTTTTGGCTGATACCTTTGATGGTGGTTCTTTTGAGTGAGCAAAAACCAGTCCTTCATGAGAGATATTTGAACTACTACAAATCATTTTTTACCATAACACCAAGTTTTCTATGTAGGGACTCCAGTTTTCCAAAGGAGTCAAAGCAGACACAGAGAAGGACACAATTCTGAGTCCTGGAACTCCTTCATCTCCCTTTTTGTAGCATCTTTTAACTGGGAATGGAGCATTTGCTCAAGTTCCCAGAAAAGAGATGCTGTTTTTTTCCTGCCCCAAGCAGATTTATCTCTGTATTTCAGATCTCTATCACCACTCAACAGAAGGAGAAATAAAGTTATTCTCTCCTTTCTGCTTTGTAGCTGCAGCACTTGAAACAGGAAAAGCATCTTTTTGTCATACAAAGGTAAAGGCCAAGCTCCAGCAGGCAACTTTTTGTGAAATTCCTAAATTGGATGCTCCAGTTGCACAAGTCATAAAAATAAAGCCTTTAGAGACACAAACACTTTGTAGCTGCAGGAGACCAGGTGAGTCTGAGATGTGCAGGTGGCACGGGAGCGTTTCCACCCAGCCCAGTGGCTCAGGGCACCCCCACCCCAAAATCCCCATGGTCTGGAGAGTTCAGACACACAAATGTGTGAACTGGTCAAAAATTCTGGATAAAAAGCATAGACTCTGAGAAAGAATCATGGAATAACCAATAAAATCAATTATATGAACTTCTGTAAATGAAATTAGTTCTTGAAACAACAAGAAGGATAACGAGCTATAAATATTTGAATAAAACCCACCTCTGGCTTTTCTCTGTAAAGAAAAGAGGGGCTCTGGGAGAATATTCCAGCAGCAAGGCAGGACGTAATGCCAGAGACAATGGGAGAGCAGAGAGAAGTGCCCAGTTTGCTGGGATTGATGGAATAAGGCCAAACTGGTCCATTGAAACTCCAAGTGAGACCTGAGGTGTTTGTGAGAGGGGCTCGAGTGGGTTCCTTACCACATCTCTGAACAAACATTTGGCTTCTTCACTTATCAAGCAAGGAAGGATCTTTCGTTGAGGCTTTTTTTCCCCCAGATCCATGAAATACCCAAAACCCCAGCAAACTCCTCAATTAGGGATAAGAGATGTGAATTAAATGTCAGATATTTAAGTGGAAATGCATCTTGCAAAGCATCATCTCCTCTTTACACACACACGCCCCAGCCATTATCACTAATAGAGTTCCAAGCATTTCCCTCTTCCAAGGAACTAATTAGGAAGTAAAGGTTGCAAGGAATTAGTTTTGATCCACATTTTAATGTGAAAGTTGCAGTTAGGAACATCTCAAGGTTGGTTTAAGTCAGAGAGGGGAATCACGTAAGAAGTTGGTGGTGGTGAATTATTTTTGTTTTCTGCATCAAAATGCTTCATTTACAAATCAAGGAAACATAATAAAGATGGAAACAAAGCATGGAACAATAACATCTCTGTAATTCCAGAGATGGAATCCCAGGATGGGTGAGGTTGGAAAGGACCGCAGTGGGTCACTGGTGCCACTCCCTGCTCCAGCAGGGCCATCCCAGGGCACAGGGCAGTGTCCAGGGGGCTCTGGAATGTCCCCAGGGAGGAGGCTCCAGCCCCTCTCTGCTCTCTGCCCAGAGGTTGTGCCCCACGTTCCGTGCAGGGGCAATTCCTGGCATCAGTCCCTGCCCAGAGCCTGCCCCGCCCTTTGGCACCTCCCTTTGGATTGTGATCCCCAGGGATGGGGGCCCTGGGCCGTGTCCCCTCTGCCCTGAGCAGCCCCAGCTCCCTCAGCCCCTCCCGGGCAGGAGATGCTCCAGGCCCTTCAGCACCTTGGTGGCCTTGGCAGTACTGGGGGAACACTTGGACTCGATGATCTTCGAGGGCTTTTCCAAGTTTATGATCCCATTTCACACAGCACAGTTCCTGGACTCTTAAAGACTTAAAATTTTGTCTGCTCAGGGTTCCAGTAATTGAAGCCAACTCCAGATAAATCCTCACGTTTCCACGACAGCTGAAAAGTCACCAAGGCTGATTTCTGTGCAACCACCCCTCCTTGCCCTGGGGTCAGGCCAAATTGGCATCTCCCCTGGCTGAGGGCACAGCCCTGAGTGCCACAAACCACTCATTACTGGAATTACAGCTTTCCCCCATCACAAGGACTGAAGAGGCCATTTGAAATCACTTCCACATTCATTAGGCAGACAAAGGAAGTGCCATTTGTTCCATTTGTTCCCACATTCCTCGACGCCACTGAGGTGCAGTGAATGCAGGGCTTAGAGGGAGCTCATCCAATAACTCCTGATGACAATTCAGTCAAACACAACCTCACGATCAGTGCAATTAAAATCCCCAAAGAGGAGCACAGATGTACTCGAGGCCCCCAGTCACTTACAGGATTTTTTGATATTATGTAAAAAACAGCTACTGAGCAGCAAGGCTTTGGTATGATATTATTAAGTAATTACAATGAGATATGAAAACACTAATGAGATCTGTGGTGATGATTTTCTGCACCCAATGTTTTGAGGGAAAAGAATCAGTCTGGCTTTCTCCAGCACACTTGGAACAACCTCCTGCAGGCAGCTGCATGAGTTTTATGTGGAGAAAACACAGAAAAATCTGGTTTCAACAACTTCTCCGCCTTTGTGGCGGCTGCAAGGCTCAAAAGACTGGCAAGGGAAGCGGGAGAATTTGGGAAATTGTTATCCAGAGCATGGATTGAAATGCAGGCCCTGGTGTGCACATTGATGTGGGGAACTGCAAGCACCACTTGGAATGGGAACACCCTCCCTGCCCTCTTTGCTTTAGGAAATCACACAAATGTGGCAAATTAATGACTGTAAAGAGTGACCAAACTCTGCCTGGTGTATAATCAAAGGAATTCTTGGGGAGGAGGCCTCACATGAGCACTCCTCTCCCAAACTGAGCCAATTAATGTGATCCTGGTCACCACTGGAGACACAAAACCCAAGGGCTCTGTGACAGCACCACACATTTGCTGAAACTCTGACCCTACTGATGAAAAGAGACTCGTTGTCACAAAGAAAAAGGATTTGAGGAGGAGAGAGGGAGTATCCACAGAAGAAAAGCCTTGTCAAAGCAACAATCCTGGGACTCCTGAGAAGTCCTAACACTCCAAAATGCTCTGAGAAACCAAGGCAGAGAAATGTCTCTCATTTTGCCCCAAATCCCATTTTCTGGTGACAGTTAACTTGGAAAGAACAGCCTTAGAACCCTTCCAAGGCACCTTTCCCTCCTGCTCCAGCCAACCCAGAACCTCCCGGGAGCCAAGCTCCGATCACTCCAGGATGTGCAACTCCACCAAATTTAGAAGATTCAGAAATAACCCTGGAGGCCTGGAATAACTCAAATGGATCCCAAAGCTCAGCCTTTCCCTTTGGAGAAGAACGTGGGTTCACCCAGGCCATGTCCCAAAGGATCACCCCACGGAGCCTCCCCTCCTCACATCATTATCCAGCTGGAGAGACTCAGGGCCAGTTTGAGAGGAGGGTTCTGTTTTCCCAGTGCCAGGTGCTCCATCCCAAAATTTTTCCATGTTCACACCTCTCAGGCCAGTTAAATTGGAATAATCATCAAAATGAGCTCCTTCAAAGATGGATTCAACATGCACATGTTGTCCTTTGGATAGAATTTAAATTACGAGGCTGCCGTCCCAAACCATCAGAGGGAGCCACCCACTCTGGAATGGATAATTCCATTCAAGCTTCAAAACCAATGAAAATCTAGGAGATAAAAGAGATTTAAAAACCCATGGACAGGAGCATTCAAAGCTCTGGTGCTTTTATCAGGAAAAAAAAAATCTTCCCCATGAGGGTGGGGAGGGGCTGGAATAGAATTCCCAGAGCAGCTGTGGCTGCCCCTGGATCTCTGGCAGTGTCCAAGGCCAGGCTGGATGGGGCTTGGAGCAGCCTGGGATAGTGGGAGGTGTCCCTGCCCATGGCAGGGGTGGCACTGGATGGTTTTAGGGTCCCTTCCAAGCCAAAGCAATCTCTGATTCCATGATTCTCACAGATATTCCTTTTTCTCCATCTCCACCCTTTTCCCTTCCCATCTCCTCACATTATTTTACTGGATGCAAAACCTTATTCAGGAAACTCTCCTCACCTGGAAAACATCCATATTTCTGTGTTCTGATAAGAAAATATTCTAACACTGTCCATGATATTTTAAACAAAAAAACTCCAACTGAAGCACTCGGCCCACAGAGCCCTTGAGAAACTGTCAGCTTTTGTATCTTCAGACCCCTAAATCACATCCCTTCATTGATTAAAGTTTCATCTTCATCCTGCAGAAGAGAATCACCTCCTCAGCACACATTTATCTCCTAACAAAAGGCAGGGAATAATGGATCCATGAAAGCTGTTGCCTTCCTTTTGGCAACAGTTGCTGATCTACGACACACAAATGGAAACCCAGGAGAGCGACACCTCCAATTCCTGGGCGTGTAAAATGGATAACAACCAACATTAAATCAAATGTGCAGCATTTTAATCCTTTAATTAGGTAAAAATTACTTTCTCCCCAACACTTCCTCCTTATTAGGAAAAATCTCAAGACATTTACAGATCCTCCAACTGTTATTCCAACTCGAAGCCACAAAAGTCTTTGGAGCATCTGGCATGTTTTGTGCTCCGTGGCAGCCTTGTTCTCCTTGAATTGAGTGATTTATTACCACCTAACCCCAGCCTCTGATGAGATTATGCTGCCAATTTGTGCCTCCTTTTCGGAGAGAGGGCTCTGGAACCCGGGCTCTGGGCTGAGCGTGGTGAATCTCAATTAAAGGCTGACCTTTACGAGACGAGGGAAATGTTAATTCATGCTCACCTAAACGGCTTTAGCCCTCCTTGAAAGCAGAGTTTGCTGAGCCTGCCCACTCCTCTGCCACTGTGAAGTTCCATTTCAACGTTATTAAGAGAAAAACCTCTTGGCTGTGAGGGAAAAACCCCAAATGCTAATCCAGCTGTCTGGGGTGCATTTGTTATGCTCCTTGAAAAACAACGGTGTCGCATTTTGAAGGGATTTCAGACACAGATTAGAGGCAGCAGAATGACAGGGCCAGAGATTAAACACTTCTTTACCCCCTGAACAGGTACAAGAGCAGCAGCAGCTCCCTCCACGCTCACCCCGAAGGTCTCTGTTGGAATTTGCCGTCCCCTGTGATGTGGAATTACTTCCTGGAGAAATCTCAGCTTGAAAGGTATAAAATTTGCAGAAGAGGCAAGAAAGCGGCTCAGCCCCCACAGATAATTGCACTGGGCTGTTTTTTAAATTAGGATTATACACTCCATCAAATGGCAGAAAGGAAAGGAATGTTTCAGCAATGTATTTATCAAGGTCTTGCTAAGCAAGCTGGTGAAAACAAAGAAATTTGACCTGCAAAAATGATGGATGTGGAGAAACTTCAATATGAAAGGAAGAACTCGGTGAAAGATTCAAATGTCAGCAAGATTTCAATAGAAAACATAAACAGCCATGAGCATCTCAGGACTCTAGACTATCTAAAAGGCCAGAAGAAACAAAAGAAAAAAATATCCAATGCCAACTTAGCAATTAATCACTCTAGAAAGAAGATGGAGTCACAGAATCTCCTCAGTTGGAAGGGACCCTCAAGGACCAGAGTCCAAATAAGAGTCCAAATATATATTTTGTATATATATATAATAAATATCTTCCCAATGCTGTGTATAAAGAAAATTTATTGCAGTTTTGGCCAGTCTGGTGACTCAAGATCCCAAAAAATCAGGGTTAATCAATCAACTTCCAGGTTGAATTTCTGATCTGAACTCCCATGGATATTTTATTCCCCATTTCACAGCCTAACTCTGTGGTGTTTAAATAAATGGTTCACTCCTGAGGTTTAGGCAAAAGCACAAATTCCATGGCTCAGTCCTTCTAAAAACCTGCTCCTCCTGGAAAACACTCCAGTAATTGATATAAAACAGGGTATTACAGTTCACAGGCATAAACATTCCCCACCTATTCTGTTCTAATCTACATAATACAAGATAATTCCATGTTGTCTCTGTAAATTCACCACAAAGCCCTCAAATGCTTCAGTAATCCAGATTCAAAGCTGGGAAGGAGCTGTAAATAAGTGCCTTGGAAATCAAGGTTTGCTTTGCAAACAAAAAAGTTTGGGTTTTTTTGTTTGACTCCCAGCAAGTCCCAGCTGGAACAACACAACCTGACCAGCCCTGGCTGGAGCAGCTTCCAGCAAAAGGAGTGAGTGGAGTTTTTCTGGGATATTTCCTGAAAGGAAGATCCTGCTCCCTCCCATCCACAGGGGAGAGAAGCACGGCAGAAGTGGGAGAGTTGTGAGGGTGGAGAATCCAGGCTGGTGACAGAACTCAAAGCTGAGTGCAGCATTGATTCTCCCTCTCTAGTTGAGAAGTCCCTCTCCTCACACACCACCTTGATGCCTCAATTTCTGGTTTTCCTGTTCCAAAAGGAGCATGTGGCACCTGGGGGGTGTTTGGGCTCTGAAGGGAGAACAGTGGAAGGGCTAAAGATTGAAGGAAGAGGAGCCTGAGGTCAAGCCCCCCATGGGTCAATACCCAGAGCAGCTGTGGCTGCCCCTGGATCCTTGGAAGTGCTCAAGGCCAGGCTGGACAGGGCTTGGAGCACCCTGGGATGGTGGAAGGTGTCCCTGCCATGGAAATGGGGTTGGAACTGGGTGATCTTTAAGGTCCTTTCCAAGCCAAACCATTCCATGACAGTGACACTCCCGGTGCTCACTGGCACCCTCTGAACCGGCAGCAAATATCACCCTGGCACCAAAATTCCTCCTCCTGCCTTACCTTGCTCTAAGTCCCCGACACAAAGCACAGATTTCACAGCCCAAGCCTGACTTTCAACACCTCCCATCTCCCTGAGAAGTGACTGACAAGAATTAAGTGGGAAATTCAACCCCCCCAAACGTTCTCCAGGATTAGCGGAGATGCCCTGATCCTTTTTCACAGACTCGACTGCTGGCCGAGGTCAGCCTTTAATAAGCAGCAACACACGCATTTAGACACCTGGAAGGGATCAAAAACGTTTTTGAAAAGGAAAAAAACCAAACCCACACGGATGGGAAATGGAGGGCTGACCCCATCCAGCAATGGGAACCTGTTGCTGTGGATGAAATGGCAAACGTGCTCTCCCCAACACCAGGAGCTCTTTGCAGAGAGACCCTCCTGCCTCCTTTTTTTAGGTATCTCCCTCTGAATTGTTGTAGCTTTAATAACAATCTCTGAGGAAAAATCAAGAAACAAACGATTTTCTTACACATAATCCCCCTTTTGCTGTCAAGGGCCTGACCCCAGTTTGATAATCTCATTCCCTGAGAATCAAAACGCTGGAAATTTAAGCTTCCTAGAGTGTTAATTGCGGCCCTGCTCCATTGCTAATCAAAAAATTGGATGTTTTGCATGAAAATGCTGCTCTAATTAATTCTCAGTCATAAAGCAGCCTGGTTTTAATAACCCCTCCTTGATTGGGCAGCCTTTGAAGAGGCCGTGCTGTTAATCCGCTACACCGGGACAAACACACGCCGAGGAAATCAGGAGTGGCTTTGCAGGGGCTGGGGGAGCCGATTGCTTTAGAGCTGGCAAAACCCTGAAAATCCCAGCCCTGCCCAAGCTCAAAGCCAGCTGTGATCCTGCACATCACGAGGAGACAAAAGCGTGACGGGAAATTGGGGATCTCACATCAGCTCCCCATCCGCGGCCGATTTTCCCGCTGGTTTATTCCCCGTCCTTCCTTAGGGAAGATTTTTAACCAGCTCAGGCCACTTGTCACAACATCTCCTTTAAGCAGACGTGAGTGCCCTTCCCTCTCCCCCTCCCCAGCACCTCTGACTGACAACACATTATCATCCACATCTCGCAGAGGTGCTGAACCGCATTTTCATTATCCCAAATGTCAGCGCCGGTTTCTGTCACCGCCGAGCACAGCTGGCTCCCTCCGGCAGCCCTTGGGTGAATCCAAATGGAACAAGGCACCTACAAATAACTGCATTTTCCCTGGACCTGGCCTTACACGGTGCCCTTGTCACATCAGATCCCGTGCGCCGCTGCTGCCGGTTCTTGGCGTCAAAATCTTAATTAGCGCGGTTTCTCGTTGGTTTTCTTTGATTGCTTAAAACCTTATGGTGAGGAATTTTCCAGGCTTGGGTGGAGAATGGATGAGCAGCAGAGTGGGGAGTAACACAAATCCACTTCCCAAATTTAGATTTGTGTCAGAGGGGTATTCAAGGCTTTCCATTTATCACCCAGCCAGCAAAAACAAAAAAAATAAATCCGCGGAGTTTCTAAAAATTATCCACAATAATTTATTGTGTTGTAATACCAGAGCTTTGTTTTACTGCCACATTTGCCATCCTTTGCCAGAGGTGAACAACCTGGAAGGTTCCTAAAATCCCAGACTGGTTTGGGTTGGAAGGGACCTTAAAATCACCCAGTGCCACCCCTGCCATGGCAGGGACACCTCCCACTGTCCCAGGGTGCTCCCAGCCCCAGTGTCCAGCCTGGCCTTGGACATTCCAAGGTGTGGAAGTGCTCTCCACTTCCAGCTAAACTACTGGTCAGCTTTTAGATATTTGACTGCTGCATATTTAAAATCCACAAGAGCCTCCTGCATTAGAGTTTCAGTCTATAACTAAATTGATAAAATAATATATATCAATATATAATTGATATGATACAGAGGGGTGTTATATCAATTTATTTCTCTTACTACTTCCAACAGGAGAAAAATAACTGTGCAGAAGTTCTGGGTGTTCAAAATCACCTCTGAAAAACTGAAACTTCATTGAGTCCCAGAATGGTTTGGTTGGAAGGGTCCTTAAAAATCACCTCATTCAATTCCCCTCCTGTTCCTTCAAAAAGAAGCAAGGGGAACTTATCCATATATTTTTTTTTTAAGTAAGAAGGGCACTGCATCCCTGGAATGCTCAGGACAGAAACTGCCCAAATAACTTCATAAAGTAATATTGAATTTTTGCTGTTTCAGTTCAGCACACAAAATGTGTCCAGTAGCTGAGAGGATTCAGCTTTGGGGCACAAATTTCATTCTTTGTTCTATTAAAGACTTTTCTCTGTGAAGCCAGGTGACTTTTTTCTCCTTTGCTTGTTCAAGCCCTGTCCCAAATTCCAGTGCCAGCAGAGCACAAACTCATCCACGAGTTGCCAAAGCAGCAGGAACAGAGACAGAATTTTTCATAAAAACCCCAAAACAAATGAAAAGGAAAAAAAAACCAAAGGCATGACAACAACAATCCAAGAACATTTGTGATCCTTCAGTGGAACACAAGTTTTTGCAGGAGTGATTCCTCAAGGAACAGCACATGGAGCAGGGCAGGGCAGCCACTGCTTGTCTGTCTGTAAATCAATACCCTCAATAATCAATAAAACCCAGTGGGATCTAACATGGGACTGAGTGCTGACCCTGGAATTCTGATCCCGGTCCTGCTCCCATCATCCCTCCCTGGACAATCCATCCCACAGCCACATTCCCAATAAAATCCTGCTCCACAAAGCCATGGGGAAGTTGAATTACTGCACAAGTGCACTGAGATTTCAGGGGGAAAGAAACAACAAGCCTCGATTTTTGGAGGTGCTGAGCAGGTGTGGAGTCCATTTGTATCCCTGGGAAGCACAGGAGCTCTGGAGCACTTCCCATTCCATGGTCAGCCCCAGCTATAGGACAGGGCAGAGCTGACCTGGCTGTGACTCGGACAGAGGGACACCTGCTTGGAATTACCAACCAAACCCAACCTAAACCTGGACAATTCCTCAATATCTCCCTTTGAACAGAAATCTGTTCTGGAAGTCAAGTGCCAAAACCAGAAGAGGGGCAAGTGTTGAAGTGGCAGCTGGTATTCCATGTTATTTGGAGAATCCTGGAATGCTTTGGGTGGGAAGGGACCTCAGAGTCCATCCAGGGCCACCCCTGCCATGGCAGGGACACCTCCCCCTGTCCCAGGCTGCTCCCAGCCCCAATGTCCAGCCTGGCCTGGGACATTGCAGGGATGCAGGGGCAGCCCCAGCTGCTCTGGCAATTCCAGCCCAGCCAGCAATTCCTGCCCCACATCCCATCCATTGCTGCCCTCTGGCACTGGCAGCCATTCCCTGGCTCCTGGCCCTCCAGCCCTTGGCCCCAGTCCCTCTGCAGCTCTCCTGGAGCCCCTTTGGGCCCTGCAATGTGCTGGAAGCTCTCCCTGGAGCCTTCCCTTCTCCAGACCGTACCAGTCCGTACCAGTCCAGATGGAAATATTTCCCTCCTGTACTTGCCCCCCCTTTTTTTTTTTTTTTATGACAGTTTTCANTTTAATGACAGTTGTCAGATAACTTGTGTGGCCAACTTCAAGGGGAAAACACATGGCCAAAGTCTTTCTCCTGCAATTTCAGTGGAATGAGACAGAAGAATTCCAGCTCTAAATCACTTGCAGCAGGTCCCTTCTCCCACTGAGGGATAATGTGAGCCTCATGCTCTGCACTATTTCAGTCCAAATCAAAGGGGTTAATGACAAAGCATCACTCTGATCTTCACACTTTTTTAAGGCTATTTAAATTAAATTCTTATTTCAAAAAGTTAGCGTGAGCGAAACTTTTATAAATTCCTTTCTTTTCATGCATATGTTTCTTTGAAGATCTTTTCAGGAAAAAAGATTCCCTAACAAGTCACCCTCCCCCTGCTGCCACTGAAAAATCATCCCTGTGGATAAGGCTGTTGGGAACAGAAACTGTGCAGTGTTCACAGAAGACAGAGTGTCACATGCCTGCTTTCCACTAACCTGATTGAACAATTAAATTGTATTTCTCTTTAAAAGGGATAAAAAAAAAAAAAATATATATATATATATAAAAATCAAATTCCNTGTGCAGTGTTCACAGAAGACAGAGTGTCACATGCCTGCTTTCCACTAACCTGATTGAACAATTAAATTGTATTTCTCTTGAAAAGGGATAAAAAAAAAAAAATTAAAAAATATATATAGAGAGAAATCCAAATGCAGATCTTGCTGTGGTCTGGGATTCGGGAAGATTAATGAGCAACCTAAAAGGGAACAGCAGCTCATAATAGAGACAGAGGTTACTGCATTTTTAACGTGAAGTTCAAAGGGAAACTTTTCTTGATGGTTCAACTGCAAAGAATCTCAGCAAAGTCATCTCATCTATTGTCCCCACCGCCTCCCCACACTGACTTTTTGTCACTTATTGCATCACGTCCAGGCTCTTCCAATTGAGCTGCAAAGGGCAGCAGGATCTTGGCCCTCTCCACACTAATTCCTGTTTTGTCCTTTACTTCTTTGTCAGCTCCTGGGCTTTGTTCTTCCCCACCCCGAGCTCCCTGAGCAGCTCTGTTGCATCCTCCTCCCCTGGAAATGCTCCCAGTGTCCTGCTCATCCCAAGTGCTGCCCCAGGATTTGTCTTGAATCCATAAGGAATCACTCTTCCATGAAATCTGCCTCTGAACAAGCTCCAAACCCGGGACAGGCTCCTTAAACCCCTCAGTGTAACAGCAATACCCACAAAAATCCCCAAATCTCAGCCACAAGGCACCTGGAGGAGGACACAGATTTGGAGAGAGTCAATTCTGCTCTCTGCTTGTTTTTAAAGCCACGTGGGCAACTGGGAATGACAGAAGGCAACAGGACTCATCCCAAAGGGAGAGGAAATTCTGGAGCAAGTGCTGCAGGCTCCCTGATGGCCAGAAAGCTCCAAATTCTCAACAGATTCTTGGCTTTGAGCCCACATTTGTCCCACACAGTTGGTAACAGAGAGCTCATAACTACGGAGAAGTCACCACTGAAATCTTCCAGGAGTAAAACCTGAGAATGGGATGGAACAGCTGAATCACACCCCACTGACCCAGGGGCCATCTCCCAGCCCATCCTGGACGTGTGACACTTTTGAAGGGGAGAACCTGAATCCCAAAAGGCAGAGAGCTGTGAGCTCAGCGCCTCCCAGGTGTGTTAAAGGTGAGATCCCAATTTAACAGGTACCTCCACTTCCCCTCATCCCCACACGCTGTGGGATCAGGGGGTGGGCAGCTGTCACCCCCAGCACTTCTGCCTTCTCAGTCCACCTAAAAGCATCTCAGAACTGACCCCAGAACCATGACAGCCCTGAGATCACCTCTGCAGTCACCCAGGTGAATCAGGCTGTCACAAGAACAATCTCTGCCTCTCTTATTTCCACATCCTTGTGGGTTTAAGTTGTTGCTGAGGACAGGTTATGAAAGGAGGGAGGGAACACGAAGGTATCCAAAAATTCTCTTGCTAATTATAAACAATTCTCAATTAAAAACCATTTGACAATTGTCATGGACAAGATTTCCAGGAGAAATTCTGCCCTTGGTCATTGCTGTAATATTTGAGGAGCATAAATTATTTTCTTGTTATGATTAGGCCAGGAAGAAACTGGAATAGATGATACAAAAGAATTCAGCCCTGCTGTACATGATCGTGGCAGTCTTAGGATATTCCCTTGATTCTGCTGCCACTGGATCATTCAGGAAAATATTTTTGTTTTATTTAGAATGACACAGAAATGATGCCATGCCTGGATCAGGGCACACACAGCGCTCACCAAGGGCAATAGAAATCAGCAAAAGCAGCCCAAGTCCCCAGATTCACCATCTGCAAACTCTCTGCAGCTCCTCAAGTGTACAAAACACAAAGAATTGGTCACTTTAGGCCATCCAGCTTCAAATTTGAGCTGCCTGAGCTCAGCTCCCAGAGCAATGCAGGGTGAGTATCACAGTAAGGAAATAAATTGCAGATAAATATCCAAGGTAGCTCCAGTGCTCAAGGTGAAGTTGTTTGTGTTTCTCCTATTGTTTTATGGATACTTTTTAAGAACTTGACCTCCAGCTGAAAATGCTGAGAGAATAAAGAGAAACCCTTCACAACCTCATAATAAACAAGAGTTTAAAACCTGGAGAGATTCAGAGCAGAGATCAATACCTGCCAGAGGCTGGACAGGACATTCCAGCTCCTGCAGAAGGGAATTTTCCAATTACCACAGGATCCCTTTTCATACCTTGCAGCTCCCCACTCCTGCTGTACAGCTCCCTCCTCTGCTCCCGCAGGTAGGCACTCATGCTGATGGCATGGGATGAGGATTCAAACCTGGAATTCAAAGGAATTCAGTCAATCCAGGCATCTGAAGCATCCTTCTTGTGAGCACCACTCAGCTCTTAATAATAGAAAACATAAATATATTCTTCTCCTGGAAATTAGGGACTGATCAATTATTATTTATTGTATGGCTCTAATAATCCACAAGGATCAATCCCAGTATTTTCCAACTGTTTCTGCCCCATCAGGAGGATTTTTGACACTTGCAGTAAAAGGCCCCAAACTGGGCCCTGATGTGACACCCCAGTGACTCAGGACAGCTCAGTGTCCCTGTGACCACAAAGGTCCCATGGCCAAGGGCTTTGTGCCTGAGCTCAAAACACCCCCATGGCCAAGGGCTGCTGCTCCAGGCTGGCACTTCCCAAAAAAAAACCAACTCTGGGAGTGCCTGGATGGGCTCTGGGGACCAGGGGGAAGGAGCTCTTGGTGGGGACAAAGCACCTTCCAAGAGCCCCAGTGGGCACCAGACCTGGAGAGGAAACTTCAGTCACAAGAGGAGCTCCAGATGTTGCTGATTTTGCCAGATGTTGCTGTAACAGTCCTCACTTCCCCCAAAATCCCACAGGTCAGGAGGATGGAATCAGCCCAGAGGGAACACGAGCATCACACCAGAGATGGGGGAAAGCATTTCACAGCTTTCCTGGGCACTGGTGTTAAGATTATTACTATTAATGAGGCTTTTCTGCTTTAATTTGGACTGTGAGTGTTGGTGTTATTGCAACTGAACTAATAATGATTTTTCAAAATACAGCAAACCCTTCTGATTTTAATTAAATGAGCTGTAAATTCCTGGCTCTGTGTTCCCCACGTGCTCCCTTCTGGCCCCAGTGAGACAATAAGAGCAGCATTATCCCACAGGTCTTTCCAAACCCAGATCTCATCCCTTCTTTTCCACAACCACCCCATTTTCTCCCCTATTTCCCTTCCTCTACCACCTCCTCGAGCTGCTCTTCCCCACGTTCCTGTTCCCACTTAACTCCTCTGCCCTTGTAACTCCCTTCCCAATGCTGATCCTCCCACAGTGCTTTCAAAATATTTTTGTTTTATTTAGAATTGCACCGAATTACAGCCAAGTCTGGGACCGATTTATTGGGTGTTCAACTCTTGCTTGCACAATTCACCCCTGTCTTATTTCCTGATTTCCATCTTGGAAACCTGAGCTGGCAACCTGAGCTTGCCCTTGGCTACTTTTGGGAAGAGAAGAAAGCCAGGTTTATGATGGCATTAATTATCCAAATTCCCAAATTACCCTTTATCTGAAGCTTTCTTTTTCAAGCCAACATTGCAACTAAATAATTTTTTTTTAAATTATTATATCCATTTTAAAAGAAATAAGGATTCCTTGTTTCCTCTAAATACCAGCTCCTGATTTCCAGACAGCAGGACACAACTTCCCTCCATTCCTCGAAGAGACAACGAGCAGAAATATTTAATATTAATTAAATTAGCTCAATGTTTAGTATTAATTAAATGAGCTCACAGCTACCACAGGACAGAGCACCAACACCTGCATCCCCCAGTGAGCAGAACACGAGGTGGAGCCCTGCCCTGAGGGACTGCTGAGGAGTGAAATGCAGATATTGTGGTGACAAGAGGGAAGCTCCTCGATTTGGGCAGAGCTAATGGAAACGAGCCTGGCACGGAAAGCACCGAAGATGGGAGGGGAGACAAGAATAACACTCCATCAAACACGTACAAACCTCAGTGGGCTGAGAAATTCCATTTGAAGGGAGATTTCCAGAGATACGGTGACAGCTGACAGCAGCCAGATAACCAAGTGAGAGATCCCAATAAGTGCTGCTGTCACTGCGGGGTCGGCACCGCTCGGTGACAGCACCAGGAGTGGGGGGAGATGCTGCTCCCACGAGGTGATTCACCTTCCTTCAAACAATTACAGCCACCTCCTCCCTGCTGACAAACTCTAGCCAGCCTCAGCCTGCCCCAGGTGAGCCAGAGCATCCTCATTCCTGCGACTTTAATCCCAAACTTAGTCCTCGAACCCCAAACTCGGGTCCTTGTGCACCCGGGATTAGACATGGGATGAGCAGCACGATTTTGCTCCAATATCCATCTGCAGGTCAGAGTAAATTCCAAGTGGAATTCGCAGCTCAAGACAGCCAGGAGGGGGTTAAAAAAAAGGGTGAAGGGTAATAATCATGGCTTGACAGGGGACGGAGGCAACACTTAACCTCTAATAACAGGAGAGCTCATCCTGGGAGAGCAAAGAATGTGGAAGACTGGGATTTGTAACTGGGATCTCAGGTACTATGAGAGGACATTTACTCTGCCAAAACAGCACTTTCAGGTCCTCTCCAAAATCCTCAAGAGCCCAAGAGAATGGCCAGCACAGGTAGGAGGTGGAAGAGAAGAAAATTCTGGCACAGCTCCCCCAAATGCAGGTGAGAGTCCCTCTCCCACCAGCGCTGCTCAGCAACTCCTCACTCCTTATTGCTGCACAAATTTGCTCTCCCAAATCCTCCCCTTGGCCACCCAGCCTCTCTCATGCTCCTCTCTCTTACACTCTCCTCCCAACCACTTAATTCTTTGCAGCCTGACCGCTGAATTAAAGGAGTTAGTGACAGGATTAAGTGCTTAGTCTATGCAGTAATTACACAGTTATCTTAATTCCCTTTGTCCAGTGCCCTTTATCACTCCCTCTAACAGGTCCTGAATTTCCCATGGACAAAGAGAGGCAGAATGGAGCACTCCATGCTCTGCAGCAGCTCCTCTAATGGGATTCCCAGTGATGGAATGAGCCCTGGGAAGAGCTCAGCTCTAAAAGCCAGCACTGAATCCGTAACAGATCTTCAGCTCCGGGTGTTAAATCCCCATCCTGCAACTTCCACACCTCTCACACTGTGAAACTGCGATTACCAGCAGCACTCGAGGGACCAAAGGCAGCTTAAAACCCCCAGCACTTACTTGAAGAGAGGGTTCTTGGGTCTCTGGGGTTTCTTCTTGGCGAAGAAGGCGGCGAACTCGCGGCCGGAGCTGGCGTAGCTGAGCTGGGCCGAGGGCTCCGAGGCCGTGCGCGTGTTCTTCATGTCCAGGTACTCCGTCAGCAGCATCTGAGGGGAGGGACAGAGCTCAGCAGCTGGGCTAAAACAGCAGCAGCCTGTCCCTGGAATGTCTGGGAGTTTGAGGTTCTCCACAGGGAAACAAACCAAACTCACAAGAATTCCAGTTGGCTGAAACGCGGATTTATTTTAAAATAAACGGCGTCCCGAGCACTGGCTCTAATTTGGGAAAAACTTGTTTAATATTCCTTAGGGTGCTTTGGGTTGGGAAGGATCTTCCTCCAGTCCCACCCCTTGCCATGACCACCAGACCAGGCTGCTCCTGTCCTGTCCCTGTTCCAGGGATGGGGTTTTTGACCATCTCAATCTGCTCCGAGCCCCTGATGGTCCCAAAAGGAACCTGCAAAAAGTTCCCAGCAGTGATTCCATCCATGGCAGCCGTGGGGAAAGGCTGGGTGAGCTTTATACACTGATTATAAATGTAATGAATGCTCTTAAAAGTAAAGGTTTGCAATAGTGAGCAGTGCAGTTAAAATACCTTGGTTTGTAAATGCATTTGTGTGCTTAAATCCCTCCAACATATTTATATGGAGAGATAGGAAACATCCATGGGTGTGCTGGAGAGTCACATGTGATGGAAAATATCCTGGAAAGCTGCAAGAATTGTCCTTTAATAGCTCCCAACCCAAACATGCTCCTTTCCTCATCGAAAACATGAATTCCCACATGTGCCAGTGGAATTTAGGATTGATTTTCCAATCCCAAATCACTCAGTGAGGGGCTGGGGGCTCCCTTTGTGACACGAGGGTCCCCCCTGTTAAACCTCTGCAGCCCAATATTTGATGTTATTTAAGGTGCAGAAGTAAAACCAGACTCCAAGTGATTCCATTTTAATTTCTTTGTGTCTGAAGATGAAACGAAAGGCCTCAAAAATGAACTTTTGTCAGTGTATTTGAAAAGTCTGTTTATTTTCAGGAATTTTTTTCCCACTCAGAGGCTGTTGGGAATGTGTTCCATGTGAATAATTAGCCAGTCAGAGCCCATCAAAGAGAGTTGGAGGCAATGAAAAGAATTCATCACTCCTGTGCTGCCTAAGTTGAAACAAATTACACAGGAAGAAATATCCAGGCAAATGGAATTGTGCCCCTAATTAGAAACAATTTGGGATGGCTTGGAAAAGAAATAATAATACAAACACAGAGAAAATCTGATTCCTGAACCATCTCAATTAAAACTTTACCTGAGCACAGGCTTTGAAAATTTGTGTTTATTGGTAAAAATAATCACTGTGCTAATTTTGACACTAATTTACCAAACCTGTTTGTATTCACCTATTTGCATTTCATCTTCTTCATTTAAATTAACAACCCGAAAATCGCCACAAAAATCTAATTAAAACCCTCAAACTTAATCAAGTTGAAAAAAAAAAAAAAAGAAAAGCATTAAGCAATTTCAATTTGTTCTTCCATTATGGATGAAACCTATTTATGATGGATTCCAGGATTCTGGTGTCACTTTATATCCAGGAGCAGGGAATATTAAGTGTGAAATCCAGGATTGCAATAAGCCAAGAGAGGTTTGGGATGGGAGCAGAATGAATTATCCTTGTGGGTAATAGGTGAAACAGAGAACCAGGAGATGAGTTCGTTCTAAGAAATTCAGAAAATGCCAAAAATTGGGGAAAATTATAGAAAAATGTTGATTAATTCTTAATTTACTTGATTAAGCTATTTACTAGATGGGCAGGGGAGGATGGTTGGATACAAGGCTCTGAAAAAGTCAGAAGCTGTAAGAGCTGATTTTGAAAATTATCCTCAAAGTTCATCAAATTCTAGAATGGTTTGGACAAGGAGGGATCTTAAACCCATCCAGTGCCACCACTGCCATGGGAAGGGACTCCTTCCACTGTCCCACAGTGCTCCAAACCCTGTCCAGCCTGGCCTTGGACATTCCAGGGATTCGGAAACATCTGAGAAGATAAAAACAGGGAAACAGAATTGGGAGTTCATTTTTCAGTTAAAAAATTCAAGTGTAGCAGAAACTGGGCCAGGCACATCAAAGCACTTTCTGCTCCAGTGCCCTGAATTCAACAGTTCCACAAATTCTTTGGGATGAAATAATTAACTGGAGATGTGGCTGAGCAGTGACAGGACACAGCCAAGGGGACAGCAGAGGATCCAGAGAGGATCCAGGGAACCTCAGAGTCCCTGGCAATGGATGGGATGTGGGGCAGGAATTGCTGGCTGGGCTGGAATTGCCAGAGCAGCTGGGGCTGCCCCTGCATCCCTGCAATGTCCCAGGAAGGATTGGAGCCCCCTGGGATCGGGGGAGCTGTCCCTGCCATGAGCTTGGAGGGCCCTTCCCAGCCAAAGCATTGCAGCATTCTGGGATTGGGGACACTCCCAATCCATTCGGAGGGATTGGGATGGAAAATGGGGAGAGAAAAGAGAGGCAAAGGAACAGAGAGCCTTGGTGGTTTGCTGGGATTGCAAGGGAAGGCCCTGGGGGCATCAATTCCTTGGAGAGGAGCTGGATGCAATGTGAGGCTGGGAGAGCTGGGAATGTTCTCCTGGAGAAGGGAAGGCCCCAGGGAGAGCTTCCAGCACCTTCCAGGGCCCAAAGGGGCTCCAGGAGAGCTGCAGGGGGACTGGGGCCAAGGGCTGGAGGGCCAGGAGCCAGGGAATGGCTGCCAGTGCCAGAGGGCAGCAATGGATGGGATGTGGGGCAGGAATTGCTGGCTGGGCTGGAATTGCCAGAGCAGCTGGGGCTGCCCCTGCATCCCTGCAATGTCCCAGGCCAGGCTGGACACTGGGGCTGGGAGCAGCCTGGGATAGGGGAAGGTGTCCCTGCCATGGCAGGGAAGTAGATTGGGATGAGCTTTAAGGTCCCTGCCCACCCAAAACCATTCCATCATTCAACACAGCACGTTTGGCTTGAAACTGCAGCGTAAAAACAAAATCCCTTCTGGGTTTTCAGCAATATCAACTCATGGGCCAGGCTGCAAATCCTGGCAGCACTTTGCCTCCACAAACAGCCCCAAGTTTCCCTTTCTCTCAGCTCTGAGAGGTTCCTGGGGCTCCCCCAGTGTCACCAGCCTCCATTTATTGCCTGGGTCAGCACAGCCCCAGTTCTCCACTTGTCCTGCTCTCCTCGTCCTCGTGGAGGATTTTAACCAATCTCAAATTTCAGTTCTGCTCTGGCCCTGCACTTCCTAAAAACCACAGCAAGACAGAGCCTGAAAATCCACTTTAAAGGCACAAAACCCCAGATATTAAAAATATCCACTTAAAAGCCACAAGAAGCCAGGCCCTTCCTGCCCGTGCAAGCGAAAGGAGCTTTCCTGAAGCAGCCAAGGAAGGAATTTCCTGATTTGGTCCCACAACACCTGATTAGGAGTTGCTGAGGCATCAATCAAAAACCTCGTTAGACATTAATCATGTGGCTGCACAGGAAGATTTATGAGGGACTGTAAAGTTTGCAGCATCCCATTCATCTGTAACAAGGCCTTGGATTTTGTGCTCCGTGGCTGAATCCTGCCATCCGTGGGCTGTGTTTACATCCCTCAAACAAATAAAGCTGTCCACAAACGCGGGAGAACAAAGCACCCTGCATCCAACTGCTCTTTGGGAATGAGAATCCTTGGGAAGTGGTTTATTAGAAAAGAGATTTTTATGGATTAAATTGTCACATCCCAGAAGGTCAGGGCAGTGTGTGCGGCCTGTCGGTCACGTTGAGCTGGGGGCACTCGCCCTGCTCTGCCCTTCTGAACTGCAACACTGGCATAAAAAAAGGACAAATCTGCTCCTGGGACACTCCACACCCACATTCTCCTTCCTTGGCTGAGCCCCAGGACAAGCTGGAAAGGTTTTTATGCCTTATCATGCCTAAGATTGACCTGAACAAAGAATGGGCAGTAAAACACCCTGGCCAGGGTGACACATAAATTAATTCGTTTTTTTGTAGCTTTTGTGAGGTGTTAGATAGGAGGGCTGAGCTCTGAATAAGTCATCTTCTAGAAATTAAAAGCTTTAATTGGTATTTCACACCCTCAGTCTGCATTCAGATGGAAGCTGCAGTGTGGACACTCTGCTCCATCACCAATCCAGTTTCAAACTCCACACCATAAACCCTGATTTTCATCAGCCTTCCTACACTTGGGCAGTCCAGAAAATCCAAGGAAAACCAACACACCAGGAATTTTTCAAGGGTGAATGAGAAGCCCAGGTAATTACTGGCCTCTCCACCTCATATTGATCAGAGGCAATATCACAGAACAGATGATAGAAGATTCTATTAAAAAAGAATTAAGGGGGAATAATAGAATTCATGTCCAGCAACAGGGATTTCTAGAAGATGGAAAAGTCCTGGTTTAAGTGTTCTTATGATGGTGACAAATTCAGCTTTAAGTAAACAGAAAGAGATAAAGATTTATGTCCACCAAGGATGTGACAAAAGCCAAAACACCAAAAGTTAACAAAGAAATCCAGGCAGGAGCAGGACAATGTTCAACCAGAAATGAGAAAATCACTGACACTGGATTTTACAAGCTCCCAGAAATCTTAATTCCTCTTTTTGTCCTTTGTATTCCATGAGAAATTCCAGATTATTCCAGCCTCCTTTTGTTGGATGAAAACCTTCCCATTTTCAGCCTCAACCCATCTTCATTTTTAAAATAACAGTAATTAGAAGCTGAAGCAATGAAAGCAATGAAAAGGGTTTTCCCCAGAGCAGCTGTGGCTGCCNGATTAGAAGCTGAATCAATGAAAGCAATGAAAAGGGTGTGGCTGCCCCTGGATCCCTGGAAGTGTCCAAGGCCAGGCTGGACATTGGGGCTGGAGCAGCTTGGGATAGTGGAAGGTGTTAAGATTGGAACTGGATCATCTTTAAGGTCCTTTCCAACCCAAACTATTCCATGATTCTTTAACGTGGCTTTAAATGTTAATTAAATTTAAATTCTTTAAATGTTGTTTCAAACCCTTTCCGGATTGAATGGACCTGAACTTTTCCTGGCTCACGTTCTTCCGGAAAATTACTAGGGAAGGTTTATAAATTATAATGTTTGGGAAGAAAAATATCAAGTGATAAAGTGAACACAGAAAATCACGTCACCTGTTAGTGCTTTTCATTCCT
Source organism: Polioptila caerulea (assembly GCA_013397295.1). Classification (NCBI taxonomy): domain Eukaryota; kingdom Metazoa; phylum Chordata; class Aves; order Passeriformes; family Certhiidae; genus Polioptila; species Polioptila caerulea. Next base: position 67,325 of record VYXF01010903.1, read on the forward strand.
AATTTCAATAATATAATCAATGTACTGTAAGGATTTCAATGTCAGCAGAGGAGAGATTTTACTTCTACACAAAGTAAAGGAAGTCTTGATCTTGATTATTGTGTAAAGTTGAGTCTGGAAAATCTGAGGATATTAAAGGTAATGGGTATTAATCAGTTCACTGGAAATGGCTGAGAAAAGCAGAGCTTTGTCCTCACACCTGGAATGCCAAATCAAACCCTGGCATGACCAACCAAGAAACCAGGGAAGAGAGGTGGAAGGTGCACAAGAGCAGCCTGGAAATTATTAAAAAGTCTGGAAAACAGGAATTCCAGGAACACACGAGGCCAGCACGAGCTCAGCCCTGTTAGCTGAGAGAAGAGCAGGCTTGGGGGGGACTGGAGCACGAGACAGAGGGCACAGAGCTGGGGAAATGCCTTCCCTGATGGATTTTTGTTGGAAATCCAGAGGCTGGAATGTTGAGGGTTAGGCACAAACTCGCAGAGCATAATTAACCAGGGATATCAAGAGTTTCCAATCTGCTGTCACTGACTCCCCCTTCCCCCAGCCAGGGCTGGGTGCCTTCCTAGAGCACAGCCCCTCTGTCAAATGGGAATTAATTCCAGAAAATCCCGTGGCTTGTCTTACACAGGGATCAGGTGAGGACATCACGAGAGCTCTGGGACCTCTGGGGATCTTAACAAAGCTGCTGCCCCACTCACAGAGTGATTTTGGGTTGGAAAGGTCCTTCAAGGTGATCTCATTCCACCCCCTGCCATGACAGGGACACGTCCCACTGTTCCAGGCTGCTCCAGGGACACTTCCAGGGATCCAGGGGCAGCCACAGCTCACAGTTCCAGGGCCTCTCCACCCTCCTAACCAGGAATTCCTTCCCAAAATCCCATCTAACCCTGCCTTCCTTCAGCTTAAAGCCACTCAGTGCCAGCTCTGAGGCTCCTGCATGAAGGAACCGTCACCACTGGAACTCAGCACCTTTAGGGACAATTTCCAGGTGATAGAACAAAACCAGCAGCTGAAAAGGGTTTGTTTGGGGAATGGCTTTGGACCAGTGAGAATTTCTCACCCAGGCCTGTCTTTGGCACCCACCAGGAATGAAACTCCAGCTGAAGGCTCTGAGGGAAGTCTAAGAGGGAAAACCCCACAGAAATGACCTCCAGGGCATCTGAGGATGTCCCTGGCATTTTGGTGCCCAACACCAGCCACTGACAGCAAGATTTATTTTCAGTTTAATGCTTTGGTACCCTGGACAGGGGCAGAAACCCCGTGGGCTCCTCCTGAGCTGTGCCAGCCTCTGAGAAAGCTTTGGAATTCCATTTCTGTGGGGCCAAGCAGGAGGAATCAGCAGCAGGGCCTGCAAAGCAGAAGAGAGATTTCCCAAAGGGATTTCAAGGAGCAAAGCTGGTTCAAAACACAACAGCAGAGTCCAAGAATGCAATTCAGGCTTCAGTGGGCTCAGCAAACACTGAGGGAAGGCACAGGGTTCCTGAGAGCTGCTGATACCCAGCCACAGGTGATTCCAGGGGCAAGGAAAGCAACTGCAAATGAATCCTGACAGGAAAAAAGCTGGGAATTGCAGCTGGATGCACTGCTGGGATTGCACTTCTTGGAGACCCAGGGAAGAGGAATCATTCCTGAGGAGTGTCTGGGGATGGAAGCAGATGATCCTCCAGATCCTTTCCAACACAAACTATTCTGTGATTCCAAGCTCTGGAAACAGGAGAATTGTTCACAAAGTGCCCAAACCAGGCAAGAAAAGCTCGGTGAGGCAGCAGTCTGTAGCTAATTACCCAGTAATTTGCTGTATCAAAAGTCTTGATAATTAAAATGCTGCAGGAGTTGTGGCATTTCAATTAAAAAAAAAAAAAAAGAGAAAAAAGCTGAACAGTTAATTGAATTCTAAAAGCTCTGAGCTTCCTGTGTCAGTTTTATCATGTGGAGAACATGGGCTGAGCACACACCTGGCAGACACACCAAAGGGAATTCTGAAAGAACAAAACTTAAATTTTTAGGGGCTGTGAACACCTGTAATGCTGCTCAACCTGCTTTATCTAATCTTCTTGTTGCTCCTTCAATTCATTTAACTGAAACATAACAATAAAATCCCTTCCAGAACTAATTCTTTAAAGGCACCTCACAATTCCATTCCTGTACAAGGAGAATTCCTTTTTTTAAATTTTTGGGAATGAATAAAAAAATCCCTCCCGAACTCTGCAGATAACACAATCAGTGCTCCCTTCATTATCAATGCTAATTGTGAATTACTGCAGACCTGGGGACTTTCATCTCCCTCCAGGGAGGGAGGAAGGGAAGGAACAAACCTCAGAATTCCTGGAAAAGCACAACTTTCACCCAAACTGCCAGAGCAGCTCCCACGAAAGGGACCTGGCTCAGTAACAAGTGCCCAGTGTAAGGATTTAAATGGACATGGTTTTCCTGCCTTTTAAGTGGATATTTTTAATATCTGGGGTTTTGTGCCTTTAAAGTGGATTTTCAGGCTCTGCCTTGCTGTGGTTTTCAGGAAGTGCAGGGACAGAGCACAACTGAAATTTGAGATTGGTTCAAATCCTCCACGAGGACGAGGAGAGCAGGACAAGTGGAGAACTGGGGCTGTGCAGACACAGGCAATAAATGGAGGCTGGTGACACTGGGGGAGCCCCAGGAACCTCTCAGAGCAGAGAGAAAGGGAAACTTGGGGCTGTTTGTGGAGGCAAAGTGCTGCCAGGATTTGCAGCCTGGCCCATGAGTTGATATTGCTGAAAACTCAGAAGGGATTTTGTTTTTACACTGCAGTTTCAAGCCAAACGTGCTGTGTTGAATGATGGAATGGTTTTGGGTGGGCAGGGACCTTAAAGCTCATCCCAATCCACTTCCCTGCCATGCAGGGACACCTTCCCCTATCCCAGGCTGCTCCCAGCTCCATCCAGCCTGGTCTCCATAAATGAGAACAAGCTCTGAGCTGTCATTTTTCCCCCCTGCCATTTCCCCCAGTAGCTCTGCCAGTTTATTTATATATTTTAATAAAAGAGAAACAAACACTGGTGACAAATTTATTTAAGCTACCAAGAGTCAATTTGACTAACTGGGTCATAAAACAAATGGACAGCGTTTATTTTTCTCCAGGCACCTCAGCTGTTCTGCAAACGCAGATTACAGTGGCAGAAACGATCCCAGTAACAAGGCCACTTCCTCATTTTGCTATCAGGCTCTTGGCACCCAAACAAAACACAAAACAAATACAGAAAAAGAAATCCTTTTGTAATTTTTGACAAGTGAGCCCAGTCGGCTTCAGGGTGGTAGCCTGTAATTGCTACGACTTTGATGATCCAACAAAAACATCTTTGTGTGTGTTTTTACATATTATGTCTGAACTGTTGCCTTCTGGAGGCTGCCCTGGAGCAGAGAGCAGACAGAGCAAGAGGAAAAAGGAGATGTTTATTGAAGGCCTCACTGGGCACACCTGGGCAGCACCAGAGCNGGGCTGAAAGTTGTCCTTGGGGCCGAGCTGGAGCAGGAATTGTTTTGTGTCCCTGCTCTGTGCAGAGAGCTCAGCAGCTCTGAATGTGAAACCTCAACCTGCCCACCAGGACAGCCCAGAATCTCAAAAATATCAAAGCTCCAACCTGAGGCATCAGCCCATACATTCACACACAAGGAGGGGAGATTGAATGGGTTATCAGACAGAAATTCCTGGCTGAGAGGTTGGGAAGGGGCTGGAACAGAATTCCCAGAGCAGCTGTGGCTGCCCCTGGATCCCTGGCAGTGCCCAAGGCCAGGCTGGACAGGGCTGGGAGCAGCCTGGGACAGTGGAAGGTGTTCCTGCCATGGCAGGGGGTGGAATGAGCTGATTTTTCAAGTCCTTTCCAGCCCAAACCATTCCATAATTTTACAATTCTAGTCCATGGATCTCTCCAGCACGTGGTCCTTCTGATACGAGTGCTAAGCTGGTGAAATAAATCTGGTCCAGTTACGAGCCAAATGCACCCTAAAATGCACCAAAACAAAGAACTTGATCAGAAAGGTGCAATCACCACCAGCTTTGTAGGTGGCACAAAATGAAGCATTTCCCTGAAGGATGAAGTGCCCCTCTCAGTTTGACTGGACCTCCTTTTGTTCAGGCAGCACACAAAAAGGTCAAGGAGGAGTGGAAGAGTTGAACAGGTAATTGAGGGCAGATTTCTGCTCTGCAATTATGATTTAGCCAAGCTCCAGTGGCTCTGCACAATTTGGAGGTGGGGAAGAATAGAGCCAGAAGTTTCTACTCGTAACTGAAGTAAAGCTAAACATTTTTAAATCACAAAGAAAAGGGAGACCTCCACTTGTGTGTGGTGCCTGCCACACATCCACCCTTCAGGGAAGAATTCTAATGCACAGCAAAACCAGGGCTGTGCTGAACCCACCTGAGCTGAGCTTCTGCAGCTCAAACTGCCACAGAAAATCCAGCAAAGAGAGGGGCAAAAATTAAAGAGAAAAAAAAAAAGAAAAAAAAGAAAAAAAAAAGGCAGCATGTTGCTTAAATACCAGCCATGTTCAGAGCTGGGTAATACAGCACACTTTGTGTATTCCATGCCTCCAACTAATTGCTGAAGACATCCTGCTCCAGTGTGGATGGTAACAGTAGTGTGCCCTCAGTCTTCATTAAATGCCAGCTCTTAATAACAGACTCCACAAGGGCTTTAATTGCATTTAGTCGCAGCTTCTGAACTTTAAAAGTTGTTAATCAGATTTCTATGTAAATGGAATGACGAGTAAAGGTTAAGTACAGGTTTCTGAAATTTCAGCAGTCGAAGACGTATTGCCCTTAACAGCAAAGAGAAACTACCAACCTTGACAGGAACTAAACATCTTAATTAAATACTCACAAGTACAGTACTTATTTCGGCGTGAAGTTCTATTTTCAAATGTCAAACTTAATCAGGCACTTGACAAAAAACATGTGAGATCCCTCCAGCACACGGGAACAAAAATACCTGGGGATCCTTCCCTCAGGAAACACCTGCACATCTCCCAGTCCTCGGCTCCCCAGCTCCCAGCTGCTCGTCCCAAACGCCAGGAATTCAAGTTTTATGGCTCTGAGAGTGCAGGATTCCAGGGCAGAAATAGGATCTCACATTTTTCAGCGTGTCAGCTCTCCCTGCTCACTCCATTTATCCCTGGAACAAGCCTCACGCTGCCAAACAAACACAAGGGTCCTCATAAATCTGACTTGCAGAGATTTATGCCCCTCCGGGGCACAGCCCATCAATTAGCACCAGTCAAAAGTACACAAACTTCTCCAGCAGGAGGAAATTTAGAGTGTCTGCAGCGGGCTTTGGTGCCAGACACTCCTGGGAGCAGCCAGAGCGCTGCTTGCTGCTCCTCAGCTCCAGCCCCGAGCCACCCACGACGCTCCCTGTGACCACTTCAAGCCCTGGGCTCCCTCCCTTGTGCTGAGAATTAAATGGATTTGCACATTTATAACCTCCAGACCTTCTAGAGTAAATATAGAAACTGCACTTGGTGCTCAGACAGAGTCCAAGCCCTGTTTTAAATCTGATTTATTCTCATCAACCGAGAGGATTCCAGTCTGTGATTTAAAATCACTGGCAGGGACGTGTGGATTTTGTTATCCTGCCCTTCCCTGCAGGGACAGCTGTGGGACCCATCATAGGATGCTTTATGCCAAAATGTTGTAAAATACGAATTTTATTCAAATCCTAATCCAAGGGAAGAGTGGCTGCACCTGGAATTATCTCAGAGGCTGAGCAAGGGATTTGAGGATTTCAGGAGCAGAGACTTTGGCCTTGGAATAGCAAATAGTGAGAAAAGAGTGTAAATAGAGAGAACATAGTGAGAAAGAAATGGTGTAAGGACAATGAAAGTTAATTGAAGTGAGGAAGAGAACTACAGAGCCACCAGTTGCTTCATCTTCCTCCAGATCAATTAAAAACGTCATCAGAGTGACTTGAAAAAAGGAGGATGAGCAGGGAAACTTCCACCCCAGGAAACTTCCACCCACCTCTTCGAAATCTGCTGCTGCAACAGGAGACATCACTCAAAAAGTGATTTCCAAACCGGTGTGAAGGAGGAAAAGTGGAGTAAAAAAGGAAATCTGCTATAGTTAAACTCAGGGTTGTTGCCTCATTATCTATAAAAGGCTTTTAAACAGATGTCACAGGAAGGGCTGTGATGCTGCATTTTAAAAATCCTACATTTTGTAGGATTTTTATACACATTTTTATATACATTTTTAAAAATTCATTTGTATTTCATCCCTTGCATGTCAGAATTGACTTTCAGATCTCATATTTAATTTCAGATTCTCATATTTCAGACCCTGGCACCCACCACCCCCCTTTAACAAGCACCAGACCAACCCCAAATGCTCCCCTGACCCCTTTTAAACCCACACTGGCATCTTCTGATGGACCAAACCCTCCAAGATCCAACCACATCTGAACTTACAGCTGTGGCCCAGAGGCAAAGCACCTAAAAGAGAGACACAGCCCTGAAAATTAGTGGCATGAAGAGTTCCTACAAAAGAGCAGTGAAATTCCAGGGCAGAAATGGAGGTTTCTGTACGAGCCAGCCCAGTGCCACCAAGAGATCGTTGATGAAAGGGCACGTTCCCCTTTGACACCAACCCAGCAGCCACCATTTCAAGCCCAGCTTTAAGGCCACTGACGTCTTTGAAATGAGAGCAGAACTGCAGAACCTCTTTGTCAAGCCTACAATACCCAGGGCTTTACATTCATCCCCTTCCCGAACGGGTGGAAGTTGCAGCAGCGCTGGCAGCACTCTGGTTTTGGAGGTTTAAAATCACATTTTAACAAGGGAAGTGCCCCTGAGCTCGTTTCAGAAATGCCTGTTTCTGTGAGGCTGCGGGGTCTTTGACGTTCTTCCAAATACTGTGATGCCAGAGGGGGGAGCTCACAGCATAGACATGATTCCCATTTTTCAGGCTTGGGGGAAAAAAAACCCAATAAAAATGTTCAGCTGTTTACAGCTGCTGTGCACCAGGCATTCCAGCTTTTAAAGCATCCATCAGGATTGCTCCCTTCTGCCTTTTATGCTGCTCTCTAAAGGTGCAGCACCAAAATGCCTCTGTTAAGCAGATTATAATGTTTGTGAACATGTTCCATTCCAGCAGATCCCTGAATGCCTTTCTGCATCAGGGAGCCTTTTCCTCCCCCTTTCATCAGCTTATCAAATGAAGCTCAACAGTACCAGCTCCATCTAATGATACCAGGGGCCTTGTAATGGGATTAGGAAAAACACCATCATTAGTTCCAAGGAGGAATGTGACCTTCAAGACACTTCTGACTCCTTTAAAGGGATGGAGTAGGAACAATGAAATTAATTCCTACACAGGAACGAGGAAAGGGCAGGGAGAAGCAAGAGGCTTTCAATTCCCAGGTAAAGATTATCTTTCCTCCCCTATTAATGGCAGGTAAAAAAGCCAATTGATTATCAGAATGGAACTGGAACTGAGAAGGAAAAGGGGGTGCTCACCTGGACAGGAGAAAGCTCCAGGGACACCTCAGAGCCCCTGCAGGGGCTCCAGGAGAGCTCAGAGGGACTGGGGCCAAGGGCTGGAGGGCCAGGAGCCAGGGAATGGCTGCCAGTGCCAGAGGGCAGCAATGGATGGGATGTGGGGCAGGAATTCCTGCCTGGGAGGCTGAGGAGGCCTGCACAGGTTGCCCAGAGAAGCTGTGGCTGCTCCAGCTGGGAAGCCCTGAACCCTCCACTGAATTTCCAAAGCACTCCCCAGCCCTGAGAATGCTCTGTGCTCTGCTAGAACACACTGGATCTGGCAAGTGTTCAGATAATTTTAGGTAAAATTGCTCCAGCCAGAGCTGCACCCATCACTTCTGTTTACCCAGAAGAGTGTTGGAATCACTCTGTGCCTTCCAGTGCCCAACCCAATCACACACCTCATTGTTCCCTTCAGTACAAACAGTTCTTCAGGTCACCAAAGAGAAGTGTAAATGCAATAGCAACAGGAATCCACTTTAAAGCTAAAAGCCTGACACAAAAATCCCCTCCACTCTGTGTTTTTATAGGATTTAAACGATGTATTGGTGCTGCTGCTTAAAGAGCCTCTCCTGAACAGCACCCTGACATCTCCATCCTGCCCTTTACTGCAGAACACCTCTTTGGGATGGGAATTCATCCAGATTGTCCCCAGCAGGAATCCCAGAGCTTGGTCCTTCCTGCTGAAATTCCTCCTCATCCTGAGGCCACACGGGCAATTGTTGATGATGGTATTTCAATCTTTGCTTGCACTGCAATCCCACGAGAGAGTCTGGGACTCGTTTGGGTGGAAAACAGAAGGAAAAGAGGTAAAAGGTATCCTGTCAGCAACTGATGTGGGCCAGAAGGGTGGATATTTTAATAGCCCTGAATATTAATTTTCTTGGTACGTGGCACTGGGGAACAAACACAGGGACAGAAATGGATAATTCCAACCCAAACTGCCCCTGCCTGGGACAGGAGCAGGAAAACCCAGTGTTGAACACCTCAGCCCTTACAGAACACCAAACCCTGCACGGGCACCAAGGTCCAGCTTCACGCAGAATTCCTTGGAATGTGCCACTGGCAGGGGAATGCCACAGGGTGGAGCCCGGATAAAGCAGATGGCTGAGCATCCACTCCTGCACTCTGCCAGCTTCCCAACCACCCCAGCGCTGCTTGCTCGGAAGAAAAGCTGCCACTACCACGGCAAATTCTGTCCTTTGAGATTCAACCACTCCCCCTGCACCGATTCCCTCCTGCTCTGAAATTTCAGAGGTTAAAAGTGCATTTATTTACTCAGGATGCTGCGCAGACATCAACCATCACTTCAAGCTACCACAATTATTCAAGACATCCCTTCTTGTATCCCTTGTAACTCAAAAAAAAAAAAGAAATCAAGAGGACTGTCAGTACATCAGTTTACATGTCCAGTTATGTCACGGTACATTTAACATATATAAATATAACTTCAGTTAGAAAAGCTAATTACTACATGGCTTCTAACCACGAACAAAAATTAGAAGAGACAAACCTACATTAACTTGTCTCCATTTCAGATAATTACTTGTGAGGTTTTTTAAGACATTTGTGACTCACGAGGGAGTCTGTGAATTTACTGTCTCCTGCAATCTAATAATGTTGGCAGCGAGGAGAGTCACCTATTATTGGTGTGTGACACCAATCCCTTCCCTTGGATTATAAAAAGCTGGTAGTTGGGAGTTCTCCCTGCCCCTCCCAGCAGGAACAGCTTCCAGCAAACAGAATTATAAAATAATTTTTAAAAAATCAGTTAAAAAACCCCACAGCAAGAGTTCATGGAGGGTGAGAGAGAAGGGAAGGTGCAGGGAGAGGAGNGAAGAGAAGAGAAGAGAAGAGAAGAGAAGAGAAGAGAAGAGAAGAGAAGAGAAGAGAAGAGAAGAGAAGAGAAGAGAAGAGAAGAGAAGAGAAGAGAAGAGAAGAGAAGAGAAGAGAAGAGAAGAGAAGAGAAGAGAAGAGAAGAGAAGAGAAGAGAAGAGAAGAGAAGAGAAGAGAAGAGAAGAGAAGAGAAGAGAAGAGAAGAGAAGAGAAGAGAAGAGAAGAGAAGAGAAGAGAAGAGAAGAGAAGAGAAGAGAAGAGAAGAGAAGAGAAGAGAAGAGAAGAGAAGAGAAGAGAAGAGAAGAGAAGAGAAGAGAAGAGAAGAGAAGAGAAGAGAAGAGAAGAGAAGAGAAGAGAAGAGAAGAGAAGAGAAGAGAAGAGAAGGATGGAGGGAATTCCATGACTCAGACAACAGGACAGGGAGATTTGTCACTTTTATTTACAAGGGATAAAAGGAAGAGGCTTAGGAGACACCACACAAGGTGGAACAAAGCTCCAGGCCCAGGGATCCAAGAGATCCAGAGTGCATTTATTAATACCACCGAAATTCAAACAAAAATGGCATCAAGAAGAGAAGGAGCCAAGGAAGGGCAAAAAACCAAATAAATTCTAGGCCCACAGGTTTCAGGCAGACAAAGGAAAGGCAACAGGCACATTTTAAACACTCAGAGCACTTGAAATCCTGCAGACACACAAATCACTGTCAAGGATGAGCCAGCAGCTCCCAAGTGCTCCCTTATTCCCTTCCATTAGTCTGCTGCAGCTCCCCCGATCCTATCAGTCAGAAATGCAGCACTAATATCCACCTTTATTTTCCTAAAGTTTCAATGCATTACAGCCCAAGTGTAAATAATTGATAAATCAAGGCAAGTAGGATGCTGGGGCATGGCTGCAGTGAGGAGAAAGCTTTCAAGAGGAGGAGGGTGGGTGCACATCCATATAAAAACCCAAATAAAAACACACAATTCCCCTCTGCCAACGGGGAGTTTGCAGGGAAACCACTCCCCCCCCTCCTCCTTCAGCTTCCCTTGATTTTAATACCGGCCCTTCAACTGAAAGCTCATTTTAATCCAATTTTAATGTCACTTGAGTTCTTACAAATAAGGAGACCACACAGGGAGCTGATGATTTTAATTCTGGCACTTAAATCACGAGTGTGAAGTTAAATGCAACACGTCCCTTCCCCCTCCCGTTAATTCCACATTTAATTGCCACGTTCCTCCCAATCCCAACCTGCAGGGCAGCCTTTGGAACTGAATCACACAGGAAAAGTTCCACAGCTCTGGCACCCCTGAGCTGCTGGATTGGCTCCCTGTGGCTGGCAGGGCTGTAATCCCAGAGATTTTCCAGGAATCACAAAAAATTGGGAGAGATCACTCAGTCCATCCCCAACACCTCCCAGGAACGTTGTCCTGTCTGAGAGATGTTTGGGAGTTTTTAAGGGGGAGACACAACCACAAGAAACATCCCCAAAATCACTCCCTGCTCTCCACTGGGATCGACAGGAAAACGGGGAATGCTCCAGTCTCCCTGGCCAGCCTTAAACTCAGCACTTCCTACAGGATCACAAAACACAATTCCACTCCCCTTTCCAACTCTCTTGATAGATTTGAAGCCAAAGGCCTCCCTCCACCTTAGTTTTATTTCCCCTAAATCCTTGATGACAGAATTCTGGAATCATTTAGGATGGAAAAGACCTCCAAGATCATCAAATCCAACCATCACCATGTTTGCCATTAAACCCAATCTTTAAGTTGTTTTTGGACCCTTCCAGGGATGAGGACTCCACCACTGCCCTGGGCAGCTGTGCCAGGACTTTAAAATCCTTTCCATGAGGGAATTTTCCCTGATATCCAACCTAAAAGTCCCCTGGCAAAACTTGGCCCCCACTGCACTCTTGGATTTCACTGTATTTTCTTCAGATAATACAATAATCCCAGAATATTCTGAGTTGGAAGGGACCACAGAGTGATAAATAAACTGTTATATATTTATATATATAAAATAATGCTGTAATAATCACTGGGTTTCATAATATTTTTTTCAGATTTGTCCAACTTTCCAGCTAATTTTGATTCCCTCAGACCTGACCTCGTTTCTGGTGCTACAGCAAGGGAGAGGAGGGTGAGAGCCTGTAAAGAAATTCTCTGCAAGAGGAAACAAAACCCAAGGAGAAGCATCTAAACCCCAGGGATTTGATTGATCTCCTTAAATCTGACATTTGTCAGGCAGAGCAGACAAGGAGTTTCATTCACTTCACCTGTAAATCTGCCCAGAACAACTTGTGTGAAACACAGATTTTTGGAACCTATTTCATGCCTGAACGTCCCCCCACGTGCCTCCCTCAGCCCATTTCCATTTTGTAAATTTTAAACCCACACAGAGACAGCAAATGTTGAAGAAATGGTGGAGTCACCATCCCTGGAAGTGCCCAAAACACTTTGGAGTGTTTTGGAAGTGTGTGGATGTGGCATTTAGGGCCCGTTTTAGTGGTGATGGTGGCGCTGGTTGCACTTGGTGACCTCCAAGTTCTTTCCCAACTTTATTTCCATGGTTCCATGAACAGGGACCTTGGCAGAGGGAGTTTGATTCAAGCAGCAGCTCCTGCATTCAGCTGCAGCCCCAAAAACTTTTCCCCACATCCATTCCCTGTCCCAGCCCTGCAATGTCCAAGGCCAGGCCGGACTTTGGGGCTGGAGTGGCCTGGGATGGTGGGAGGTGTCCCTGCCATGGCAGGGGTGGCACTGGGTGGGTTTTAAGGTCCCCTCCAACCCAAATTCTCCTCTAATCTGTGTCTTGGAGCAGGAAGAAGCAGGAATTGCCACTTCCCACCCATTCTTTTATCCAACCCAACTTTTCCAGCCTCTCTGCCCAGGGCAGAATGTGAATGTGCTACAAACACCCCTTGCCCCAATCCTAATCCCCTCCTGTCCTGCAATATCCTTCAGACAACTCCTGGCAGACACCAGGGAGGCTGCCAGCATTCTCTTCTATAAATTAATATAAAATTTCCTTGGATACCCATCCTTTACACTCCCCACCATCTCCCAGTGCGGGTCACGCTTTGCACTTTCACAGCAGCTGCCACTGAGCCTCCTAAAAATGACACTTTCCTGCCTTTGCCTCATTTAGAACCATGGAATCTCCACAAATAATTTTATTTTCCCCCTCAGCACACATTATGCAAACATCTCACAGATCCATCAGTCCCTTCCTGTCCCAAATAACACAGGAGATTTTGTGGCAGGCATCAAAATTTGCTGTCACCCTGCAGAGCCCTTTTTGAAGCCCTGATCAGCACCACAAGGATTGTCACAAAAGCAGAATTAACCTTTCTTCCTCCCATGATGATAATTTTCCATCCATTCTTAGTTTACATCTCCTGGTGAGGGTTTTTTGGTCAATTAAAACAAAACAAAAAAAAAACCCCAGCAACCAACAAAACAACCCCATTGCAAACTTCTTTATCCATTTCAAGTGCTCTGAGTGATTAAATAAATAAATAAACCTCACAAGAGCCAATTTTTCCACTACATAAATAATTTGCAGGCTCTTTTGTAGATGTAAATAAGACATTTCTGCTTGTTCTCCAATCCTCAGCTGGAGGCTTTAAGGAGAGGCTGCTGATCTTTCCTGGCTCCTCAGTGATTTCAGACTCCTCCTTCCTAAAAAAGTCTTCTGACATTGTGCCTTGGAGCTCAAATTCATTTTTAAGTTCTTTCTAAAGCCTCCAGCTCTGCCTGGGTGTTTTTATTATCAGATGGGAAGAGTTTCTGGGTTGTTTCCTCGTCTACACTCTCACAACTCCAGACTGGTTTCAAAGAAATCATTTCTCGTTCCCATAATGTTGATTTTTTAATTTTTTTTTTTTTTTTAAACAAAAATCTTGTGCAATTCAACAAACCCACGATGCCTTCTGCAGGTGTCTCGTTTTTAAGGGTCTAAAGATCCACCAAAGAAATTTGCTCCACAAAACCCACAAGAGTCATCTTCACTTCCCTCCTCCAGCCTCCTCTCGAAAATATCTCAGCTTATCAGCTCTCCCGGGGCTTGATTTCTGTATTTTAAGTTATTTGTGCCAAATAAACACAGCTCCAGCCTTGGCAGCTGCAGGGTTTGTCTGTTGGGTGCTTTTCTTCCAAACAAGATCATTCCAGGACTGGACAACAGAGAAGCAGCAGCCAATGAGGAATTTCGCTTTCTTTGCCTGAAATCCAGGAATTTCTTTTCTTGAATTCCAGAGGACTCTTGGATTTTGGGGTTTTGCTTTCCCTCCTTTTCTGTTCATTTGATTATTTGATACTCAGCCTGCACCTCTGGATGTTTAATCACAGAATCTCCTGAGTGGGAAGGGACCCACCAGGATCATCCAGTCCAAACTCCCTAAAACCCCCCCGGTGCATCCCTGGGAGCGTTATCCGTGCCCACCACCCTCAACTTTGGGAATGTGCCCAATCCCTGGGGAGCCTGCTCAGTGCCCACCACCCTCTGAGGGAAGAAATTTTCCTAAAATCCAACCTAAACCTCCTGACACAGCTTCATTCCATTAAATACAAGGAAAAATTCCACTCCACTCCCACTCCCCAGGCCGCAGACAGAATTCCTGCCTACACCCTCCGCTTCCTACAGCACAGGGGTTTTGTCCCTGGACGTGGCCCCCTCTTATTCTGAATTTTTCACTCCCTAGACAGAGGAATTCTTTAAATAAAGGCATGTTCCTCCACCTCCTACAACAAGTCTGTCTTCCGTGCCTCGTCTGCAAACAGCTTTAAGATCCCCACTGACATTTGTCATCTCACCACCTTTGCATAACGCACTCTGTAATTTGGCTTTCTCCATCACAAGGGAATCCATCCACCTCGGGTTTATTTAACTTTTAGGTTTATTTAGTGTCTCCTTTTCATTCAGTGGCTTCATCTTTAATTTTTATGCCATTTCTTTCCTCCTCCTCCTCCTCCTCCTCCTTGCAATCTGGCGCTGTTTGCAAGCGATTTGCTCACGGATGGGGACAGGTAGATGGCAAATATTTACTTTACCACCCAGGACAAATATTTGACGTCTATCACCACCCAGCTTTCAGCTGGATAAGAAAATGGTCCCTCTTGAATTATCATGACAACAAGATGCATCCACATAATACCCCTTCATCCGCCTCTGACTGAAGAGCCATCGCGGATTTCAGACATTTCCATTTGTAAAGATAAAACCAGAGAAAGTGTTTTCTTTGTCACTGTCCTACTACCTTTAAGATCTCATATTTAAGTTACATTTGCAGAAAGGGTCTATTATTCATTTTTGCTCTCTTCAAAGAAACAAAACAAAAAAAAACCAAACTCACTTGTTCTCTCTAAAAAATCAGCAGTAAAAAAAAAAATCTCCTTTACTCTGTGCCCTTAAGCTGTCGGGTCACTGAGCTGCCTTGGATTTTATTAGCAGGAAGGTGTCTCCTGCCTTCTCTAATTGCTCCCCACACTCTGCAGCAACTTCTCTGCAAAAAATTCCACTTGAATCCAATTCTCTCAGCCCAGGTGAGGGTTTTAAACTGAGGGTTTCAGGAGCCTGGAACACGAACGTCACGGGAGCTGAGCAACCTCGGGACTCAAAAACTCTTCCCTTTCTTGGGGGAGCTTGTGAGTTTGGAGAACTAGAGAAGGAAAAAAAAAAACAACACAACCAAAACCCCAAAACTTTTCTGCTTTTCCCACATTTCTGTTCCTCTGCTGACAGGTTGAGGGTTGAGGATGATCTGGGTGATTCTGTGATTTAATTGGAGCTGGAAATCAACCTTGTCTGTTCAGGTTTGGGATTTCTTGGGAATCTGTTGAGCAGGACAGGAGTGGAGTTTCAAAGGCAGCTTTTGGATGAGGAAAAGGCAGGAATACAGAACACTCCAAATCTTGGAGCAATTAGATGCCCCTGTGTGTTTGTTTTGGTTTAGGGTAAATTCGGGAAGAAATTTCTGTATGGGGTCCTTCTAGAAAGCAAATTTAAAGGGCCTCTTTCTCAACTGGTTCAGGAAAAAGGTTTCTTTGGAGGAAAGTGGAAGAAGTTTGTTTCTTTAACAGCTAAAGCACTTTTCAGTCCAAAAAATGAACACTATTAAACAATAAAACTTCCGTTGCTCTGAAGAGATGAGGAATTGAGAAAGTTTTTTTTTGTGGGGTGCAGAGTCTTTGAAAAAAATGTCAATTCCCCATTTCCAGGGCAATCATAGAATCCCTAGAAGTAAATTAAAACAACTGGAATATAACTCAAAATTTCTAAAAAGTCTGACTTCTGACTGGTCTTTTAAGTGTAATACCTCATGGCATTCCCCTTTCTTGAATCCAGGAATAATTCAACCTGTTCCCTTTACAGCAGCTTACTTCCTTTCAAAATCTCCCCAAATTCTCATTTCCCCCCCCACATCCCCCTCAATCCTCCTTTTTTCCCCTCAGAAATGCCAAAATCCCCCCAAAATTCTCATTTCCCCCCCAAATTCTCATTTTTTCCCCCAGAGTCTCCCCCAAAATTCAGGGTAGGGCTGAAAGCCCAGGAGAAAACGCTGCTCTCCCCTCCCAGCTCTGACACAGGGGCCTGGCTCCAGCAGAACATCCAGCCCCTCCCTTCTGCAGAAATGACTTTGGAGTCCCCGGGGGGGTTTTGTTCAGTAAATCATGAGCTGATATCCCCAGATCCCCCCATCTGTGGGCTGACAAGCAGCAGAATACAAATGACAACTTCATCTCCTTCTCCTCCTGGCCCACGAGTGCCAGAGATGCTCAACCAAACACCTTTGATATTCCCTGAAACACCCTCTGAACCTCGGCACAGTCAGGCTGGGGTTGTTTTGGTTTTTTGTCCAGTAAAGGTTTGGAATTGGCTTCTGGAAAAGGCTGGACTTGTGGTTATTTATTGTAAAATATTTCTAATAATCACAGGATATCCTGAGTGGGAAGGGACCCACCAGGATCATCCAGTCCAACTCCTGGGCCTGCTCACA